>WUAM01000124.1:1857211-1898493 GCA_024336885.1 Actenoides hombroni
TGGGATCTGTTCCTGTGTGGGCTGCCCTGGGTGACCCTGCTCTGGCAGGGGGATTGGACTCGATCTCAATGATTTTTCAGTATACTTGCTGCCCAGGCAGTCAGCCCTCGGCCTACAAATTTGCTTCAACATTCAATGGTTTGTAATGTACCAATTATTTTTTCAACCAATTATTTTATTTTTCAACCCCTAGGTGTGTGAACTCTTGGGAAATGAGGAGCAATTAGCAGTTTACCTATTACTAAAGCTTCACCTATCTTCCCAGTTCAGATCAACCTTTAGCTTTTTAGAGCTTTCAGAGCAAATAGTCTCTTGTAGCCCAGACGCAAGCCCATCCTTGCCCCAAGGACTCCCCTGCAGTTAGTACTATACTAGAAAGAAACAATTCTGAGTAGTGTCATTTGCATTATATCAAATCATGTCTAGGCAGATCGAGAGCAGTATGCTCAGTCCTACGGAAGTAGAAGGTGCTTGCCAAGCACAGACAGGTTCTTTCTAATGCTTATTGGAGAGTAAAACCACAGAGATGAAACCTACAGATAACAGAGATGGAATTCAGTAGGAGATTCAGAGAAAGTTAGGTGGCCACACTACAGGTATCTACACTGGAAAATATGTGAACATTTCTGTTAGTGACTGAGAATACAAAGCCTGCTGCTGATCCTGCAGATGCTATGAAGAATGACATCATGGTAATGAGAACAAAGTTACGGCGATTCTGAAGCACTTGAGTCCTTGGTGAGTGGGATTTCCTCAAAGAAAATGTGTTTTTTAATACACCAGTCTGATAGGTGCGTGTTGAGGAACAAGAAATGCGTGCAGGTCTTATAAAATGAAAAAACAGTGAGCCTGGAAAGGAGCAGAGGCACCAGCAACGCACAATGTGTAGTGACCTGGAGGGGAAGGAGACTGGTACAGCTCTTGGATGTACACCCCAGAACAGTGCGAGTAGCAGTAAGTAGGTGATTTTTATGTCTGTGTCCTGAGTTGGCCAGACTGAGACTCAGACTGCAGTCCTGCTATTACTTCCTCCTCCTCTTTAACCAGAAGCCTGAGTTAGAAATGCATCCTCCCTCCTACACCAAGACGGAAAAGGTATTCCCAAAGTTTCTAAGGGCATGCATAAATACCGAGTTAGAACAAGGATATACTTATTCCTGAGACTAAAAGGAAGATAATTTTCATACTCTTTTCTTATCAAGTGCACCCACCAAGTGGTTTTCTTCATTCTTTCCAACCAATAGTCTCCAGTGGTGTACAAATTCAATACTGCTCACAAGGCATTCTTCCTCCTTGCCAAGCCCTTTGCTGCAGTGTCTTTTCCTATCACAAACCATTCCCCTCCTGCATTTGTGCTACAGACCTCTCCAAAATCTCTGTAATTCCTCCTTTTCTCAGCTCTTACCCAGGTGCTCTACGAGAAAACTGCCTCCCTCCTTCCAGCAGTTTCTGCAGCAGCTGGAACAGAGACACAAACAACATTCACTCCTCCTTCCAGACACTCCCTTTTTAATAAAATACCCTATCTGTAGTAATCACTCTACAAAATAATTTCAGAAGAAATGAAATAGACCACTTAAAACTAGTATTTAGAACTTCTGTTGTGTTCTGGATTCTTCCTAAATGAAGAAGGTTGGGAAGTGAAATTGCTTGTCTACAGATAACAGCTTCCTTCTGGTCTTGGACTCAGTGAATGTGTTTTCAAGATACCTTGCCTACATGTATTTAAAGTCAATCAAGTCAAGACAGGGACAGGTCTTCTGCAGTGAGAGTTTGCAGGCATAACATTTTCTTCTTAAGTTTCTTTTGAATTCTATACACTTCACTCCTTCCTGCTTACTGAAAAATGAGCATTACTATTTTTGTTCTTGTTTGTCTGGCACCCATACTGCAAAAATCAATGTTCTACTTAGGGAAATTATTCAGCAGGTATTAATACTGCTTCATATAACTGCATATCCATTTCTGTGGGAGTTTATTCAATTGCAAATTGAAAACCAGTATGAAAGTGTTACGGCTGCAATCACAGTTAAGTCTCCTAAGTTCATAAAGGGGAGAGAGGGAAAAAAAAGAAAGAATTGAATTACAATAATACAAGTATGAATGCATGAAGTGCTGAATGCTAAAGTGAGTAGGGTGTTGTGTGTCTGCATGGGGAAATCAAACTAGCGTTGTATTTAGGCAGTTTGCCTCTGTCACATAAATGGCACAAGGTGATAGAAAGAGAAACAAGAGAAAAGCAGAAGCTGTAGGGGTTTTTTTTCAACATGAATAAACATCTTTCAGAGATCACCAAAGCCACTGAGAGTCTTCAATCCAGTATGCGAGAGCAGACACCACATGAAAAGCCTTTCTTTGCTGTCAAGAGGTCAAATCTGAATGTCAATACTTGAGCTTTATTGTTTAAAATTTTCTCTCAGCTGAAAGCTGCTAATTATTACTCCTTATTACAAGTAGGTAGTAGTAATATTGCAACTCTTCATCCTCTGACCTTATTTCTTAGGGCAAAAAAAAATATTTCTGGTATGCCATCTCAGAAAACAGAGGTGGTGGTCAACTCACTCAGAGCTAAAGGTGGTGTCTTAAGTCTCTATATTGAGGATTTCCTGAACTGATTTTTTTCTTCCCAAGAAGGCACTATACTTTATAATCATCCTTTCAGGGAGACATGGCATTTGTCATAAAGAAACAAAAAGTTTGAGATAAGTTCTTCATACAAACTTAAAGTAGATGCACTGAACTCTAGGTAGTACAAGCAGTAAGCTAATCCATGCAAAATAAGAGTTATGCAGATGCAATTTTTCACTGAGATTCGGTTAGAAGGGAGTTCAAGGTAATTCATTTCTTCCTGTTTCCCCTCCACTATTAATTTCTGGTTCTCATCTCTTCTCTGAAATCACTAAAATCATTCTTTTTAGAGGTTTCTAGTACCTGTTCTAGAGTCTCCCTACCCAGCCTCAATTAATGTCCTGCAGTTCATTTGTATAATCCACATTTAAACCACCTTGCTTAGATCAATGCTAGCACTTAATTCAAGATGGACTTGCCTCTGAAACAAAACATATCAACGCCTAATGCAACATGTATTAGCTTTAAACCTTCTGTGAGGTGTGATAATGCCTCTGACTATTGTGTTGGGGTTTTTTTAGGGTCAATATGGAGGATACAGAACTGAAAGAAAAGGACACAAATCTATGTAAAAAACCACCACTCCCTCTCCCCCTAAAAAGCCCAAACATATTGAAATGATGAATGAATCCCAACTACCACTGAATCTCTACTTTTTCCTTCAGCTTTCCAACTGAATTGATTTGGTTAGTACCTATACGTGCACAATAATAAAAGTCATAAAGATGTTAATCCTTGTGGTCTTAGGTCCCAGTAAGGTGTTGATCTGATAATTAATATCACATAGAACACATACATAAAATATTTTCTCAAATCCGGCACAGACAAGAGTCCTTTGCTTCTAACTAATAATAGAAATCTCTGGGCATGTAAAAGCTACAGATTTTGCAGACTTCAGTGTTGGGTTCTTTTTCTTTCCTTTTTTTTGTTTTCCTTTTTCTTTCCCAGAACAGAACTTCCATTAAGAATCAAAACACAGCTTCCAGCTACTCATTAACCTGTTTAATTTCCTTAGTGGAAATCTGACTAAAGAAAAAAAGAATTAACACTAGTCAAAGAGAAAATTCCTAGTCATTCATCTAAGTGTTTCTAATTCTAAAGCCTAGCTTGACCATTTAAATGCTAGCAGTCTGGAGTCAATTTGTTTGTATAAAAGGCACCTTTGGCTTTTGTGACTGAAAATGAATGATGAAACAATTACTCTCCTAGACTCCAAAACACTTATTTGTAAACAAAACCCAAAGCAAAGTACATTAGCACTAATGACTAAGTAATTAATTGCTACCAACAGAAAACGTTGGGAGAGATCTACACTGAGCTACATTATTATCAAATATTTCAGCTTTTTTCCTAATTTTAGTATTATTGCATAACCTGCTAATAATATTAACAGCTTTAATTTATACTCAAAGCATTTACAACTCTGCATTAGATAGAGTTATAACACTGTGGGCAGATGCATCTTTCTCTATCCCAACAGGCCTATTTATCTGTAGAGCTTGAGATACTATTGCTGTTATCTCTTAGCTGCTTCCTTAACACAAGTGACAGACACCCGCACTTTAGAGATAAAGCCTCAGGGATCAGCTGCCTGTCGGGAACTGTGGCAAAAGCTGTATCCAAGCCTCTCTGAATATCAAATGCAGGAAAGAAACTTCCACTGAAGAAGGAAGATGCTGCTTACCAGCCAAGTGTGGATTGTATTGTCTTCTGTATTTCACATAGGTTGAAATAACCTAATATAGATATATAAATGAGTGAAATGTGTTTGGTGTTGGTGATGCTTCAGCAGAGCAGCACTCCATAGGTCTGTAACATGCACATCTAATGGAGGGGTAATGTTACAGCAAGCTAGAAAGCGTAATACCTAGTCTTATCTAGCATGCCTGTGGGACTCTCCACAGCTTCTCCACTCACAGATCCCTCCCCCTACCTTTCCTTCTTGGATCCTCTCAGGTCATAAGCCTCAGGAGCATCTAGTTGCTAAAGGGATTCTGGAACTGCAGCCTGGTCCTTTTTCTACCCAAGGTGGCATTTGACAGTTACAATCCTCTTCAGGTACCTAGGCTACTACCTACAACTTTCTTTACAAAGGCAAGCAAAATAAGCCCATCCTCCTTGATGGCACAGCCTACTGAGAAGCAGCAGACATTGCTGACCAAGCCAGTCTCCAATGCAAGAGAAATGAAATACAGGAATTTCCCGGTTGTTACATCCCTTTGAATATCAACAACCCCATCGGCAATAGCAGAAGGCAGCAAAACTCTAGCCTGGGACTGCCCAGGAGCAAATATATGTCATCTGTGGGATGCAGTTATATGTAGGTAAGTATGTAGGCAAAAGGGCGTCGTTGAGTGGAGCCTGAAACTGATAGAGAAATGTTTGAATAAGTACCCTGGTAAAAGAGGAAAGTCGTGAAGACTACAACAATTCGTTTCATCAGACTAAACTGACAGAAGAGAAGGAAGATCAGAGCAACAACGACTTTGTTGGCACATCCATATGCAGGATAAACCTCTGGTAACAGCCAGCTTTGTCTCACTGAGTACCCGCAATGTGTCTGCAGTTTGGGCAGTATACCATAGAAAAGCTAATTCTGGGGTGTGCTGAGGAAAGCAAATTAAGGTCTTCATTGTAACTTACTGCCTTTCTCAAGAAGTAATTGGCTATGACCAATATGATATTTTGGGAATAAAAAAACCCTGCACAGTGCTGAACAGAGTATCTTGGTTTTCTTTATTAATAAAAGCCAGAAGTGACTTTGCCGAACTCTGCTTTGCTTTTTAATAATTACTATTATTTACTGTTTGGCACAATACATAATAAGGAGAAAAGCACTTACTTTGCTGCATGAGCTCAATATAGTATTATCTTGTGTGGTAAGAAAGAAAGCAGCACATTGAAAGTATGTAATTAACTTGTACCATGAATGATGTGGTGGAAAACAAAGGCCAGTGCAGAGCTAATGTGGCAGATGCAAAATAATGTGTTCTCATGCACAACATCCTGGAAGTGTACATCATTCCCACCATTTATTGTGTTTCCCAGAGTCAGTGTTATTTGAAAAATAAGTTGAACCAAAACAAAAACAGAGCCTCTACCATAAGCTTTTTTTGCAGGAAAGGAATCTCAGTAAAAAGGCAAATAGTGTTACCTACACCCCCACCTTCACTGTCTAGCAATGCAGAGAACATTTTAAGTCAAGGAGCACAGCATGGCAAATAGCCAATTTTGCAGCTCAACTTCTTGGCAGTTCCAAAAGTAACTTTGGAGCCACCAATGCAGCTGTGCTGGCTGCATCTCATTGGTTTGCTTTAGTGCAGTTCCTTTGTATCAGCAACGTCACTCATCATACCGCAGCAGGACAGGCAAAGAGGGATGTTTTGTGTCATACGAAGGAGCTGAAAGAAAATGTTCCCTGAAAAAGGTGGTGCTTTTGTCTTTAAATATCTCAGACCAAAATATCATCCCCAAATGCAGCAATTTGTCTTCTGAGGATTGATTCCAATGGCAATTGTGAACTCTGTCTGTGAAGGAGTCACTTCAGTCATCCATTTAATGCAGCCACCTCTGGGATGGAGAGTGACACAAGGGCAGAAGGAACACAGAGGAAGAAACTCTGACAACAAGGGCAGCTCTCTGCAAAGCACTTCCTACAAAGTACTTCAAAAATCCTGGGAATAGATGGTCCTTTTCCCCTTTTCTAATCCCTATCCAAAGGGACTAACTCACTTTCTGCAGCATCTTGGAATGGGAAGAGCCAAACAGCTAAATATACAGTCAAAATATTTTAAACCATAAGTTTCTAAAATCTAGGTCTCGACATAATAATTAAAAAAAAACCCCAAACACACACATTCAGGTGGCAGTACTTGTGGAGAACATTTTAAAACATTTAAATGCTGACACTTAAAGTTTTATAAAAGTTTAGACAACTAAACTTACTTTTATAACACTTTAGTGTTATATAACTATTAGTACCATTGGAGATACCCCAGGGTAGCAAAGACATCTGCCTGTGACTCAAATATGGCACTCTAGCATAGAAAGCACTTAGAAAGCAAATATGACACTAAAATATCTTAGAAAGCACTGAACAGCTATGTTTAAGTTATTGAATTGAGTTGCTATATATCATATCACATATCACCACAGGTCCAGAAGGAAAACAGCCTTTTTTTTGAATTTCAGATAACTTATTTAGTCTAGTGTGGTTTTCAGTGTGCAACTTTAGACATTGCAGGTTCAGTCATTTCATCTTGTCACAGAAAGTGGTGTCCCAGAGAAATTTAACTAAGTATTGCAACTATCAGGCAATCTGTCACAAAATGACAGTGTAGGTTTTTCTTGTAGCAGCTCTTTCCTGTACTAGATGTACATATGCTCTCTTAGGCTCGTTGTAGAATAACTCAAACTGGTTTTGGGAGCACCGTCAAATTGTAAATGTCATCTTATCTGCTTTTATCAGGAGCAGGAAGAAAGGAGACCCTTAGAGATTCATATAGGAGTTTGTGTTAATTGTATTTTACCCTCTGTTTTTACTAATGGACCCTTGAGAAAACCGGAGCAATCAACTCAGATGTAGAAACCTGCATTGCAGAGATACTCATTCGATCAGGCGAGTCCAGCCCTCTGCATGAAGACAAGTAGTGTGGCAGAAGTCTCTCATCTGGTAGTTTCTTGAACAGAAATCAACTCAGAAAATACTCTTCAGACACTGACAGGAATCTCCAGCATACACAACTCAAAAGACCCACACCAGAAAGAAAGTGAAAAGCTAAAACATACCTATCTAACTGCTGAAATACTCCCTGGAGCTATCAATGTAACCAAGTATAAACACCGGTGAGAACTGGAACCATTCAAAATGAGAAGCAGCTAATTTTTGTTCGGATACAAAAAAACTATAGAATACGCAACCAGCGTGATATTTCTCCCTCTCTCTTTTCTTTCCCCTGTAACAGAAATGACAATAAGGTTGCAGTTGCCTCATCTGTTGTAAGGACACTTGAGGTGGAGCAGAAGTAACTTCATACTGGTTTCTTCTCTCTGATTCTTAACAATGCTTTTTTATTTCTCAGACCAGAGGTTTATGGTGTAACACTGCTGTTACCACGCTATTATTGATAAAAATCCAAGTCCCAAAAGGGAAAGGGTGCATCCTTCCTGTCATCTTAGATTTAGGTCATGGAAGACTCTGATAAATAGAGGCAGCTCTGTGCTAGACTTCAAAAAACATTACAACTTTTACACTGAACCCTTATCAAAATACCCCCTCAGAAGAAAAAAAACCCAAAACAACCCCAAAACCAAAATCAAATTAAAAATCCAAATCAAAAATGAAATGAAACAAACTCCCCTCAAAATAAATAAATAGTGGATTTCCATCCCTGTTTACACTTTTCCATGTAAGAGGAAAACAGCAAAGGAAAAACTGACAAGGTCAGTGCTAATCAATCTCCTTAACAATATGTGCACATTTTCTGGGTGCAAAAGCTGGGTGTGTGCAACCATGTTTTTCCAGTCTTTCCCTCTAAAACAGTCAAGATCTGGCAGTCTTTGCAGGCAACAGCAACCTGTTGGTAGTCAGCAGCAGGGCCACATTAAAAGAGGTCTTTCATTTGTGCTGGAAGTCACACAACAATCCCAGTTCCTTCCTCCTCCTCTGCCTATGCCACCTTCGGCCCTTTCTGGAGCCTGTTTTCCCCCACCAGTTCCCCCAGTTTGGCTCAACTGTGTCCTGCTGTGGGACCAGTGAAGCTGGCTGGGACCAGCTGGAGCCCAGAACTGGACACAGTACTCCAGATGCAGCCTCACCAGAGCAGAGGGGCACGAGAACCTCCCTTGACTTGCAGGCTGCACCACTCTTCTTAATGCCCCCAGGGTGCCATTGGCCTTCTTGGCCACAAGGGCACATTGCTGGCTCCTGGTCAGCCTGCTGTCCACCAGAACCTCCAGGTCTTTTTCCACAGAGCTGCTTTCCAGCAGGTCAGCCTCTAATCTGTACTGGTGCATGGGGTTATCCCTCCCTAAGTGCAGGACCCGACACTTGTCCTTGTTGAATTTCATAAACTTTCCCTCAGCCCATCCAGATCTTGCTGAATGCACCTACTTTAAGAACAATCTTCAAAATGCAACTAAGCTAGAGAACTCTAAGCACTGACTTGGGCATAATTCCTTAAATATACCTAATATAATTTTTCACCATAAATATACCTGTACAACCAAACAGTCAATATTAAGAATGCAAATGATGAATAATCAAAAAAAATGTTTACATCTGCTCAAGATTTTTTTCAAATTGCCTCTAGAGAAATGCAGAGGAAGCTCTCCCACAATAGATGATGCTGCATAGGCCAAATATAACCCAGCTAACGCCTTTCCATCCAGAGTCTAGTCTTGGAAATAATGGTTATCCAAACAAGCTTTACTTACCCACCCTGCTCCACTGCATTTTATAGTCTTAAATGCATGAGAATGACTCGAGACAGAAATATAGGTTGTGATACTTAAGCTTCAGTTAAAACCAGAATTAAATCCTCAGGGGAAAAAACCCAACAACATTATTTTATAATATCAATAGAATCATTCATGAAGAGGTGCATTGCAAAAACAGGAAGGCTACCAGAATATCTAGTTAGACGTATTTTGACTTCTCATATTACTGAAGGAGGTTCTGATGTGTCTATATATAAAAATACACTTTTATATGAATAAAATAAAGTAGAAGCATATTGGTAGCTCTTTAAAGTATTTTGGAAGGAAAGTAATATGCAATTACTTTCATATATTTTATCTCTTTATATAACCTGTGGGTAGTGACACTCACTATTTTTATTTACACATGGGAGAATAGTTCTACATAGGATTTTGAGCTATACACATAACAGATATGCACTGACAATAGACATGGACACACAAAGACGGACTCCAGCAAAGAAGTGAATAAATTGATGTATATCTCCTTTTCTGTTGGATTTCAATGTCAGCAAATAGAAACTCTATTATTAGAATGCAGATAAATTTCCCTAAATTACTCCTTTAGCCATTTTTATGACAACGCTGACAATGTTATTACTGAGAACACCCTGCTGAACAGTATATTCCTGCTTTTAGTATGAAACAAAGACAAAAAGCTAGAAGAAAAAAATAGAGCTTTTTTTGTGCATCTCTTTTGGTTATATGCTTTTTATGCAAATATCTCAGTTTTCTACAGTAATGGTACCATTAAATGCCTTGAGATTATTTGTAAGAGAAAAGTGTTACCTTGAGATTAAGATATAAAGTACTAAGTGCATTTTTAGGAACAGAGAAGATTTCTCTTTAAAGAAGTTAATGTTCCAAAGAAAGCTTTGTTTATTTGGAAGGTTTTATGGTTGTGCTGTTTTCTTCACTTCGCACCTTAATTCCCACAAACCATACGGCTGTCCAGATGTTTAAAATAAAAAGCCCATTTGGGTATTATCAGACATTACTGAGAAAAGATATACAGACATGATGTTTAGCTATGCAACGTAAATTCTCGGAGTGTGTAGTACCCAATAAACACCATATCCTAGATCTCATGAAACTGAACCCATAAATCATAAAAACTAGACAAAGGTCTCATAATACAATTTACCTCTAGCCAGATGCCAGCTGAAAAGAATCTACTAGCCAGGGTAATAATCCTTTATTTTATTTTTTTTTTTTATTCTTCTCACCAAGTTATTATTGGGAAATGTGTTTACCAGGGGTGAATATGTTTCTGCTCAACCCAGATGCACTTTTCAGATGTTCTTGTTGCTTGTAATGTCTAGAGAATAGGGTTGCCTAACATCTAAAATATATACATTCTCCTTATTGCCTGAATCTTTCATCTCCTCTCCTCCAGCGTTGCCTAATATGCTCACCAAGCTATTATTGTTTTGCTTCAGATAGCCTGGCCCACTTGCAGAGTTTCATTTGCTGTCACACAGTCACAAATTACAGCATTTACTTCACGCTACCGGCATTCCAAAGTATCAGTTTGCGCTTGCTGAACTGGAGAGCATGATGATGGATCAAGGCACATTTGTGATAATCCATCGCAAGTTGATTCTCCAAAGAATGCAGCACAGTAGCAGTTTGTGGCATTTCCTTTCCATTTTAATTTGCTTATGCTGATTTCTAGTAATTGTTTGCTATCCCAGGCTTTGTTTCAGTCACAGCAGTTTGGTCTCTTTTCATCCTTGCCTTTTGACAGATCATAAAAACAAACGAGTTTAAAAAAAGGAAAACAGATGGAAAGGTGATTTTTGGTTTTAACTTGTTTTTTACCTTCATAAACAAATCTTTAAAGCTAGCCAGATTTTCTGCAGGTGTAAATCACTCTAGCTCCACTGTGTATACCATTTTACACCAGCTGAGGCTATAATACAATACTTCTAAAATGCCAGTGATGTAGCTGTTGTCTAGACTTCAGCTTCAGCCGTGGACTCGCATCTCCTAAAGGAATCAGTTGCACCATGTTATCTATAGTCACTGACAAATTGCATCTTCTGCTCCAAATCCTCCCAACAATATTTGCTTCTGAATGTATGAGAATTCAACTTTGCAGTGGGCAGCAAACATACGTTACATGGAAATTGATTAGCACGTGTTCAAAGAACAATTCAGTTGACAAATCCTGAAGGAATGGCTTGGCATTTATCTTTTACTTTATACACTACAGTAGTGATTCAGAGTCTGGATTACAGACCCCATTCCCACTACTGTAGCAGCTGTGACTACATAGAACAGGAGAGTTCTCCCTTCAAGAGTTAATTTTTAATGCTCATTTAACAGTAGATTCTTCAATTCATCCACATAATCAAAAAAGTTTAATTTCATACTCTTGGCTTTTTTAGATCCACAAGAACAACAAAAACACAGTGATGCAACGGACACAATCTGTCAAAACTACTTCAGTCTGTGTTGTCACAACAGGTAACATAACTATCATTGCCATGAAAATTCTAACTTAGGTAGCCTTAGTTTTGCCTGTTCAAATAACTGACGCTGAATTTGTGATGCTATTTTTTCCTTCTGTTTGATTTCCATTGGGCATCAACTCCCAAACTGCAAAGCCTCACTTTCACTTTTCTCTCTGATCCTCCAGAGAAACCCCATTGCCACTTTGCTCAAAGTGCCCACTTTTCTTCCCTCAGTGAAGTCTAAGCTGATGTGCCCCTGTGGAGAAGAAGTAGCATCTCACAAGGAAGACTTACATGATGAAGGCTTGGGAGTTAAGGCCCCAAAGTAGCAAGGGCACCAGTTTGTTGTGCCAGCATTCCAAGTTAAAAAATTATTTATTTAGCTAGAATCTCCTGTGCTATCACGTGTAAGTTAGGACTTTGTTTGGCTTACAATCACCAAGGTGTACCTCTAGAAACATGGAGAATGTAAGAAGAGACAGACTTTTCTGCTTGCAGGATAGTTAGTTTGGATTTGCTGGACCTTCTGGGCTGTGCTCTAGTATCCTGTTTTACTGAAGCATTTATACTGGCTTCTAAAGAAATATCTTGCCAAGCTGAGCTAATCAAGGATTGCAATTATTGTTCTTAATTAATAGTAATCATAAGAATGTGTAGTTTTACCAGTTAAAATATTTTAAGGTTTCTTTTCTTTTCACAAGTACAAATAACTATAAAATCAATGGCTGTACTAAAAAAAAAGTAAAAGGAGAATTTACATCTCAGAAAGGCGTTCAGATCACAGGAATATCTAAGTGGACTTCTGCAAAGCCTTGTTCACTGCTTTGACTACAGAGAAAGTATACAGTAATTCCCAGACTTATTTAGTCATATAGGGTAACGATTTCAGTGAAATGAATCTGGGCCTCTTAAGTCTAAAACCTGAAGTGCTTGCACGCAAAGCTGTGCCTGGCTTTGGTGACCAGCAGATAGAAACTGTGGGAGCATCGCTGTTGTGCAAAGTCATAGGTGGTGTGGGGAAGCTGAGTAGGGAATGGTTATCCTCCCTCTTTTGGCAGCACAGAGCCTACAAACCACCAAATGCAACAGTTGTCAGAGTCAAAGCACACAAGAGGTGGTGATTCTGCACACAACGTGAAGCTGAACTTTACCTCACAAGGTCTTACTCTAGATCCAGAGGCATCTAAACGCCACAGGAAGTTTATTCATTTACCAAAAACTTCTCTAATGGCTTGAAGGTCCTCTTCAATGCCACAGGACATTTCTGTCCCAGGAGGGCTGTGATATTTAACACCCAGCTCATTGTGCTTCCTCAGGGTCCTTCCTGCAGGAGTGTGGTCCATTAAAGATTCCCACAGAAAGCCTCATGCAAAGCAAAAGTTTGTTACATCATAAATTTCTTCTCTCAACCTTGAGCTTTTCTCCTGTAATGACTCTCCCATGAGGTGGGAGAGTGCAGGCTAATATCCACATCTACCTGTAGATATTCAGCCCTACTTCTCTGGTTTTCTGAGTAAGCTACTTAAACTGTCCAGATGATCAAAGTAGAACGAGAGAATTTGTGTGTATTTGTCATTCTTTACTTCCCCCTTAGCAAAGTAATCTACTAGATAGCAAAATAATTCGAGCTTCATGAAACCCAGCAGAGCACAAATGGGAGCAGAAGTCTGTAGCCTAGTGATTAGGACCCCCTGGAGACCTAATTTACTTCTCCAACAATACTATTAGATGTAAAAACTGTTACAGGATAAAACACAGAATATTCACTTCTTTTTTCACTCTGATGCAAAATGTCCCAACCATGCTCTCTTCACAGGAAGGATATTCTGAGCAGACAATGGCCATATAGAGAGATGATTTAACAGGAAGGAGTCTAACAATGTTTTGTAGTAATAGATTCTAGTAGAGGTTAAAACTACTGTTAGCTCACACAGCCTTTGTCCAGTAGTGGTTCTGGCTTTTACTCAAACCAGAAAGCTATGGCTGATGTTAACCAAACATCTGAAAGTGACCAAGTAGTAAGGAAGCAGATTCCCCAACTTGCTGAAGGTGCTAGGTTACCAAGACTTCCAAATAAAAAAAAACCCAGCAGCAGCTACCAAACCAAAGAAATGCAAGTTAAAAGTGACTTTTTAAATCCTAAAGAAGGCTTCTTTAAAAGTTCTCCAAATTGACATGTACTATCAATTTTAACATTTCCTTTTCCAAGTGGCTAACAGGGACAGCTGGCAGCCACAACAGTTTATGCATCAATTTCTGTGCTTTGAGATCTCCTGAGAACTTCTACATCCATCAGAGGACTCTTGGGAGCTCTTTGAAGTCTTTGTGCCAGCTGAGGCTGGGAAAGGATAGCTACAAGTGGCCTCAATTTTCAACAAGCTCTAGGAACAGCTACTGATCTCTGCCAAATGTTCTTGATCTGATAGTGGTTTGAACTTTTATTTCCACAGTCGATTCTTGGTCAGGGTGTGTCAAAGCCCTTTTCAACAAATGCTAGAAAGAGGCCCCTATAGCTCTTGGCCTTAGAGTACAGCTCTCGGATGCACCAGTTGGTGTAGAAAGGGGTACAGAAAAGACCAGAAAGTCTTCTGTGGTCACTATACACTCCGCAGTGATGGTGTGTGTGCAGTGGGGTGTAGTCCCCAAGCATCCCCTGAGGCAACCATTCTGGTACATAGCTCTGAGCAACCCATTCCAACTGACTCTACTTTGGGCAGGGGTTTGGACTATACAATTTCTAGTGGCACCCTTCAACCTCAACCATTTTGATTCAGGAAATACAAAGAACACTTCTGAAAGAGAAGAGAAGAGTATTTCCACCACCTCGGCTCATGGAACTTGCTACTGAAGCTACATATAAAGGTCTCTTCTTTTTATATTAAAAATTAAAGTCATATAAATCTCCCTGGAATTACATTTTTCCAGTCCACTTATACCTCTGGCCTTTCTTAGAACCTTTAAACCAGTAATTCCCAAGTATACTCATTTTTACCTCAGTGTGTAGAATCCATCAATAGTGTTTTTCATGGACCCCGTGCCCATGGAGGCCTCTAACCTTTGCATGGATGATTTACTGTTCAAATGTTCCTCTTCATAAGAGAGCTCATTACAACATTAATTCTACCCAGAACTGCCTGCTGATCTGATATGTTTCACTGTTAACCTTCCAGTTCATTACACATTTTTATCTCACTGAAATACTGCAATGTCTATTCCTTGGCTAAATCTCTGTGGTTTCTTTCTCCTCTAAAGCTCCTTATGTCATTGTCTACATTTAGCCTGTACCCAGGGCTAAGCTGTAACAGTTATTCTAGCACATGACGACCACTCCCCAGGCAAGAGGGGAGATGGGGAAAAGCAGAGGAGACCAACAAGTTGAAACAAAAACCAGATTTAACAAAACAGCAAAACTAATAGCAATATAAAATAAACAAAGATTATACTCAGCCGGGCAAACATAGCGTGGTCACAGCAAATGGGAAGGCAGCCCTCAGTAGCAGGAAGAGGAGGAGCAGGAGCAGCATCAGAAGGAGCCCAAGCAAGAAGCCCAAACAGAAGGGCTCCTCCCCCAGTAAACTTCCCTTTTTATACCGAGTGTGACATTTATGGGATGGGATGTACATTGAATACACCTGAGCCAACCTGGGTCAGCTGACTTGGCTGACTCTAAATTGCTAACAGCCCGCAGACCACAGCTAGCCTAGGATTCTGTCCCAGTGAAACCAGGGCAGTTTTAAAGAATCCATATCTTCTCCAGGAAAGTTAATGGTAACAGCAAACCTTCACTGAGAAGAAGGTTAGACTGCATGACCTGCAGACATCCTTTCAAACCAATATTTCTATGACTCTGAGAAATCTATTCCACTGCTTCTAGAAGTTTTGTCCTGAAATCTAACCTCAATTTTGATAAAATTTAAGTTGGTATTTCTTATTCTGTCCTCCGTGGATATTTCTTTCCTCTTTTCAGTAGCACAGTATCGGTTTGAAGACTGTTAGCAGGTCTGCTTCCAGTCTTTTCCTCTTTTGTCTGAATGGTTTCATTTTTTTCAAAGTTCCCTAAAACATCATGCTTTTCAGATATGTGATCACTCTCCTGTCCTCTGGCTTTTGTCCATAGCTCTCTTGGGTATGTTGTCTAGAAGAGGCCTCCCCAGTGCTGAATAAATTGAAAGGATAAGGGCATATGATTTTGAAGGTTATACTACAGATTTTTCAGTCATGCTGGAGGGAGGGGGTTGGAGGAGCATGACAGTGTTCACTTGTGACCCACTATAACTTCTAAATACTTTTCTGCATAACGGCTGCTCAAGCAGCTGGTCCCCATTCTGATTTTTTACAGCTGATTATGCTCGTGAAGTGTTATACTTTGCATGAGTCCCTGCTGAATTTCATCGTATTTTTCCAACCGTATCTCCCGTGTCTCGGCATAATTTTGAATTCCAGTCTTGTTCTTGAGCTTCTTGAAGCTTGTTGTCACCTGCAGGTTTAATAAGTACACTTTCCATTTCATCATCTGGGTCATTAACAAAAGTATTGAATAGCTCCAAAATGAAAGCAGACGCCTGTTGGATCCTGCCCAGCACTCCCCTCTGTTTGGACTACGAACCGCTGACAAATAATCTCTGAATACAGCTTCCTAATTGTTTTTGTGGTAGTTTCAGTTAACACAGATTTCTCAAGCTTATTTGGGAAAATAACCTCTAAGCCCATGTCAGAAATCTTACCACAGTCAAAATAGGATGTTTCCAGTTTCTGCTCAATCTGCAAACCATTTTATAGAAGAAGAAGAAGAAGGATAAGTTCCTTTTACACATGCTTTCTTGCCTAGCTCTTGGTCCTTGTTCTTTCCTAGGTGCTTACAAAGAACCTGTTAGATACTGTAGCCTTTTTAACTGCACAAATCAGTCGTAAGCTATTGCTTATCATTTCGTGTATTCTTGAACAAAAGCAATGTTAGCTTTTTAAAAAAATGACAGGTGAGTAAAATTTGTCTTAAAATTATGTTGCAATACACATTATCTCCATGCTAATGAGGCTTTAATGTTTAGTGGTGAGAGTGCTGTTCAACATAAATGTCTAGGTTTATGCACAGAGATGCAAAGCGTATTTTGTATCTATGCATATATAGCACCTGAAAGGAGACTACTTGGCAGAAATGGAAATATCTTTTAGTTGTAGAGCCCATCAGTTGAAAAAACAAAAGGGGTGGTGGTGGGGAATAATTGCACCTTAGACGTACATATGATAGAAGAAAAAGCTTTATGGTTATTTCATTTGCCAGTTGTTCTAATCATGGAGATAGAATAGCATGAAGAAAGTGGGTATGCTTGTTTTATGCAGATAGTTTTTTTATCTAAGTTTTGATGCTAAGCTTTTTATACGGCCAGCATGATTAATACACCCTTGAGTGACTCTTTACTTAGGACTCAATCTACAAGTCCAAAGTCAGGGAGTCTTAGTCACCTCCATTATTCCTTTTATTCTTTTCATGCTGCCCTATCCTCAACCAACTATCCATCGACTTCAGTTTTTCATACCCCTCAGGTTACAAGGCTTGGATCTCAGCCTTAATTTTACTAATGTGTAAAACGCTGAATAGATTGCATCTAAATCTCTGATTGCAATTCCCTTTCCTTTATTGTTACTACCAGAAGCAGGATGAGGCTTAATAGTTCTTTGAAGCTCTCTTCTTTATCCAGATTTATGCTGGGTGTTGCTTCTTCAGGGAAATCAGTGTAGGGGATCCTCATGGGATGCTCATTTCACTCCAACTGCTCTGTGCAGGGGGAAATAACTGTACATTCCAGGGCTCCACCATTGCTTTCACCCGTTTAACTCACCAGGCCTTAAGTTGTAAGTGTCAAACATCCTGAACCAGGCTAACAGCTTTGTAACTGGCTTCCTGATTCCAATACAGATGCAGAATTGGTCCTTTTCCTCATAAACTCCTTGTCTGATTGCCTGGCAATCACAAAACCCATTCGGTTGAATCAGAAAAGAGTTGATTTCTGATCCTATCATATTAAAATCAAGAAAGATCGATAAAAGAAGCTAGGCAAATTAAAAAAAAAAGAAAATCTAATTGGTTCTTTCAATATATTTAACATATTTCTGCAATTCTGCAGCAGGATCTGGTGTGGGACAATGAAATCTAACAGCAGCTAACGTAGCTGAACAGCAGAGAAATGGTGCAATTTGCCAGAATGAGCATTTTGCATTTTTCCACACAGCTAAATCTGTTTTTTTAATGGGATCTGAGATTTCCTTCAAGAAGAAGAAGAGGAATAAAATCAAGAGAGGAAGAAAAAAGAGGAATGAAATGAAAGGAAATAAAATGAAGTCTCTTGCACTTGTGGTTGTCCTTCCCACCAAAAAAAAATAATGCAAACAGAAGTCAGAATGTTTCTGTTTTTTCCCAGTTTGCAAGTTTTAAATCCCTGCACCTGGTGTCTACATGTTTACTGATCTGGGGTGGCAAGCACAGTTGGAATGGCTTGGCAGACACCTTGGAAGGTGACCTCTTCAGATGCTGTGGCTAAATCTGACAGGGACCATAAATCAGAAATTACATTTTTGTTTCAGCCACCTTATTTTACTTCATTTTAAATAGAAGATAAGACCCAAAATAATGAATGCACTCACCAGAAAATATTTTTGATAATACAGTGCTTAGAAAAAAAAAAAGTATCAGCTCTTAGAGAAAAACAAATAGAATTTGTTTTGCTTTGATTTTAATCAAATGGGGTGGTGCAGGCCTTAAACTTGTATCTTTTCGGTCTTGACCAAAAGCTTTTATAAAAAGCTCCATTTTCCTCCTGTAGAGCCAAACTAATTTCTCAGAACAAGGTTACCGTGCACTGATAAACTTGATCTAGTTAAAAATTAATTAATTCCCTGCTAACATCTTTCAGGGAAAAAAAAATAAAAAGAAAAATGTGTTTATAGCTAGGTAGTATATAGATTTTAAAATATGACTGCTATTTCATGAAATTGGAGAAGTCTACAAATAATAATGCAGTTTCCTGGTGAAGAATAACTCAGCTTTCAAGCTGGCCAGCATTTCTTACTTATTTCCAGAGGAAAATAACTTTGTCTCTACTGACATAACCTGTCAAATTCATGCATGTAAAAAAGGTAGAGCTGTATTTTCTGTATTTTCTGAAAAATAGCTTTGTGACCTCTGAAAAATGCTTGGCTAAAGTGCAAGTAAAAGAATACTACATGTATTGAGGGGAAAAAAACCCATATTGCTGTCTAAAATATGAAAAACAGAAGCTTTGAATTGAGTATCAACACTTATCATTTCACAGAGTTTCATTTAGAGTGTAACTTTTCTCTACTAGCAAAATAAAATTTAAGGTAAAAACATAATAATAATACTGATACCCAGAACTTTTTGTTCAAAAAATTACATGTCAGCCATTCTAAAACTGTCCTTAGTAGGGTGAACATTTCAAATGATCATTTCATGTGAAGTGTTGTGCTTACAACACTGTCAATTTATAATTAAAAATATTGGATGAAAAATAGATGAGTGCTTCTACTGATGGCTGTGATTCAACTAGGTATGGTACTTAAATATTTACGTTTCTGAACTGTTCAGCTCATTTTCAAATGTTAAAAAAAAAAGTTATTTACTTTTAAAATCGAGAGCAATGTTAATACTTGCAAAATAGCCAGATGTCTCCAGGTAAGACCTGGTAAATACCTGCCCAGAAAATGACTTTGAGGCTCCTTCTATTAGAAAGTCCCATCCTGAATCTAAAGAAATTTCTGTCCTGAATCAATGACATGTTGTGATTGTGTCCCTGGAAGAAAGAGAGGGTCTTCGTGGTAATTTTCAGGTTGTATAAGGGACCTTCTGTACCTCTTCACAGTGGATGACACTCTCCTGTAACTAGAGCCAAGTGCCTCTTTCTAATAAGTTTTTCAAAGAGATCTCACCAACCATGTGCAGGTTTGCTCCTGAAGACAATAATATCGCTGGACCTTGAAGTAAACATGGTGTAGAGTCTTCTGATTCTGAGCCTATCCCATACCAGCACTTCAGCTTTGCTCTCTTGAAAGTTTTGTCTCTTTACCCAGCAAGTCAGCTTGCTGAGCAGACTTCATCGTACCCCAAACTGACACCCAGGATCTTGAGCTACAAATCAGAAGCCAAAAGGAAGGCAGGATGTTTTGGGACAGGTAGGGAAGCTGGTACAAGAGGAGTATAGCCTTGCCTGTTGACAATATTGATAATGCCTCCATTATGGAGTTCGCTAACAGATAAAAACTGGTTTGTAAAAATCTATGGATTAAGCATAAAGAGCAGTGAATGAGCCTTCAGCTTAATCTATCAGGCACTACAGTGGCAACCCCTGGCACATTGAAAGGTTAATGTGACTTTAATAGGTCATAATCTCATTAATAACATTTATAACTATTCACTTTAGTAGCCAGAGTCATCTAACAAAACTGTAACTTCTGGTCTTGGGGTTGCATCAGACTCAAAGCACAATTAATGTTTAACAGGGCAGAGCTTTGATTTAATGGAGTTTAACAGCAAGACACTCTGGGCCATACCAGACAACAGAAAGAGTGAAGCTAGGGCTAAAAAATCCTGCTGGTCAACTTAGATGCACGCAGAATACTTCATCTCCAGGGTAAGGGAGAGGTTTGAACACATCCAGGAGGCATCTCTTGGTCTGAGACATCATGGACCTCCTGGAGGTCAGTTCCAAGACCTTCCCTGTCTCTAACAGCCAAGCCAATTATTGATGAAAACAATACAGCATTGCCTTGTTCTGCATGCTTTGTTGTCAGCTGAATAGCCTAGAAAATGTTTCTATTGAAGAGTAATTTTTATCCCAAACCAGCTCTAATCAATATACTCACCTTAATCTGAAAGATCATGGAGGTGAATCCTGTCAAATAGAAAACCTGTGTGGCCATTTAGTTGGCACTGCAAGAACAGAGCAATCTGGCCTAGAAAGGACTGGAGTGTGATGTCTCTAAGTAACCTTAAAACTTATTTTGATGAGTGGTTAGAAAAGAAATCAATAACATTATACTTCCCTTTGAGTGATGCCATACTCCCCTTGCCCACAGCAGAAATGTTTATTCTTCGGCAAGGTTGGCAAATCAAAGGTGGATCAGTCCCCCAGCACTGTACAAAGAAAATGACAGCAGTGGCTTCAGAAAGGGCTATATTGCATGAGAAAACATCAGGGGACTGGAGGCCTTTGAAAGGCAAAAGAGTTCCACTCATTTGAACTTTAGTTTATCTGATAGAAATAGCTGTCAGATATATTCAGCTTCTCTTTCTTCCTTTCAGTTACTCCGAGACAGGCTTTATTGAGATAAGCCAAAGAAAGAGGAAGAAAGGGCAGGCGGTTGTATTGTGTAATGTGACAGGAAAGAAGAGCTGAAGAGCTCAGCTGGAAGTCTGTAGTTAATGTTTTAAATATTGTTCTACTGAGCTTAAGTGCTGGCCGGAGCAATTTCACGTTAATGACATTTCTGCTTTCAAGGCATTCTGCCTGAAAGGAAAGCAATGCTGCTAAGGCATTTAGCACCTCTCCAGAGCAAGCTGTGCCTCTGGAGGACTATGGGGGATCAAGGGGACTGGTTTCCGGGTGTAAACACATAGGGAGCCTTTCCCAGTGACTCGGGAGACGCTCCTACTCTTCTCAAAGGGTGCTGAATGATAGTG
The DNA here is from genome assembly GCA_024336885.1 of Actenoides hombroni. NCBI lineage: Eukaryota > Metazoa > Chordata > Aves > Coraciiformes > Alcedinidae > Actenoides > Actenoides hombroni. The sequence continues at coordinate 1,878,467 of WUAM01000124.1, forward strand.
AACAAACTGTTGAGAACAGATTATTCCGTTCTATTTTGACAGGCAGAATATAATAATACGATAATACCCCTGCATCCTGCAGCAGACCATTCATTCATTAAGACCTTTCCAATCACTTTCAAGACACTCTGCGGAATACAGCAGTACAAATAAGAGAATACACATTTATATTTGAAACTCACAGACAAAAAGAAAGAATTAGTAAGAGAAACCTGGATCCATCCTGCTGCTGTTCCAGACGCATTTTTCTTCCTCGTACCAGTACAGCTGCTGTCGATCCCCATATGCGTGTAGGTCAAAACTGGACACAGAAAACATATAACTTGAACTTAATTTTAAAGCTTTAAGGCATTTTCAGATAAGCTACCGAAGTAAATCCTTTTTTCTAAGTCTTGGTTTGAAAAATTCCTTTACCTCAGCCAGGTTTAGCAGTGCATCAGTGACTGGAAAAAAACCAACCCTGTACAATTCCAAAACATTAGCCTTAAACTGTCCTTTCTCCAGTACTCTCATTTTCAATTACAATAGGTGTTTTCAGATATTTGTCATTTCCTCCACATGTATTTTTGGGCAACATTTTAATCTTGCTAATATTCATTACTTCATGGATTGCCAAATGACCATAGACACCCTAAAAACTGTTTAAACGACATCCTTACAAGTTTGTAACTTATGTATTGACCAACAGAAAAACAACAACAACGATCCAATCTTGGACTACACTTAAAAACTTAATTGTAGCTAATAATTTCTGTGAAAGATCTTTGCTTCTTGTCACTCCTTCCTCTAATCATAGCAGACTTTGGGTTGGGAGGGACCTTTACAGGTCATTTAGTCCAGCTCTCCTGCAGTAAGCAGGGACATCTTTAACTAGACCAGGTTCCTTAGAGCCCCATCCAAAGTGACCTTGAATGTTTCAAGGAATGGGGCATCTTCCACCTCTCTGGAAACATTCAAGGTCAGGTTGGACGGGGCTCAGAGTAACCTGATCTAGTTGAAGATGTCCCTGCTCGGTGCAGCGGGGTTGGACTAGGTGACATTTAACGAAGGCTTCTTGTGTAAACCCTGATCACTTGAACTTTGTCAAAGACAGCAGATACCAGTATTTCATTGAAGAGGTAATAGTAGAGGCTAGAGAACAGCAGTTACTTCACAACAGTATGCTAAGTTGACATTGCAGGTATTTGTAGATGATTTGCTGTAATGAAAGTGGCTTTATTCTATGTATGTAACCTGTAATTGAACGCATAAAGCATCACCTCTGAATATAACTTCAAGGCTAAGGTCTTCCTGACTAAAAGTATAAGTCTGCAGTGTAGGTCTACATCATCTAAGATTGTCATGGGCTTTTTTTCCCTATTGGAAGCCTGACCAATATTGTCAATGAAATTTGCAATGTGATTCAGTCCATATTAATGTAAGAACCCCCAGAGCAGATGGAGCGGTGTTCACTCTCTTTATTAGCTCCCCGTTAGATTCAGGAGCAAGTTTCTCAGACTAGATATTGATATTGTCAACCTGTGGAACTCTGGGAGATGAACCCCTCAAAATGTTGCTCTAACCTAGGAAATCAGATTTTCACGCTCTTAGCCGAGTAAAAATGCAACCATAATCACAGGTAAATTCACACAGGTCTCACCAGCTGAGCAGATATGCATTCCTGGTACTAAGGATAGATTTATGGGACCATGCATAAACGACCTATGTGGCCGGAGTCATCTTTCAAAAGAAAGACACCCCTGTAACGATTCTCCAACAAAAGAAGCTATGGCACAGAACATGATGCCTGCTGCAATAGGACAGCTTTTCTGAAAACCTGTTATCAATGATAAATGCTCAGTTCTTGACAGCATTCTTGCCTTAGCTGTTACGCCTGCATTTCACCAGCAATCAACGGGGAGGGAGACAGGAGATTTCTTTTTCCTGATGTTTATTTTCTATCTTGTCAAACTGATGCAAGTGTTTTGGGACAAAGACTGTTCCTCCTTATTTGTTGTTTCATTACCTTGCATGAGAGGGGACTGGGCTGCTACTACAGGATCTGGTCAGGGTTGTGGCATAAAGATGATGTTTAGCACTACTGTTTATTGGGAAAAAAACCCAACAAACCAAAAACAAATCCACAAAAACTTAGCTGAAGAAAATAAGGAGGGAATAGTCTTACATCACTCTGATGAGCTTTCCTTGGTGCACAGATGTGTTTATGGTGAAATGAACAATTTTTATGTAGGAAGGCTAAGTTGCTTTACTTCCGAGCTTGTCTGTGAGATCTAATGATGGCTCAAGCAACAGAGCTTTTGAAAAGCTGGGGGATAATAAAAAGCACTGTGCAAGACATGACTTTTTCCTCCTGCACTTTCATTTCCTAGGAAACAGATGCAAGATCAGTTGGTAACCTGGCATCAGTCTGCCTGCTTTGTTTTGAGGGAGCCTGTTGTTCATAAAATGTTATGAATACAGTTACTCCACAGATGTGTGGAACTAAATTTGATGTGACATCAGTTTAATGATAACACATGAAAGATTCAGAGGATGTCTGGTTGTGTTGCTTCGTTATACGTGTGATTGCATGCAAACCCACTAGTAAGACACAGAAGCTATGCAAATGACTCATTGCTATTGGCTGCTGTTCATGCAAATCTTAATAAAAGCTAAGAAAAAAAGTGTAAGGGCGGTTATCTAACGTTCTGCAACCTTATGAGACTTCCTGATGCTTGTTCCATTATTGCTTTGTTTTCTAGCTGCTTCCAGATAATTGTGATAGCTTTTGAAATGACATTTCATGGGAGTTTAAATGCATGGAGGATGAGGTCTTTATGGAGCCATTCTCTGCAAGTCCAGACCATTAAGGACTGAAATATTTCTGCTGAAGTCATATATGAAATTAATTGAATTCCTCAGCTCTGGCACAAATTAATTATCCCGACTGCTTGCTGGAAGTCACTTGCAAAAACCCAAATATTTGGATGTCTGGAGGAATTCTGTCAATTGCTTGCACTTTATAGATGTCTTTTTGATCTGACAGTTGCCTAACTGGTCACAAGACTGTGAGCAATCCAGAGCCATCCACGTATGTAGTGGCTATATGTAACTAGCTGGCAGGTCCCGTGGGCAGAATAAGAGACTGAATAAGGGCTAAATTGTCTCCCTAGATTTCTCAGTAAGGTCTACAAAAGGATCTCTGCCTTACTACACCAACAACGTTACAAAATATATCTTAGTATTTTTGTGGTTTACACTTATCACTTCATTCTTCTTGAAAGTAGCCAGTGAATCCCAAAGTTATTAGGTCAAATAGAACTAACAAGCAGCGAGATGGCAAATTCACACCATAAGCTACATTTTCAGGAAAGCAGGGCTAGAGTAATAAGATGCTTGGGGAAAACAAACAAACAAACAAACCAACCAACTAAGTAAACCCCAGACAAACAAACAAAACAACAACAAAGCACGAACTAAAAAAAAAAAAATTAAAAGAGGAAAATTCCACTTGAGGTAGAATGAACTTTCAGATTCAACTTTGCACAGACAGGCGTTTCAGAAGTCTAAGGGAAGCACTTCTAGGTATACCAGAAATGTGGTTGAGCCAACTGGGATGCCATTAACAAATAATCTGGGTGCGCTACCTGACAGTGGCTGTGTCAGAAGAAAAATTCTGTAGCTTGCTGATGTTTTGGAGAGGTGCACCCTCACCCTGGTACTGCTAAGCATTTTTCTTAGCCTGAATGTGCCTGCTCCAAGGCTATAGGACTGGTCATGAACAAGCTTCTAAGGGTGAAATGTCAGCTCGTCCGACCTTGAGTGTGTTCTTACAGCGTACAGGAAGTTTTAGGGGATTAAACAGTGGACACACGAGCTACATTTTCCTAGAAATGATGGCCAGAGGATCTTTCAGTGACTTAGACAGACCTTCATAGATCTCATAGTGCACTGTCTTTCATTAAGCACACTATTGTCTGCCCAATTATGCCTTGTCCATACCTCAGAAGCAGTCAAGGAGTGACTGAACCAGTCCAAGAAGTCAGGACATTTGAAGTTAATCCAATCTTTCCTTTCTTGCAGACCGAGTCTTCTTAAGGGATGTAGATTCTGCAAACACAAAAATTAATGGCTGGTGCAGATACCTTAAGCTGGGGTATGCAAGTAATTGAACAACTCTTGGGCTTACACTCGCTTGAGACTTTTCCAGCCAACCAACTCATGCGTGCAAATCAGTTAATACTTTTTTTTCTTTATGATAATTTGCATTTCCCCCCTTTTTCTTAAAAAGCACATTAACTGGTGCTACCTCTTCCAACTACCTCCAGTCAGGTGGGGTATGACTGTGTGGTCATCTGAGTGGAAAGAGACCTTTTAATGAAGACAGTATTTCCCTCCCTCCACACAGCTCAGGAGCAAAGCAAGGTACTCTGCCAGCCCAAGCACTCTGTGATCAAGGCACGTGGCATCAGGCTGTCTCCTTGCTAACTATTCAGCTAAACTGCTGGGCTGACCTAGTGGTCCCTTGGAGGTTTTCTTTATCCCAGAGATGGAATAAATTGGGAACTGTACATTTGGAACATCCACTGCAACAGCTTGTGCCAGAGCTACAATACTGTGACTGTGTTTACCCTGAAAATGAAAGAGAAAGGAGGGATAAATGAAAAAAAATGTAAGGCAGAACTGTACTGTACTCTGGTCTGAAAAATCAAAACCCAACCAATAAGATTAATTTTATTTTTTTTCTTATACAGAATCACATTCAGTTTCTATAATTGTTCCAAAACCTCAAGAGTCTGAAACAGAAAATGAGGGTTTGAAAGGTACACTTTCAGCTGACATTTTTTTACAGCAAACTGAGACTAATTGAAAAGTGAAAACCCCCCAGGAGGACTCCTTAGTCCTTTTACTCCTGTTTTCCCCAACCACCTTAATTTCATTAAGTTCTGTAAATTGACAGTGCTGCGGTGAGGCACTACCTGTCCATCCCAGCTTGCTCTGCTTTTCAGAACAACGTGATTCTCTAAATCACCTCACGTTCTCCTCTCACCACTGAAGAGTTGGCTGTCTCAGCAGTCAGCTCTGCACAGGTTAAGTCCCCTTATGAACGCAGAAGTCCCCAGACTGTCTCTGGGACGTATCTTTGGTTTTCATTCCAGGAGCTACGGGTAGAAGCCACCCATTGTGTTTTGCTGAGGCCATGCTGGGTCATGCTGGAGTGTGGGGAGTGCTCGTAAGGGATCTGTGTAGTAGTCAATGAAAAATGGAGTTGCTGTTCAAGTGAGTCACCCTCACTAAACATCGCTCCTGGCATCTGTGCTGTGCATACCTGTGTGCAGCCATGGCTCATTGCTCAGCACATTGCTTTCTTCAGCTTCAGGCAATTTTATGTCTCTGGTCTGAGACTGACAGCTGCTCCTCACCATAACCCTAGTTCTCCAGTCAGCACAGTTTTTTTCTCCTAATTCCACAGCTTTCATGTGATTCAGAAAGTCGTTTCCAGAGCTACAACTCATTTTACACCATATTTTAGGGTCTGTGGACGGATTTCCAGGGATCTCCCCTGGACTGTTGTCTGACTAATACAGTTTCTACAGCTTGAAGGCAGCACTGAAACAGCCGTTCAGGCTCTTTCTGCTGACAGTAGTTATTCTGTTGGTGTGGCACACAGTAAATAAGAGCCTTTCAAAGTTCATACATATTTTTCCACAATTTGATATTACACCAATGCCTCTGAGAGACAGACATGGTTTATCCTACCAACCAATCTGTATGCCTTCCCAAAGCTGTCCTGCTTGTGTCATCTCAGCAGGGTAGGTATCATCTCTGCTGAAGGAAGAGAAATTCATTACCCATGCTAATGGTTTACCACTGTTGAACGGTGCTCAGGACTGGATTTAGCACTACTAAGTAGTACAAAGCTTCTTGAGAGTCTTTGTATGGGGCTGGCACTCCCAGACTAAGTATAAACTCTAACAGGAGTCAGCTAATGGAAACAACGTCAGGGTGGTGGCCAATCTGGTTAGCTCTGCAACCAAAAAAAAAACCACAGATCCAAGTTCCCTTTTGCATGATGCTACAGTTCTCTGAAGTACTGAGCGAGCCATTCCAAATGCAAGAGGCAGTTAGGATTCTAAAAGGATCCAAAATTCAGCAGAACCTTTGTGTACCATGACAGTGAGATCCACAGGTTAGAAATTATTTAAATTATTGCTTTCCAAAATAACTTTAAGCAGAAAGTCCAAAATGACTTTATGGTGTAAACCAATAAACTTACTGGGTTTAGGTGCTTCCTACTATACCAACTGAGCACATGAAAGTCCGTCACACACAGGACAGGAAGTTTTATTTAATTTTTTTGTTTTCACCTACACAGGAGCAAGACAACTTTTTGTACCCGGTTTGACATGTAGTCTGATGCCTGAATAGTTATTGACATCAGCAGTGAGATTAGATATACAGATGGAGCAGCGTTAAGAAAAGAGATAATGAAGAAGAGCTGTGGTGGGTTAACCTCAGCTAAGGGCCAAACACTCACCCAGCTGTGCTCTTACTCCTCCTCCTCAAGTGGACAGGATGGAAAAGCTTGAGGATTGAGATAAAGACAAGAAGACCACTTTCCAGTTACTGTCATAGGCAAAACTGACTCAACTAGGGGGAAAAGCAATTTAATTTACTGCCAGTTGAAGTAGATTTGGGTAATGAAAACCAAAGACAACCATTAAAGCAACACCATCCCACCCCTTGCCCCATTCCCAGGACCAACCTCTCTGACTCCTGAATCCTCTTCCCCTAGAGCAGCACAGGAGAGTTGCATTATAAATGCTGGTTGGAATGTTGTTATAAAGCCAGTTGAGATAGATTTGTCAGGTTAATTAACCCCTGACTCTGAGACCTTCCCAGTGTGGGGTTGCATCTGCCTTTATCAGAAGAGACTGAAAATCTCTTACACTGGTACCGGACGCTTATCACAGATAAACCATTAGAACAGCGTCTGGCTTTTGACTAAAACAAATCAGGTTAAAATTATTTCGGGTTGAATTTGCTTTCTGTAGATATTCCTCTTTGTGCTGGTTTGACCTTGGCCTGATTCCAGCTGCTCTATCACTTCCCTCACCCTCTTCCTCTCAGCTGGACCAGGGGGAAGAAAATAAGATGAAAGTCATGGGTGAAGACAAAGGCAGTTTAAGGAAAAAGCAAAGCAAGGCCGCGTGCAGGAGTGGAAAAGAAAACAAAGATTTATTCTCTACTTCCCATCAGCAGGTGCTGTCTGGCCCTTTTTGGGAAGCAGGGCTCCAAATTGAGTCCATTGAGAGAACCTTGATGGAGGGGAACATGGCAGATGAGTTACAGACAAATCAGAAACTCTTCAGCTGTTTCCAAATAAATTTTTGATTCCGATTAAACCATTTTGATGTTTTTTTCCTCACTCTGAGTCACCAATTGCAAAAATCAGAAATTCTCATCCGTTCTACTATCCATGGTCATGTATCTAAGATAAACTAATATCAATCTGCTTTAAAAATAAGCAAATAAGATCCTGTGCCTCCAGATTCATATATATTTTTCATGTACTGAGCTGTTTCTTGTTTATAGAATGACATTTACTCTGCCACAAGTTGACAATAAGCAGTGTGCTAAAAATGAGCTGAATTTCTTTGTTGCTTGTGATGAAATGAGGAAATTTATTTATCTAAGGATTTGGTCTATAAAAGCTTAATCTCCTTTGGGGATGTTATTACATAATTTTCTCTGTTAACCTGTTTGCCTGTAAACCACTTCAAATTTATTTTTGTTACCATTTTTAGCAGTTAGAGCCACTCAGTTTGATTTCTTTCTTTTCTTTTTTTTTTTTTTTGGACTGTGTAACCAAGAAATATTGATAGCTAATTCATATGCACAGAATAGAGAACAGTGAAGGGAAAACCAGGGGCTTAGGCTTAGGTTAGTTTAGTACATAGGAAAAAAATGAAAACATCATTTGACAGATTCCTCAATTTAATTTGAACTCATTGAACAATTCTGGATGAACAGAAAAGATGGTATTTTTGGAAATGATGAAAGCAATTCAATTAGAAATTTTCGAAGGGTATTGACATTCCTGAAATAGACACTTGAAAATACATGAATAAATACATTCAGCTAGATTCCTAAAATGGTGGATGCCAAAATATCTCCATTTATGCCTAGTACGTGCCATGCTTAGCCAACATAGGATATAGATAGGCAGAAAGACAGTAATAGAAGGAATGACTGTATCCTGGCCAACAGTACACCCAAAGGGCATATTTGTGTTGCATTACTTGATCTAGTGAATATTTAATGGAGTTGAATATGGAATAAAGTCAGAAGGAGATACTGAGAATACTACACAGGATTACAGCACACTCTGGGGAACTGGTTAATGTGAGTTCAAAGTCTTTCAGAATTAAGCAAGATTTGAACATGGATCTCTCAGATTTGTTTATTTTGTTCTTATTCTTTGAAATATGTTTTTGTTTTTACTCTTTGAAATATATCTGGGTATTTCTGTGACTTGTCTTTCATTTTCCTTCTAGACATAAAACATTTTGTAGGAATATCAGAACAGCTTCAGAAATGTGTTTTCAAAATATTTTCTTTTCTTGGGCTGCATATTACTTACTTTTTCCTGCTATGAGAAGTGATATAAAGGACTTGCATGGAGATAATGTAGTGATTTGCAACAATAACATTGTGGTGTATATTAAAAAGGATGGGAAGGTTGTTGTCTCTTGAGAGAAGTGCTTTGATTTTAATCCTATATGACAAAAAAGGGATTTTTATCTCCCACTAATGAAGATTATCTCTCCTCATTAGTATCCAGTCCCCGGCATTCTATTACAGCTTAATTGTAATATAAACAATCTGCTTTCTGATGAAGGAAAATATATTAAATGGTAAGGTTATCAGAAACAGAAGGGATTATTTTGAAAAACAGAGACGTAAAATACTAAGTCAAGAAAAGAAAAAAAGATACACAAACTTACATATGAAGAGTAATTAAGAGGCTCGGAACATCAGTGATACTCAGTTTACTGAGACATTAGCCTAGACTCCAAGGGGAGAAATGCAAGTTATACATCTATATAGAGATACATAGGAATAAAAATGTATTTTTGTATGGGTTTTGGATTTTGTTTTATAATCTCAGCCTATTTTCCTGTACGTTAGAAATCCATTTCCCACAATATACCATTCCTTATTAAGAAATAGCTATTGTTTCCAAAGTTAGATGGATGTTGGAGTTCTTATCTGTATACCTTTTTCTTTATCTGTTTCTTGAGTGCTGTTGCTCTTGAAACCATGTGTTGCATTCATCCATTTTTCAAAGCTTATACTTGTTAGCCTTGAAACAGAGCATAAATGAGATTAAAATAAAATGAAAATAAAAATTAAATCAATTAAAGTAAATAAATTAAAATAAAACAAAAGGCTTAATGTGTGACGGATTCAAAATGTGGTCTGTGTCTTTTTGTGCTTGTCTATACCACAATATTTATTTAAAATAACTAGGCACTTGAAAAACTATGAACTTAATATGTAAATAAATTGCAGATAGGCAAACAACAGATACCTGCCGTAACCCTGATAAAGGAAGAGAAAGTTGAGCATCTATCTCAAATGTAAACTTTAGACTAAGTGATATACATGCAATGAAAATTGGCATAGATCTCGCATTGTAGAAAAGCATCAGTCACTGCTTGACTATCAGTATTCCTGTTTCTACATGGGTCTCCTGAAGAAACCAGCCAGAATGAATGATGACCTCAGTAGTGTTTTGAAGTGAGTAATTTTTACACATGTTTTTAAAGATAAGTGGTTGATGAGTTGGTTCTCAAAGCTGGGATCAGAGACGTGAACTGATTTCTTCGCTGGCTTATTCTACAGAAGTCAACAAAATTATGTAATGAAGATGTAATCAGGGCAGTGACCTTCTTGCCTCCCTTTAAGAGAGCCTGAGTATTAAAAAGTGTTTCCTTAGTTTATGAAGTAAAAATGTTAAAATGGTATAGGAAAAAAAGTATTGATTTTGGAAGCAGTTCTTTTGGCCTAGGGATACCAGACCTGGTGGAACAATGTCTCTTTAAGTCAAAGTTATTTCAGAAATGTGCTTCCATATTCCAACTATTTGGAAAGGAAAACACCATCGCAGCTATTTCATATTCAGTATAAATCCTTCCCTGGAGGTCTGCAGTGAGCTCACAATTATAATTGTAGATTTCCAAATGGAAAGTTTTACGTGCTAAGATATACTTTCCATTTAGGGAGAGAGATCAGGAAGTCAAAATTTAATTGTTTTATACCTTAAGAGACACGAGGTGAAAATATCAACCAGCAACCACTACAAAATACCCTGTATTAGGCAAGCTCAGGACCAGAGAAAGCAAACAAACAAACCAACATAAATGTAACTGGCTCCTAAAAACGTACTTTGTTTTAAAATGTAAATGAAATGTGCCTCGTTTCACTGTTCAATACTGCTGGGTAAATTTGCATATTATCTCCTTCTCCCTTTTCAGTATCCTCGACCAACAGCTGTGACTTGTCAAAACTTGCCAGCACAAGGGAAAAAGAAAATGAAGGGGCATATTGGAAACTGTGTCAGCTTATCTATTGCTTTCAGTAAAATGTAATTGCTGAAGATGCCATTAAGAGGTGTCTGGAAAAATGTGTTAAGGCTGCTTAAATTGTTTTGGTGGGGTTTTTTTTTTCCCCTTCTCTCTCTTTAATAGCAGTAATGTGATACCTAGGAAGGGCAGAAGCAAGAGAACAGAACATCACGTGTGTTCTTCTCACAAGTTGCCTCCCTAGGATGAAGGGCTGCTGAAGCTGGTACCTTTGCAGTGGTTTTGACAGGGTCCTTCATCATAGGTGTTTTGCGGTGCCCTTTATATTCCTTCTTGTGCTCTTAACCCTTCCATCAGCCCTGCACTTTTCTGATGCTCACTTTTGCTCTTGAGGCATCATATATTGTCCAACAAAGAGCTCGAGGTTTCTGTGTTACCATGAGGTGAGGTGGAGGAAGCCTGTATGTGCACCCCTATAAGGTGAACCTCCAAGCATTGTCTTTTGTACCAGTGAGAGGGATCAGGCCTGGGTCATTGCTACTGAGAGGATACTATAAAAAGAGGCCACATCTGGCTGGAGAAGTGACGTGTCTGACAAGATGGGCTGAATTCTGAACCTTAGCTTGCTAATAAATCACAGAATCATTGAAACATAGAATCATTACGGTTGGAAACGACCTTCAAGAGCATCAAGACCAACTGTCTACTAAACATCATCAAGAAAACTAAACCATGTCCTGAAGTGACACATCCAGATGTTTATTGAAGCCCTCCAGGGATGGTGATTCCACCCCCTCCCTGGGCAGCCTGTTCCAAGGCCTCACCACTCTCTCAGCAAATAAATTTGTCCTCATATCCAACCTAAACCTCCCCTGGTGCAACTTCAGCCCATTTCCTCTTGTCTTGTTCCTAGTCACCTGGGAGAAGAGACCAACACCCACCTCACTCCAACCTCCCTTCAGGGAGCTGCAGAGAGCAAGAAGGTCTCCTCTCAGCCTCCTCTTCTCCAGACTGAACAAGCCCAGGTCCCTTGGATTCTCCTCATCAGACATTTTCTCCAGACCCTTTACCAGCTCCATTGCACCTTAATATCTTTTTTGTCCTGTGGTGCCCAAAGCTGAGCCCAGTGCTCAAGCTGTGGCCTCACCAGTGCCAAATAAAGCTCTGGTGCTTTGGCATTGCTCTGGATGCTAGGAAGGAAACGAAGGTGGTCGTAGAGCAATGCAACATCTGGTGCCCTCAGATAAAGATCCATGTACTTTGTAAGCTTCATACTAAGATTCAGAGATCGCAGTGTTACTGTGAGCAGAAGAGGACCTCAGTTTCTCACAGTTTCTGTGTCTGGCCCCAGAGGTGAGTCCCTGCTCATAAGCATACCTTCTAACACTGGGATTTTGGTGCATTACTGTCATGCAATTTTGCAGTGAGGGTAATAGATGAGACAGACTAAGAGCTCAGACTGTTCACTGAGCAAACTCTACAGAGATGGAAGCATGTCCTTTCATCACCATGGCCTTGCATTTCGAATGAAAAGGGTCCTTAGCATCTGGCAGGATTCAGGTACTAGTGGGAATGCTCTAGTGGCAGAAACTTCTTTTGTTGCTGGGAAGGGAAAGGAAAAGAAAGGGAGGGACAAGGAATTATCTAAGGAGTGATGTAAATCTCTTTTGCCCTGCAGATGGCAACTCTGAAGTTGACATCAGGACGTCAGGGGCTAGGAATGAAGTCTCTGGGCTGCCATGGGGTGATTTATGGAATGTGGGGTTATCAGATTGCATCCCAGAGACATTCTGAGCTGCACCAAATTATCTGTGCTTTTCTGACAAGTGGATCAGGATTCTTTGTGTTTCCTGGCTGGCCTCATTAAGTTTCTATAATTATCGTTTTATTGATAAAGTGCCTGCCCTTGGTGAGACTCGGGGGATGCTGCACAATTAAAATAACAGATTACGTGAGTGTAAGATAATATACTAACAGTTAGAACAAAACTTGTCTTACAGAATAAAAGGGTTAGTAGTTGGAATTCTTCCCTAATACTAGAACGATACTTTCCTGGCAGTGAAAAATTCATTCATTCAAATGGGATTTTAATTTTTTTTTAAAACTAGTTTATTCTCATTGGAACTGCTGATAATTAGTTGTCAACCAACCTAAGTATTAATGTCTGTCTCTCTTGTCTGTGTCCATGGTTTTGTGAGACACCCATACAAAGGATTTTCTAAGTTCTAACTAACTTCTAGCTCAGGTCTAGCTCTTGAGTTAGATTCCTAAAATTAGGGAAAATTAGTCTAAGTCATCAAAATACCATATTCCATTAAAAAAATGTGCAACTCCAAGTTAGGTTCTCACTCAAATAAGAACAGAGGGCTATAGAACAAGGACAGAGATCCACAGAGCAATTTAGGCACACGATTGTTCCTCTGCCAGTGGAAATGAGGAGACTGAAGAGGACTGATGGCAAACGTCCCCAAAGGGACTCAGCAATGCAAAGTGGGAGATGGAGTTGTCAAGGCTGACAGGACTTCATAACGATGGGTTAAGAGGGAAAAGTTAAGACTCCTGTTTTGTCATTCATACCAGCCCAAAAAATAATCAATTCACCACAGAAGAAATCCCCAAAACATCTGTGCTTAGTGTGAACTCATCTACCTCTGGGAATATCACATCCAGGGTTGTCTTTTGGAGTGCAGACTTTTGTGCCATACTTAGGGGTCCTCTGGAAATGTGGCTGCCATTCTCCTGTACTATTCTCTCTTCTATTTATCCAGGTATTATTTAATTAAACAGCACTTAGTTCTTTTCCCTCTTAGCTGAAGGGCCTAACTAACGTGCTGTAAATTCTGGATTTATTCTGTTGACCTTCCTTTTTAGCTCTCAGATCTTCACTTTTTGGATATCTAGGCAACAGCCTTCTCAAGATAGGAGGAAAGTACTTCAAGCCAGTTGGCTAGCTATTAGAAAAGGTGGTGGGAAGGACCCAGAGATAGGATGTTATATATGTCTTTACCATATCATGTAAAGGAGATATATTTCTCCTTTCCTTTAGAGCAGGCTAAACAAATTAGGCATAGGAATAATTAATCTAGCAAATGGCGTATCTTTAGGGATGGGAGACGGGGGGGTCTGTTTCTGTTTTCCTGTTTCTAAGCAGGCTGAAGAAGAAGGTAAGTGCTAAACCAGCATCTTGGCAAAATAAAGACAGTCGGTAGCATCATTTACATGCCTGCACTTGTTAAACAAAATTTCTCTTGAAGGAAACTCAGATTCCCGAGTGCTGTGTGTTGAGGATCTCGGTCACCCTCCACAAAGTGAATATAGGGTCAATAACTGGCAGGTTCCGGCAGACTGCAAAAGGCCTTTAAGTAGCTCAGACACAAAGGCAGAAGGAGACTCTCATTCATTTTGATGTTGATTGGGTCCATGTAATTATGCTAAATCTTTTTGCTTCTGTGAGATTACTTGCACTGTGTAAAGTAAATATTTATTTAGCACTTTCACCTTGTGGGCAATGCTATCAGTCTTCTTTTAATTACTATACAGTTTTTAATAATGATGAGTAGCGTTTCTCAGGCTGCTTCCATATTCAAAGCACTTGGCAAACGTGAAAGGTGGTTATCTGTCACTGACTTGCTATAATCCAATGTTATTAGAGAAATTACTGGGAACTCTTTGTTCTCTGCAATGTCTTAAGATTAGAATAATGTTTATGTAAATAATTTTAAAAAAAAAAGGAAAAGAAAAAGATTTCCTAGATATGTGTCTGGAAGCAGGTAACTGAATCTTTGGTTTATACTTAAAGTCAAAATGAGCTCCATATGGAACAAACCTTAATTTCACAGGATACAGATGTTCAAAATTGCAATCAGTTTCTAAACTACCATTCCATACGAACCTAGCCAGCTCAGACAGCAGGATCCCAATTCAACCAGCCACACACAAGTGCCTGTTTTGAGGTCAGCTGCTGTCGTGTGGGCTGTAAGAGGTTGTCCTTTAGATCACTTAAATCACTTGTTATGGAATCCTAGGTTAGGGTTCCACTTGCCACAGAACGAATGAATTGTACCTCACGCAATAAAAGGCAGAATGATTTGACAGAGCTTAGTGAATATGACAACATTTAGTAAAAATTCAGCAAAGGATTATCAAGGTTTGGTATTACGGCAAGGTCACGACATTAGTTACTATAAAGCAAATTAATAGTTGGATTGCAATGCTTCAGAGAATGTATATATATGTAAACACACAATGAAAGTGAGTTGGATTCGGGCTCAGGTGGTTTTCATGGGGATTGGGAATAGAAAGGAAAGGGGTGGCCCTCCCATTAACATACCAGGGTTTCAGAATGGACCCCTTTGCTCTCTAAACTCCTTCCCAGAGAGGAACCTAGGAGTGGCTAGGTCCAATCTTTGATCTGGTCAATGGTTTATGACTATCAAGAATTATCAGAATATCAGGAATATCAGATTGGGAACTACTGGAGGTAAAGAAAACCCTCCCATGTGGTCCATGTTCAGACTCATGGACAATGGCTTGTTGTTCAGCCCTTGACTTACTCCCAGATATAGAAATTTATAGTAAAATCTATAGGGTTTGGTGGAGGTTTTTTTCACCAGATGAAGTTCTGGTTTTAAAGTCAATCAATGTATAGAACTTGCATCTTAGACCTTACATTGGAGTTGGCTAATGATTCACAAAATGAATGTCAGGGAAGATTTTAGGCTAGCATCATTCTGCCGTCCCGTACCTGTAGCCAGAGAGGAAAGATGGTGTGCAGTGAACGCAGCAGATGGCAAAGGCAGTTACAGTGGTAAGAGGCTTGGTGCTTTGCCACTGTGTGTAGTGCACCAGACAGTGCAGCAAGCCAGTAAGGTAATGATGTGGAAAAAAAAATAAAAGGTTACAGATGAAGTTTCAACAGAAAGGTGATCTTTCTACAGAACAGAAGGCAAGAAAATAGTCAAGAAGAAGGGGAAAATCACAAATGAGAAGCTGATTCTTTTATATTTTTTTTTTTTAGGATGCCAAGCCCATGTGTAAAACAGCCATGTGTGAGGGAACTCTGCAGCTAAGTGGAGTGGGCTGCTGAGTGTAATGGACCCCCAGGAAAAAAAGTCAGCAAGAGAAAGGAAATGGAAGAGGACGAAGGGTGAAGAATGGGAACAGCACATGACAAACCAAAGGTCAGAATTAGTATAAAAGCTATAGGCAGCTCTGAGGTCCCTGCCTTTCTGGGAACAAAATCTTGTGGCCCATGGTTTGAGGTGCTTTGCAGGTATTTTATTGTGGGAGAAAGCTCCATTCATTTAGATGAAAAGGTTTAAGCATTTTCACTCCTTCTTGAGAAGGGCTACACTCAGGTATTTCCAGCCTTCCCTACCTACAGAGGGGCCAGCAATTGGCCTCCGATTCTGCGAATCAGTCTCCAAAGCCTCATTTGAGCATCATGCACAGTGGTCCTTGACTGAGACTTTCCGTCGTGCTGGAGCTGAAGTTGGAACCCTTAGCATTGTTTACGTGGTACTGCTGCTGTCGTTTTGTCTTGGAATTGCAAATTTCCTAGTTATGGGAATCGGCAAGCGAGCACCATCTCTCTTGTGGGCAAACCTTAGCACATCGACAGAGTGGAAGAAAATGTCGCTGCTGGCACATTGGAGAAATGCCAAGGTAAACTACAGGCTGATAAGTGGAAAATTTCACTCTGTAAACATTTGGCCTGGGAATTCATCAGCCAAAATCAGCGGCTATTAGAATCAATAAATGCCCTGCGATCCATCAGAGTCTCTAAGCATGGTTTATTTATCATAATATATAATGTTTTTTTAATGAAGAAGATAATCAGAAGGGTTTTTTTGCTATGGAATGAGTGGGTATTTCTCCCCCTCTCACACAGCTTATTGTTTCAAGTCATAAATACCTGACCTAATTTATTTTTTTTATATTCCCCTCTGGCTGATGGTGGTAAAAAGTAGGTCAAGTTCAAATGCAATTGCTCTGTCTGACATTTTTACTGATACAGAGCAGCTATGTGAAGCTTTCACATTTCTGGGTCCCTTGTTGCTGTTGGTATCCACTTGCTCCTAGTAGATATAGTGTGTTTCTAAAATCAATCTTTTAAATGACTGGGTGGTTATATTTTCATTTTATTCAACTCTTTGTTTTGTTTTTCTTTTTTTTTTTTTGTTTATTCTTGGTTTGGTTTGTTGTTTTGGTTTTTGTTTGTTTGGTTTTGTTTGGGTTTTTTGGTGGTTTTATTTGTTTGTTTATTTGTTTGGAATTTTCGTTTGTTTGTTGTTTTTAGGGTGGCTACCACAGAATGCTTATGCCCTGTGCAATAAAACTAATGTGCAGAAGGAGATTTCACTACATCAGATCTACAATTATCTCATGTATGTTTTTACAGCTGTTCTACGAAACATCTTTATCAATAACTTGATTTTTAGTACTGAAGGGAACCCGCCATCTCATTTGTTAAAAAGCACCTTGCTAAGAAATGGATTTGTTGTCTAGCAGGAACTCACAGGAGAAAGGGAAATACAGATGGAAACAGCACGTAGAAGCAGGTCCCCAAACCAAGAAAGCGAATTCCCTTGGTCCCCTGGAGCCCATGAAGGGCTTTAGACAGTCCCCAGGGGTTTTTCTTTTTGAGGGAGCACAGTAGTTGAGCTGCACAGTTGAAGAAGCCCATCCACCACCTCCTTCCTAGGAAATATAAATTGCATGTAAGGCACTGTTTGATGGGTCACAGCTTCCACAGACCGAGCCCTGGGTAACAAGACTGTTATATACAATACTTCGACCTGGTCTGAGAGTGGGCAAATAGCTGGATTGCAATTCATCACAGCAGGACACAAGTCTCACCATCGCCGGGTCAAAGATTCAGCTGTTCTTCAAATAACTCTATAAATCACCTTACGTGGGGATTCTTTTAAGCATAGGAGCTGGATGCTAAATAGAGCCTGGGAAACGGGAAGATAGAACTGCTTCATGGCAGGACTTAGGTACCCAGCTGTCATAGGATTCTGTGACAATGCCCAGATAAAAACAGACACATATGATCATCGTGACCATAAAATATTGATTTAACTCAGCGCTGGGCATGGGTAGCAGCTTTTCCGTTGTTGTGCTACACGTGAAAGTCTCATTTCTGCCTCGCGGTCAGAAGGCAACCTAAGAGCAATGCTGCTCTGAACAAAAGCATTTCAGAATGATCTCTCCCGACCACGTGCATAGAGTCGTTAGCCAAGCTCAGATCCTCCATACTGTATCAAACAGGGGCAAAAAAAAGTCTAGTGCTGACTATGTATCTTGCTGATTCCCTTGCTCTATATCGTATTTGGGATGATTATATGAAGCACTTTCCCTTTAACAGCTGCTGCCTGCCTGCAAATGATGAACTAGGTTCCAGACACAATTTCTGCAGGTAACCAGCTGTGATACCCTGCAGTGATTCATAATACTGAAGTGTTTATGGAGATTTTTGAATTTACATGTTTATGAAGTTTACAGTGTCACATACGAAGAAATAATTTAATTGATGTTGTTTATTTTACTGTAGCCATGGCTCTGAGGTGCTCAGTACAGTAAATTAAGTTAGTGTGTACGTCTCACTATATGGCTGCAAACCTCTACTCAACAGGACGTATCTTGTGGAGAGAGAAGCGTATGAGTTGAAAATTCTGTACTCCAAAAGCCATTCACAATGACGCTGAAATGCAATTTAGTCTAAGAATTTAAGTTGTTCAAACCCAGATAAAATAATCAGGCAGGGGATGGTTGTCTTTCATTGTTACAGAATTAAGTATCCTTCTGGAAGTCAAACAGTGACAGCAAAAGCACCTCTGCGTGAGAAAGAAAAGAAACAGGTTCACTAGAAAGGACCCCAAAGAAAACGGTGTTCGTAGGATTTTAGTGTGAATCAGAAGCTACTCATCCAGCCTGTCATGAGAAAGACAGAGAGGAGGCATCTGTTTCTACATATGCAACACTAATTAATATGAAGGACTGTATTTTGCCATAAACTACAAGGAATAGGTTCAATATAAGTGTTACTGAAGTTGGGGGTCAGTCCTTGGCTTTCCACTGGTTTAAACAGCAATGCTCAACATGTGACAGTAACTCAGCATCACCCTGCTCCTGGTCTTTCAGTGGAACTTGGGGGCTGGGGGGGAATTTGGGAACCACGAAGAGAATCGAATTGCATTTCCTTTCTTCTTTCCTAATCCCTGTAACCTCCTCAAAGTGTGACATAATTTTGCCAAGGGTTCCTTGGTAACATCACTCCACATGATGATCTTCTCTGCTCTACAGGCTTGGCTCAATGGCATGGGAGAAGTGGGATTGCTCAGGGTCTTTGCCATGCATCGTGGGTGACCGCTATGGGAGATCCCCCTGCAGTGTGATAACATCATCCCTACCCCTCTGGGCCAAATTCTCCTTTCCCCTCCTGCAGCATGGGGGCCTTTAACCTGGACTCCAGGCTGGGCTCCAATGTCCTTTATTGATTCTCAAAGATTCAAACTGATCCCGTATCTACAACAGGTCTCCAGATGTTATCTTAGCGCTTGGCCAGTAGGTTAGGAAACGCAAGAAACATCCTTCCTGGAAGTCAAGAAGGAGAAAACAGTGTGGGAGATGGCCTAGTTCAGCTATTTCATTCTTTCATTACCTTTGACCCAAGGTGCTGCCTTTCCCCTTTAATCACACATGCTCTATGCTGGTAGGTAGAGCTGGTCTGTAGATACACTTCCAAGAAACTGTCTGTTTTATTCATGAAGCTGGTGGCTTCATCATAAAAATAACCATCTTTACAGTCAGGTTACATTTCAAAAAAGAAAAAAAAAGAATGAAAGAAAAAAAGGAAAAATGGGGAAAAAAAAAAAGAAAAGGAAAAAAAGAAAAACAACCAAAAAAAGCCAGACTTTCTTAACTGCTCCCACAGGCAACTGCTATAACTTGGCTTGCATCTGTATGTTAGTATCTCTTGCCTTCCAGAAGAGGCTGGCTTCATCCACACTGCTTTTGTGAGCAATCCCTGTCCTGTGCAAGCCCCAATGCCTGCAAATGTCTAGGAATGATTTCGGAGAGTGCTGTTTAATGTAGGACAGAACTGGGCTGGGAACACGCTAACAATTTATTGTTATTTTTTACTGCGGGATCGTGGCTTGTCCCTCATCCAAACAGACAATATCTGGATGCAGCTCTGAACAACAAATCTGCAGTAAGGAGGACTGAAATCTAAATATTTTTGCTCGTGGAAGGGTAGAATCCACTTTTCCCTAAGCAGCAGACCATTTCAGGGGAAGATTTGTGCTAAACAATCACATCCACATGCTGTTCTTATGCTTGGACTTGTTAACATTCCTGTGGCTAGCCAATTTGCAAGTAAAGATGGAAATGAAAGAGTAGAAAGAATTATTTTTATATATATATATATATTTTTTTTTTTAATACTATGGAAAA
>WUAM01000124.1:1898565-1908729 GCA_024336885.1 Actenoides hombroni
TTAGCTTAATAGCTCATCTTGAGCTTTTGGGTTTGATGGCTGAACCTTTCTGCTCTTTTGATTGTTGTTAAAAATCCGAAATAAAAAATGGAATAGGAGAAATTAACCTTCTAGTCCATTAGTTTTTTCCTAAATTAGGAAAATAAATAGCAATTATATTTAGATTAGCAGAATTCTACTGATGTGAATATAAACTTCAATTTAACTAATTTACCTTTTTTTTCAAAACAACACTCTCTTGTCCACATTCTAGTTTTAGAAAATATTAATTAAAATACATTGACAGCATCTTTTAAAATCATTTTAAATCATTCTGCCTTCTTCCTGCTTTAAAACATTTGCTGAAAGGAAAATTGCATAGAACTTAACAGAAAAATTAAGCATTCAATAGCTTGTCATTTGCTTGAAACAATCATCTGGCATTTAATAGGGAATTAGATTCCTGATATTGAATTCCATAGGATGACTCAAGTGTTCTACAGAGAACAAATTTTCGCTCTATTGAGTGTCTTAGATTTTTAGAGTAATTTCTAGAGAACCTCATTGATTAAGTCACAATTAAATTCTAAAGTACTTTCCCACCAGGGTATAAACAATTAACACGAGCCAGATTCTTCACTGCCTGGTATCTTGTGCAGGGAGAATGAAAAATGCTTATGATGTGGTATCATTGTACACACATTTTCTATTTATTATGTTAACGCAGAGACCACAAAGTGCTCTCTCCTCATTTTTAAAACTCTTCATTTTGAGGCACTGCTCCTCACACGTGATGTTCTGTAATCCCTTTATCATTTCAGTTGGGCTTCACTGAGTTTTTTCAATAGCTTATCGATATCCTTTGTATACTGCAGGGACTAAACCATGCACTCCATTTCTAGCTATGCTAGGGAAGGAAATGCTGGACACAACCCTTCACATCACACTTAAGTAGCTCCTGTTAAGCCTTTTTGGTGGCATGCTCAAAGAAAGCTATTAGGAACTGGTGCTTTGTATTGGTCTGAATAAGAAAGCCCACTGCCACCAGTAACAATTGAAAGACCTGCTGAAGTAGAACTATGAGCTCTGAGCTGCAACTCTGGACAAAGAACACCTCTTTTTTAGATCACTCACTTTAAAAAAAAAAAAAAAAAGAGGCTTCTGGCTTCTGTCTGTTTTACAAGATTTACTGTTTGAAATGTTTTAAAAATAGACATTAAAATCTCAAGAGAAAATGGGGTGCATTAATATATTTTAGATGATTACAAATTTCAAATGGGCATTTAAGTTCTCTATAAACCAGGACTAAATAAATAAATAAATAAATCTACTCTATTACTTTTACACATTGTCTGCAAAGGTGTAAAAGGCCACCTTTGTCTGCCACTGAGTAGACCAGTAGGTTGCATATGTCCATGGCAAGCTGTGTATTGTGGGTACATTTTCACACTAAAATAAAGACTGAATGGAAATATTTTTGAAATGAAGACAAGAAGCCTTAGAGCCAGGACTCCAGATCCACCCTCCCTAGGCAGGAGATGTGGGATCAGGCACGCATCTTCTGTGAATGAGGTAGAAACAAGACAAACAGCCATTTCCAGCTGGAGGGTGGGCCACCATTTCTTTCAGTCTCAAGAAAACCTGTGGGCACTACTTATATATGAACATTCCAGTGTTACCAAGCTTTGTTTTCCCTTCCATCCACGCTTTGTGATTGTGCTTCTAAGGTATCTCCCAATGTCAGTAAAATCAATTTCTGTGTGACGAGAGGATCCTTGCCTACAGTCTGGAGAGGGCAGCGTTGGTGTTGAGTGCTCTTTTGAAACCTCACATTTGTGACACTGGCTGGAAAATCACCTTCAGGCTTAAAGAACAAAGAAAAGCAGGGCTGGCAATGGCTGGAGCTGGCAAACCAGGTGGCCTTTTTTTTCTCTTGCCATGCACATACAATGTGATGGTCAGTTTGCATATCCAAAATTGGTGTATAACGAGAAGTCAACTGTACAAAAAATGAGCAAAACAAAACAAAAAACAAAAAAAAAAAACCCACACAAAAACCCCCAACCAAAAATGTCTACTGAAAGGAATTTTTGCATTGCATAGTACTCTGATAGAATGATGAATATAAGATGGAAGAAGAACACGGGAGGGAAGGGATGAGTAAGTAGGTGTGTTTACAGTGAGGCTGATAAATGGATTAGATACAGAGAAAACAGCAATTTGATGGAATTGTGAGTGAGAAAGAAATTCAGAGGGAGGATTATTCTGATTTTTTTCCTTCCACCTTGCAAAAGCAGCTCTGCCACTACACACCGAATTACCATACTTGCTTATTTAATTTTGCAAGTTGCATCATTTCAATCTTAATCTTTATTTTATTCTTTTTATTATTTGGAAAAGAAAGAATGCTGTTTTGGTAGGAGAGAATTGCTCACTATAAGAAACAATCTTGCTTGAGGCAAATATCATTTTCCCACTGCCTGCCTGCAAATTTGGAAGACCTAGTGAACTGCTGCCTATATATTTTATAGTGGAAAAAGTGTTTTATTAGGAACAATGATTATACATATATAGAAGTAAATATATAGTTGTGTGTGTACAGGTACACATGCATAGATGGAAGGAAGTAGAGGATAAAAAGCAAGAGTATATAATTTAAGGAGGAGAACTCCTATCAGTTACAAAGAGAGAGACCCAACTGATATCACACTGGGAAAAACTCTGCAGACTTACTAAACATTTCTGTTCAGAACCAGTATAAGGACAGCTAAATTAGTTCAAGTAGGGAAAACTCTCCTACCTCCCCTTACCCCTCCAACTTCCTTACCCTTACTTACAGCCAAATTTCATAAAGAATTTCCAGTGAGTATGAAATAACTGGCTGCTTCATTATAATGTGGTTTTGAACCTAAGGAAAAAAAATGAAGAAAAACTCCTGCTGGAAAACCTTTACCCGTGGTATTTCTGGTCAGGTTCAGATTAGGAACTTCCATCAGTTTTTAAAGAAAGGTTCAGTTTATGATATTTAGTAACCTCCAGAGGCTTGGGCGAGTCAGATAAGCTTCAGATAAACATCTGACCTTTGCAGGGTTTATCCAAAGTGTAGGGAAGGTATTAAAGTGCCTCTATTGGTAATTTCTGCACTTGTTCCAAGCGGGAAATGGTCACCGATGTTAATAGGAGCTCTGTGCACTGAGTGAGAGATTATCCAACACACATCCACACAAAAGCAAAGTTAACAGCATATGAATGGGAAGGCACAGCACTACCTGCATTTTTATTTTTCCTTGCAGCACGTCAGGTAGTTTACTTGTTAAAATACCAAACTACCCTACAAAACTAAATTGATTAAATTATGAATGGAAAGAAACCTTTCGCTTTCGACATAGAGCTCAGCTTCCAAGGTGCTTCTGCGTACGTATGCTTGTAAGAGCTAAAAGACAGAAAGGATTTTTAATCACCAAAAATGTTCATGCGGTTTATACAAATTGATTTGGCAGATTTAACTTCTTTCAAGTGCAGCAGTTAAAACTATTTTTCCTCTTGATTTCAATTCACTCTAAGCAAGCCAAAATAACACCATCTCAGCAGTGTATTCCAGACTTCATAGCATTTAATTGGCCCATTTCATCTTTATACAAAACTAAAATGGATTACTCACCAGTACATGTTCAGAAAATAACATGAAAACTGATGTGTTTGAAACGCTCCTGCCAGGAAAATTGTCTGGATGCTCTGCCTCTCCCTTGCAACTCTGTGAGGGACCAAGGAAGAAGAGTAAACACAATCCTTTAATTTGACTCCCTCAAAGCTCCATTGCTTCTTGCTCCATTCTCTCACTTCTTGACTCATGGAGTTGGATATTGAGGGCTCACATAATATAGAAAAAAGGTACATAAAAACCCCCCAGCTTATTGCCATGGGTGGCAAACTGGGGGAGGATTTCTGGCCTGCCCAGTCTGCAAGGATTACTTCCTTTGCTGTTCTTGGCCTTAGAAATTCCTCGGGAGTTCTACAGCATCTCAAATGGCAGGGACAGGAGCAGTTCACTGCAGGCTAACAAACCAGCCTATACTCCCCCAAAGACAGGCTGCAGAAACTTAACAATGGCTTTCAACAAAACTAATGGAAGGAGATAAGCTATGAAAAGAGAGATCTCTCTAGAATTAATAATGCAGCTGCACCAATTTATAGCAGCTGAAGATCCAGTCTTTTGCCTATCTTCTTTCTTGATAAAGCTGTTCCTCTTTTTAAGAGCAGGAAGTTTTCTTCTCTTTTATTATAATTTCTATTTTTCCTTCGATGGTTTTTTTTTTTTCATTGGAAAAACTGAACTGAAAATTCATTGAAAGTGGGTCTTGCACAGCAATGCTTATCTCCAGAATCCCAGCTAAAAAACCCTGACCTGTGTATTTTTATTGTCCTCCTCAGAACTCTACTATATTCATGATATTTTTGACAAAACACGGTGAAAGAACAATGCTAGAGATGTGAATACATTTTCTTTCTCCCCTGAGCAAAACAAAACCTAGGCTGCCTTAGACCTCCCTTGATGAGGAAAAGAGTTAATGCATTAAACATAGGACATATCCCAGAATTTTAATAGGATCTTTAATCTGCCAAGTTTGGACATATAATTGTTAACATTTTGTTTTTCATTCTGGAATGTTTTGTGTTTAGGGTACTCCAAGAAATAAACATCTGGTATTAATAATTTTTCAGCATAAAAAGCTCAAGAAAATTACAACCTATTGTAGCTGGCAGATGGGTTGCAAAAAAAAATGAAGGAAAATAAAAAAATCCACAAGACACCAGCTACATTAATTCACTGCAATATAGATCCAGATTTAATTCAAACAATGCATAATGCATTAACTTCTAACAATAGGTGGCTATTGTGAGCAGTCTTTTCATATTTAGGCATATTCAGTAATGATTATTCATGTAAACAGGCTTTTTGTTTAAAATTAATCACGGAATTGTTTTGACTGGTGCGTTGGTTCCAGCTTCAATGGGAGATAGCACGGGCATATTGTGGAAGGAAGAGGCTCAGAAAAGTAGAAACAAACTCCCCGTTGCAGAAAGCTCTTGTCACTGAGTTGGCACGTTGTTTCAGATGCACAGACTGAACCATAGATGGTTTCCTCCTTCCATCTCTGGATGTGAAGAATCAGGGAGGGTCATTGTGCGGAGCGACATTTGCCACCAGGAAGGAAAGCTTGTGGTACAAAAGTGGCTTGAGTTGAAAACATTTGAATGACTCGGGGAATCGTTGTTGGCTCTGCTGCCACATCTTCCATTTGAAACGGGAGATGAGGTTGACTAGACACAGAGGTTGCCTGCTCTGCTAGATCATTAGGAAGCATTTCTTTCCAGAAAGGGTTGTCAGGCACTGGAATGGGCTGCCCAGGGAGGTGGTGGAGTCCCCATCCCTGGAAGTGTTTAAGAACTGGTTAGATGTTGTGCTTAGGGACATGGTTTAGTGGGTTTGATAGTGCTGGGAGTAAGGTTGGACTTGATGATCTTGAAGGTTTCTTCCAGCCAAAACTATTTTATGATTCTATGATTCTATGATCATTATTTTATGGCTTTCTGTACTTGGTAAAGACTTGAGGGCCTTGGTTTGCAAATAATTTCTTTTTCTCTCCTTTTTTTTTTTCCCTTCTGCTTTTCTTTTCTTTCTTTCTTTTTTTTTTTTTTAACTATTTCTTATGAAGAGGTTTAGGGTGTATTTTCTCACTTACAACCTTGTCTACCTTGAGTAACTCCAGGAAGTGAAATCGCTTCTCATGGACATTCATATTACAGTAAATGACAATATTCTAACTGTAAAACTTTCACGCTGAGCTAAACCTAGAACTGTTCTGACTTTACACGGTGGACTTGAATGGTTTGGAACAGGTACTTGCCCCATAAGGACTTAGTTCTGAAAGAATATTTTTTTTTATTCTTAGGGGGAGAACATATGTAGAGATTTCTTCCACAATCCTTTCCTTTATAGTCATCCAAAGGAAGACCATGTCCTCTATTAGGTCAAAGGAAATCCACTGTGAAAGAATAAACTATCATAAAATCTGAAGAGGAAGAAACTCTAATGAAAGGCAAGATAAACAGTTGTGGAATTGGGCAGATAAAGCTTATTGGTAAGTTTCTTGCTACTGCAGTTTTCCTTTTAATGTGAATGCTTAGATAAAAAAAAGAAGTCTTTGTAGTCCAGCATCCTGTTGTCACCTGGTCACTAGTGAACGCTTGTGGAATCAAAGACAGAGCAAATGTAGTGTGATCCTCAATACAACCTCCAAATCACAATCAGATCAGGCATCCCTGAGAAGATGGTTACATCCAGGTAATATTATTTACAAGCTGTGAGTGGACTATCCTCTCTGGTTTTGCTAATTCTTTTATAACTTGTTTCTATGTTTTGCCTCAGTAACCATTTGCTGCCTGATGTAATTCTGTAGTATGTAAAATATTACCTTCTTTGGGTTTATCCTGTTGTCTAATAAATTCCCTCAGTGGCCCTTAATTTTTTAATTGTGATAGTGAATAATTTTTGCCTCTTTTATCTTATTTATGCTGCTCATTATTTTATATACTTCTATCACAGCTTGGATTTAGAAAACCAACATGCTAACACTGTATCTGAAATTACTGGGATTAAACTGGGGAAATGGGAAGAATGCTTCCAAAGAACCTGGGAATGTGACCCCATGTGTTAGATGTGGCTGGTGAGTGGTTGAAGCCACCTGATAAAACAGTGAAGTGTTCAAGGAAGGGATTCTGGTTTTGCATTGGCTGAAAGTCTCTTGCCTGAATCAACGTCACAAAGTGAAGTTGAAAATCAGTGTAGTCAGAGTTAAAATACGTAAGAGACATTTTAATATGAAAAGTCTTGGGCAAGAAAACACAGAGGCACTGTGTTGCCACTTCTATACACTGCTGGAGTGTTGGCTGCATTTCTTCAGTGTCTTTGCACGTAGCAGATCCATAATGTTCTAGGACACAAAACCAAGCTCAATCTTTCAACCATGATCTCCTAAACCGGTTACTACCAGTGTACTCCTGAGTTGCTTGTGGCCTATGCCACCAAATGCTCTGCCAGGTAATACCTGGCATGGTTTAACAGCTAGGACAGTTCCCACCAGGCAGTATGGAGAACATGATATCATATTAATCTCCCTTCATTCTACGTAATCCTCTGAACAATTTCAGCAGGATTTCATCCTCAGTTTAGTCTGTAGGGACATCATACCTGGAATATGCAACATCAACCTATTTATTATAAAAACACCACTGTGATGGGCTTCAAAACTATTTAACCTGGGGCTGAGGGGGGAAGGCACGGATACAGATGGCATTCAGAGTGTCTCAAGGCCAAAAGATGCTTCACAGAAATGAGGGATAGCCCTGGGCCAACTTTTACATGGTATGACTCTCTCAGTTCACGAAAATTGGGTGCTTGGTCTTGTTCTGTTTCCAAGTGCAGAGGCAGCAATAGAGGTGGACTCCTGGCAGGCAGCAAGAAAGTCAGACCACATCTTTCCTGATACCTGAGCAGCAATCAAGCCAAATCTGTTCCCCAGGACACAATTTGCTCAGTTTTGTACCTGGTCATTTTGAACGATGTTAGACATCCCAGTCTCTGAGTTTCATGAAACAGATGTTGTACATTGCAGGGAGCTATGAAACTCAAAGCAAGAAAAGGTGGATAGTGTAGTAACCAAATTATCCTGCAGATTTACATATCTAGTGAACAAGTTGCTGTACATGTTGTTTCTCTCTCCCATTTTAGAATTTTTGCTGTTACCTGTTTATATTGTAAAAAATCTTTAGGGATGGGACTGTTTCTTACTACATCGCTCTATTGAATCTACTTCCAAGTCCTAGTTAGTGCCTGGGTGTTGTCATAATGAAAATAAAAATAAAGACAACTGATTGACAGCCTCCTGATGGAAATCTTCATGACAAAAAAAATGATTCAACTGTAGCAGCTTTAGCTGGAAAGTGCTGATTTAAACTAAAAGATGTTTTGAGATACAGCTCCTCAAAGTTTCAAAACACTTCAGACTGAAGCAATAGGAAGTTACAGAAACAAAGAAAAAATAATTAAAAAAATAAGTTTCAGCTTACCCAAAAAAGGACTGCTTTGTTTACGAGGAATGTAGTACTGGAAGGTTTTTTCCTTTTCCTCATTTTTTCCTGGAGGGGGGAAAAAACCAAAAAGTATTTTGTGCAAAATGAAAAGTCTCTCCCTTGCTCAGATTTAATAACAAATGATGCAGTTCTTAACTTTTTGGGTTTTTTTTTAAATTGACAGACAATTTTCTCAGTGCCTAATAAATTGACAATACTTATGGGGACCCCTCGTAGAGATATTACCTATTTGAATCAAGCAGTGTCATCTGTTAACTCTGGAGAGGTAGCTTTCTGTGTAGGTGTCATCCTTAAAGAATAGTACTCTAAAGCTCAGCCTATAATCACCTAACACAACCTATACCATATGCAAATATGTAATTCACATGAGATTGTCTCCCGAAGGAATTCCTATTAGAATCATGAACTCTATTGAGGGTGACAGTCTTTTTAGTGCCATTAAGGTAAATGAGGTGGTAATGGGAAGTGCAGATTATACCAACTTCAATAATTTATTACAGACTTCCCATCAGGGTAGCTTTTACAAACAGCTAGTGTTCTTAATTGAAATGTAAATGAATGATAAATTATGAAAAATGTATTATGAAAACAGGGTGAAATAGAGGGAGGAAACCCAAGATTCTCAAAGCATAGGAAACACATGAGTTGACATGTTAATTAGACAGCACAAAATGATGGGAAAGCAAGAAAGCACACAGAGGGTTGCCTGCATGAACACAGTGAAGCATTCACAGTACTACTGCCAGTTGATGCTGAGCACTCAGGAGATCAGTGTATTCCTTAGTCTGTCTGCCTTTGATGACCTAGCAGCTGGGGTTTAGATGTGCACATCCCCTAACGGGAGGTTCGTAGTTCATCACGTTGCTCTATGTCGATGGAGCGTGAACTACATTCTGACCCCTCTGAAAGACCCTGGCAAGGATTTTCAAAGATAGCCAATGACTTTGGCTGCTTCAGAGCTGCTTTTTCATCATATCCACACTCCTAGCAGGCAGGATTCAGGAAAGCGCGTCAGGTTAGGCACCAAAATGAGTCTTCTAGTACAATTAGCAATTATGAGAGATCTTGCTTTGTTCCACTGAAGGTGGCCCTGAGTACCCCCGTTCATAGTCTCATAGACATGCTTGATTTCCACAGAAATTTGAAAACAGGAAAATCCACCAGCCTGAGCAACTTTAATGGCAGTATGTATCATGTTGTCTTGCACTGCTGCAGATTAGTTACAGTACGTCACTATTTTTAAACTATTTATAAGTTTCACCAAGAGAGCCCAGAGAATACAATTAAAGTATAGGCAGGTTACTGATCCAGGCAAATGCTGCATACTAGAATAAAACACACATATCTCTGCAAATTCTGGAAATGCCTGCACAGGTCTTCTCAAAAGTACCTCATATATTTGAAGCAGTAAGTGTCTAATTAGGGACCAAGGAAGTCCCAGGAATTTCAGAAAACATTTGTTTTCTGAAGCCTTTTCAAGAAATGAGCATCTTGTGCTTTCTATTCCTTTAATAAGAGATAAGTTCACTGAAAACATTTTTGAAAATCAAGAAGTTGAAAAGTCAGGAAGCCTCAAAATAAATTAGAATTGCATTTGTTCAAAAATCCCTGACCAAATGTAAGCCCATAGTGATTAAGTATAAATGCATTTTTCCTTATCAGTGCTATAAGACACACCAGTGCTACAACTTTGGAAATGCTCTAAAGAATCACTTACTGAGGAGATGTCATGTCATCTTCACTACAAGAATATCTGGACCATACTTGACAAAATCTATGGAAGCCTTCACTGCACAGAAGTCTGTGCTCTCACAAAACCTTGCAGGTCAAACATGACGTAAGGAGCAATGTGTGCAAGTCATAGAATCATAAAGGTTAGAAGCAACCTTCGAGAACATCAAGACCAACTGTTTACTAAACATTTTCAGGACCACTAAACCATGTCCTGAAGTGCCACATCCAGATGTTTATTGAAGCCCTCCAGGGATGGTGATTCCACCCCCTCCCTGGGCAGCCTGTTCCAAGGCCTCA
>WUAM01000124.1:1908851-1933044 GCA_024336885.1 Actenoides hombroni
CAACCTCCCTTCAGGGAGCTGCAGAGAGCAAGAAGGTCTCCTCTCAGCCTCCTCTTCTCCAGACTGACCAACCCCAGGTCCCTCAGCTGCTCCTCATCAGACATTTTCTCCAGACCCCTCACCAGCTTCATTGCCCTTCTCTGAACTCACTCCAGAACCTCAGTAATTTTTTTCATCCTGTGGTGCCCAAAACTGAACCCAGTGCTCAAGCTGTGGCCTCAGCAGTCATATTTCTTTATCTCACATAAGACACAAAGCAGCAAAGAAAAAGTGACCCGCTACTAACTGTAACATTTATGCCTCCTTTAGAGACAAGCAGCCTACTGACCTACCAGCAGAGAAAATCACCAAGACGATTCTCAAGAGAATATTCTGTACTGAAAATATCCAGTAGAATATTTTGTTAGAGCCACAGAAAATGAACATTTTGTGTGAAAACTGCAGCACTAGCTACAAAAGAATTGTCTTTGGCAAACAGTTGAGATTCAACAATGATCGAAAGGCAAGACAAACATAGTACGGAGATTGAAACTGCTGGGTGACCTGCTCAGAACCACGAATAAATGACAAACATTTCTACATGCACTGCTTGTTGGGCCACTTAGCCTCTAGATCTGTCAGGCAAAGGTATTTCTGTCACACCTCCAAAATGTATGGAGGACAGGAAGATGAATTCAAACAGCAGTGGTTTTCCTACCCTATGAGCCACAAGAAGTCATGAAGGTAACAGCTGCCACCTCCATTTTATGGCCAAATGTAGGATCTAACAAATGTCTCTCCTCTACTTTAAGGAAGACAGTCTCTCAGGGATGTTGTAAGATGCCTCAGGAAGCACTGTCACCAGGCTACCCCTGACACCCAGAAGCATGGTCCTTGTAAACATCTGCCTTGAACTGCCTTGCCAGCTGTGGCAGATGTCATTGTGTTTCCAGGGCAGAAGCAAATGGATGAAGAGCAGCTGCTGAGGTGAAAATCTGGCAACCCAGAGGCATAAGTGGACTGTCTGACAAAAGCTCTGAGGCGTGATAGGTAACATACTGAACCTAACAGCCAGGGAGAGGTCCCTCTCCTTCTAGATTGCTGAGCAATATTAAGATGAAATAGGCCACCTTCTCTTTTAACTCCACAGATAAAAATGGTTTTCTCACATCTTTCCTATACTGAAAGTTCCAGCCTTTTCCCCTCATCTTTCAAACTGGGATGCTGAGCAGAAGTTTAAGGAAGAAGTAACATAGCTGTAAATGGACTGAAAACTATATGATGACAAATGTGCTTCAGCAAGGCAGGTGCTCCCTGGGAAATGCTGGGGCCCAGCACACTCTCTTTATTTTTACACCAGAATGCTCTGCTATAACATTCCAGGCTTGAATATTTACTGCAGAAATGAAATTTTGCTTATTTGTAACCAACAAATCCAAGAACTGAAGGCCAGTATTGAAAATCTGGTTCCAGACAATGCACCTTTTATTAATTTTCCATACTTGCAGTGGTTTAATTCCTCAGATTTGGCAATCATCCTCCATTGATGAATGGAACGAAGGTGTTAGAAAAGATGCGAGGAGAGAGCTGGGAAGTTTCTGTATGAATGAATTATCCCATTTGTTGCAATACTTTCCATTGGCGTTCAGTTTTTTCCCTTTATTTCTTCTTAGATCTCTTAAAGGAGAATATATTTTTATATATTTGATGCTGATTACCCATAAAATTTCAGAAATGTCTCAGTAGGCAACTTATAAACGGCTTAAGCAAACGATCAAGGTATATATTCAGATTTGTACAGAGCTGCCTACTTTTCAAGATTTTTATGAGGTTTACAGAGAAATTGAGGCCTGGCATAAGTAGTGGTGAAGTAAGTGCCCTGAGCATGGCTTTTACAGATTGATTAATTAATGTCCATAAAGCATTTTGCACTATTCAAACCAATGGTCTTTAAGTGCACGGAATAAGATACAGTAATTTTTAATCCTCTGTCTCTCTGGGTGTGGGAGTTTAGCACGAGCTGTTCAGCACAGGTACCATATATTACAGAGTCCTAAACTTCCAAAGCCACCTCCCCCTGCCATTGCTCCATTAGCTTTGCTGCTCTTTTCCTGGAATTTATTTGGTCTTGGCAAGTTTGATGAAGAATCAAAATGAGGGGCTATACAATGTTTTTTTACAGCCGTGTGCTTTGACACACAGAAGATATTTCAGCCCCTGTGATGACAGCGTGCAATTCCAGTGAAATAATGCTGCAGTCACTTAATAACATGGAAGGAACAGATACAACCTAAACATGCAAATACGGTAATTACCAACCTCAAACACAATTATCTCATGTACTAGTACGCGTAATGGAAGCAATATTTCTGTACTGCTTTTTCCCAGAGTCAGTCACAAAACACTCGCTCTGTTTCCTTCCTTGTGGAAATTTGTCTCTTCCCACAAAATTTCATTTTCCTTAACGTCACAAAGCCCACTAGTTCAGTGACCTTGACAGCTCCTTCATGGGGTGTCTCTCCACCATGATATGAACTGTGGGCCTCAGCTCCAACAAGCTGACTGGGGAAATGTGCTTTAACCCAACACATGCGTGGTTGAGGATGCAATTACTGTCACTGGCTTTCCTAGCTGTCCGCTGCAAGAGCAAGAGGTCGGATCCTCTGTGGGTCTAAAACCTGCTCTAGATTCATAATAACACCAGGATGATTTATGCTAGGAAAGAGGTTGTGCCAGCTTGTGCGTCTATATCAGATTTGCTTGTAAAATAACACTCTTCTGAGATTTTATCCTTTAAAACAGCTACAGCTGTTTGGTGGATCTTTTTCTTCAGCTATGCTAATGCACTGGTTACTGCCCAGAGGTGTGGAGGTAAGGGGCTATTGTTATGTGAATACAGTCATCTAGTGAGCAAATATAATAGATTTGTTTTAGAGATTTGGGAGAAGCGAGTTGAGTCGCTCTCTCACTTGATGTAGAGACAAAGGCTAACTTTGTTCTAGTTTCCTAGAACTTCCTGTTTGAGATTAGGTGGTTCTTGTATTCAGATCATCCTTGTTAATGAAGTAAAAAAATGTCAAACATCATCAGAGGTGTTGCTGTGAAAAACTGTGAGGCTTCCTCAGCAGCAGAAGAGAATCATAAATCTGAGTTAAAGGGTTTCTGTGAGATTTTTTGGTCTCGTTTCTGTAGTCTGTGTGTTGGTCTAAACATTTCAGGCAAGGGCTGGATTCCTTCATGCTTGTGAGCACTCAGCTTCCGCAGTCAGTGGCAGCTTACACACAGAGCATTCATTTATTTCCCATACCTGGGCTGCCACAGT
This sequence comes from Actenoides hombroni, assembly GCA_024336885.1. NCBI lineage: Eukaryota > Metazoa > Chordata > Aves > Coraciiformes > Alcedinidae > Actenoides > Actenoides hombroni. The sequence goes on from WUAM01000124.1 coordinate 1,912,153, forward strand.
TCCAGTTCAGCATTCTCTGGTGGTCTTATGTTAAGATACAGCTCCTACAGACACGCTTTGTCCCTTGAGAGGTGGAGATCAGCTACTAGAACAATGTGTATTGTTGAAGAGTCATTTGTCATGTCCTGCTTGGCAGGTGTTTGATGCTGTCGTTGCAGGTGGGGATATATGAGAAAGCAGCAGCTATTTCTGTAAATAGTGACTCTAGCAAACTGTTGATGTTCTCTTCCAGGCTGTGGTGGGAAAGTCAAAACTGCTATTCATTAAAGCTTTGTCAACCTCTCTACTCAGGTCCCACTTGCCAGTGACTGCATGGCAAGACCAAGGTCTTCCCTACTCCCCTATCCCAGCAGCTCTCAGAATGATTATCTTGCTGATTTTGCAGTTTGATCAAACACTAGTATGTTTTGCAATAGCATTCTGGAAATAACATAGACATGGTGTTATGGATCAGTGACAGTTTCAAAAGTCATCATTATATACTTTTAGACACGACCGGAATCTGAACATCGTTTGTATTCCATAATCTATTTGTTCGTGGCACCAAAGATCCATGCAGTGCTTTGATAAATAATGAAATTGGAAACAATTACAGACAATTAATAATTATATAGACAATAAAACTCATTAACTCTCAGCCAAGACTATCCTCTTCATACTGAAATGGATTTTCAGTCCTCAACTCCTGTCTTGCAGATATACTGCAAGAAACCCCACAGTTTTCATAGTATTAGCCCTATTAAACTCCAGGTATCTGTGGTTCCATGCAATAAATTGGATGGTTGCAAGACAGACTCGCATGAAAAGTGAGAGCTCTTCCATCATGAGACCAGAATTTGACCTCATTTTTTGAATAAGAGCTCCTTCATGGCATTTTATAGCAGACAGAACCATAGCGAGATTGGTTGCAAGCTTGTGAATTTGAGCCAGGATAGGATTTTGTTCAACATTAGTAATAATGAGGGGGAACAATTTGTGACCACACATACTACAGAGGCTCACTATCATTTTTAGACCAATTTTCATCACAAATTTTGACATGCAGATAACACTAATGATGGAAGAACCCCGTGTCCCATTGAAATTAGTGATACTAAACCCACAGTAAGTGAATCTGGTACAAGTCTTCAGCCACTAATTTGCAACTGATTCTTCAAAGCTGACTCTCAGCACTGTCACTGTACCCCAAAGGCACCATCAGAAGCACTAAAATTAGTATTTTTTAATTTCCTCTTGAAACATTTCAAAAAACTGATGTGTTTGCATGGGGTCTTACTGAAAGCAGAAAGAAAATATTTTAAGTTTGGAAGAGATACACTTTGAAATTAAAGATTTTTATTTATTTTTTTTCCCCTATGCAGAGGTTACTCAAGACTAGGAAGTTAAAGAAAACATTAGCTGAAACTCATTTAACACTTCATTCTTTCAGGATGCTGGGATTCCCAGCAATACAATTAGAAATAGTTTGGAAGTCTTTTTTCCCCCCCTGTGTTTTAAACTCCTCTTTTTACTTTCCCATAACACTACTTTTTCCTACCCTGACTTGACAACTTTCTTTCAGAGCGGATTCTCAGTAGGTTTAGTAGGTGTTTATTTCCTGAGTAGAGCCTTACAAACGATTCCACATTACATCTCACAAAACCTGTTTTCACATCCCACTATATCGCTTCCTCATGTTACTTGCAGTGTAATTAATCCGAATAAATTTCGACATTTCCATCTATGACCTCTTTCTAGTCTATGAAGAAATATAAATCCTTGCAGGGTCTGAATTTAGACATCTAAAGTAGGTCATGGGAATTGTACTTATTCATCCCTGCCTGTTCTCTCAGCTGACTACAAAGAAATCCAGGGTGACTAGCCCAGCTGGAGGCATCTACATCTATGATCTCTAAAGCTGGAGGAGATGAATCCCACCCCTGTTCTCCAATCAAGGCAAACTGCCAGCAACAATGTCAAGTCAGATTCTCATTTGTTTGGCCCCTTGCTCAATTACCTGGTCTTTGCAGAATGACCATAAATATATCACCACTGTCTACAACATTTGGGACCAATCTAGTTATACTACAGACTGCAATGAAAAGGAGTGTTTTATTAGTCTTGCTCAAGTACAAGGCTAAATCTCTCCCTGTGTTATAAAAGGACTACAACTGTTTATCTGAACATGAGAACATGGATATTCTGTGTTCTTTTTGTTGCAGCTGAGCAACAGGCTGGGAGGCCCTGATGTGGAAATCACAGGAATCCCAAGAGCTATTTAGAAGCTTAATTTGTATTTCACTTTCATAAAATAATAATAATTTTTAAAAAATCTCAGAAATCACAAGCTAGAGCAAGGGAAGAAGGAAAGAAAAATGATGAATTATTTTACAGAACTCAGGATCCAAGCAGAGCCTTGGCCTACTTTTACTATTTAATAGTCAGAAGAAGAATTTCCTCCCTCATCTTTTTTTTTTTTCTTTTAATGAATAGAAAAAGCAAAACACCCCCAGCAACAAAGACTATTCAACTCTTCATGGAGTATAGCTACTACCATTTATATTTCATGAAGTGAGCTATGCCAGTTTTGAATTCCCAGACTGGGTAAAGTAATTTTACCAAACCCTTAAAAATACTGAGTAAAAAAGGAGTATGGAAATACCTGAAGTCCTTTGGTGCTTGATGTTTCATTCCTAAATTTTCATAGGAGATTATCTTGATGATTTCTATGATGCAGATAAATCTGTTTTCAAAAGGGGAAGCCACTTTTTGAAACAATTTAGCCTGTAGATTACTAAGTGGTGACAGTATCACCAATACAAGTTAACTTCTAACTAGACATATCCTCTGAAAGATGCTCTAACAAGTTCATGTCTTTCCTGAACTGAAGGCTCAAAAGCTAGACACAGTATTCCAGGTGGGGTCTCACCAGAGCAAAGCAGAGCAGCAGAATCACCTTGCTCAACCTGCTGCGAGTGCACATTGCCAGGTCACATTCAACCACAAGTTCTGCTCTGCAGGGCTGCTCTCAATATTTTCATCCCCCAGCCTGTAATGATACCTGGGCTTTCCCTGACCCAGGTGTAGGTCCTTGCACTTGGCCTTCTTAAGCTTCATGAGGTTCACATTGGCTCACTTCTTGAGCTTGTTTAGATCACTTTGCATGGAATCCCTTCCCTCAGGTGTGTTCACTGCACCACTCAACTCGGTGTCATCTGCAAACTTGCTGATGGTGCACTCAGTCCCACTGTCCATGTCATTGATGAAGATATTAAACAGTGCTGGTCCCAGTACTGAACCCCAAGGGACACCGCTTGTCACTGATCTCCATCTGGATGCTAATCTGTTGATCACCACTCTCTGGATGTGACCATCCAATTCATCTATGTCTCCTTTATATAATACCTGGTGGAAATCCATCTTTGTCTTTCTTTGTCTTTTTGTTTTTCATGGTCTGACTTATTATTTTGCCCTTTCACTCCATTAATAGAAGTGTTAGTTATTTTAGGGAGTGGGAGAAGAAGGGCAATGGATCTTGAAGGTATGTTACCACTGATCATGCTTCCAAACTGACAAAAAAGTGCCGTTCCCAAATTTAGCACTAGGCACTAGATTGCGAGACAGCAATGCCCCCTAAGTTACTGGCTTTATGACATACAATACAATATACGGACCATTTTGTCAAATTTCTTTGACAAGTGCACAAGAATTATTGAAAAACTACCACCCCATTAGGTACCATATTCAATGGAAATTTATAGCCACCTCGGTTTCCATACCTGCAGGAATTAATGTCGATAGTATATTCCCCCTCCCTCCCCAATCTTGAATACCTCATGCCTGTACCCATAGTATGAAGTAAGCAACATTCATCCATCAGGTAAACAATTGTGTGTTGAGGACAAAGGTGGTTTGCTGTTGGGTTTTTTTCCTTTGTTTGTGTTTTTTTTTCCCAGTATTGTATGTCTGTGCATGGGTTTCCCAGAGGACCATGATGATAAAGAGTAATTTGTGCCTGAACTGGGGAACAGAGAAAGGGAGCTTGCTGAAATTTATGTGGTGGTGGGATGGTTTCTATCATAGATTTAACAGGAACTCAGCATGATAAAGATCACTGATATTTGTATCAGAGGTAGGTGACGTTCCCCAGCTGTGTTTCTACTAATATCTGAAGTAACTTGCAAATAATGTAGCCCACACAATAACACTGTGTCATCTTTGTAATTCAAACCTCACATAAACTAACAAAGAAGATTAAAAAAAAAAAAAAAAAAAGAGATGATAGCTAATTGAGCAGCTAATTATGCCTGAGGAACTCCTCAGCTCGAATATGCTAATTTTCCTGGTTAGGAGTCTAAGACAGAACTTAGGAAATCTTTGCTTTACTATCTAATAGCCTGTTCCTCAAAGATAGCTAAGACTTAATTTCTAAAAGATTGGTTTAGGCTGCTAAGTCCACCTGGATGCTCCTAAATCCAGCAGTTAGATTCCCAAAGACCCATACTGAATTACTTCTGAAAGACTTTTGGCATTTCAGGTTTCTCAGATATAGCATAAACTTGTGTCACTACCAGGCACACTCAGAATTGCCTATGGTCCTGGCATTTTAGAGGGACAGGCAGGATCTAAATGGTTTGAGGATCTAGAAATTCTGCCAAGCAACTTATCAGCAGGGCCCATAGTCAGGCATCGTGTAATACACCTTTATTTAGGTGTATTACCTAAATAAAGTTTACGTTTAGGTTCTGCATCTCCTATATCTAAGGAAATACAAGGTAACGCCTCACCATTTTTACTACTTTAATATTTACCATACTTTGTTATTGAACTTTTCTTCTTTTCCTCTTTTTTTTTTTTATTTTCCTGAGTGGATTTTGAAAGCATTCCTCCTATGTAGATACTCTAATCACCAAACTAGGATAATCTGCGTAAGGCTTCCTCAATCCCTACTGCTACTGCACTTCTGCTTTGCATAAGGCAGTTAAATGTTCTGTGGACTACAGGCAGTCAGAGTAGAAGTTACGGTTGAAGAATGAAGGGGATAGGGTTGGCTGAGGGAAATGTGCCTTTGTTAATCTATATGGGGAGCTCTACTACAGTGCTTAAAGACCGTGGAGTTAAGCCCTGTTTCCACCTGAAAACAGCAGTAGCTGCTTAGTTGTAACAATGACTTCTGTTTCTCAGAAATCTGTCTGTAAAAACAAGCTAATAGTAATTTTTGATAAAGTTACCTGGGTGAACACACCAAAGACTGTGAGATGATCAGGAGCCCTTGTGATTGGTCACTTCTGAGGAAAAACAAACAAACAAGCAAAAAACCAAACCAAAGTCCAATGACCCATCTAGAAAAGATAGACATAGATCTGTGATTTGATAAGGTTAACACTGATTATTATATATGTTATTCTGTATGGTACTACATTGAAAAATGTCTGATTATGCTCTGTTTTTCTCAAAGTAAGATCTGATTTTAATGGGTGGAAAAAGAAGAGATTAATCTTAATGTTCTCTCAAGGTCACACAATGGCTTTGGGCATGTGCATCTAATGCCCCTTTTCCAAGCATGAGTCTTTTTTTTTTTTTCACATCACACTTTTTCTTTCTAAATTTTGAGTCCAGTTTCTGTGAAAACAATATTGTAAAAGCAACTTCTTTTTTCTCCCTGGACAGGAAATCAAAATGCAGCATTAAAAAAACATTACTTCTGTTCTTACGGACTGGTTGAGTCACTGTACGAGAACAAAGCACTGTACGCTTTGCTCTACATAACACTGGTGTGTTGGGTAATGTGTCTTGGGTCTTTCCAGATGAGCATCACCAAAAGATGCAGATGTTAGCCCCAAGGGGACTACATGACAAGGAAAGAAAAATAAATGAAGTTATCAGACAGCACAACATATCTTATTTCCTCCAGAGAGTGTATTTTCAGTGCAGATTTTATTTTAATAAACTTGTCTCATATAAGATTTCCCAGTACCACTTTCAATCCAACTTCAAACACATGACAACCTCAGAATATAAATTATAGTTTAGCTAATGTAACTTGGAGATTCAGCTCAGACTCAAGACTACTGATTAGTGTTCTCATTTGCAAAAGATGATGGGTCTGTATCTGTATCAAATTTTGAGGCAGAATACTTATCTGCCTCTCGTGTCCCACACTCAGGTTTATTTTTGTCTCTTGTGTTCCCTTCCTGGACTGACTGAATCAGCTTATTGAAAACCTCGTGCGGCCTGAATGAATCATCAGAGCTAAGTTTTGTAATGTAAGTAGCTAATTAAATAAATAAAAGGAAGACTCTTTCTGGCAACAAAGCACTTGTCAAGGTAGTAAATAACAGCAGCCTACCTACTGGGTCCTTTTGGTAAAGAAAATTCTCTTTAATGCAGGGTTTATTTTCCCTCTGTTTGGAGACTGCCATAAATCCAACAGGGAGTAGCCTATCTTCTCCTGTCATCTATGATTATGTAGTCATAAAATATGGTTGAGATGGCTTAAGTGGCAAGAGGCTACCTTCTTGCTAGCAACACATCACCCACATCGTTTTGATAACGCTCCCTAGTATTTAAGCCAAAAGAAACCAAACTCAGGTATAAACCACATGAATCCAGAAAGCTCAGAACTTGGCCCTGTGAATAATTTAGTCGTCTCCACGAAGAAAAGCAGCAAATTGCCCTTTTTCTGCAGCTGTGATACATACCTAAGATTGCATCTCTTACATTCTGAAGGTTTTTGCACTTGGGTTTTTGCACTTGACAATTAGCACATGTCCCTTCCGATGACTGTAGCCCTTTTGTCTCCGTACTGTCTTCCATAACCACTAACTGCCAAAGCACTGACAGCAGGATCCCTGACTGAAAGAGAATTTGAAAGAAGTACGTAAAATTAGTATCTGTTGGGTTTTGCTGGATGAGTTTTACTATTAACTGAAAACATGCTACTGGAGGAGAGAAGAAAAAAGAAGTGGGAAGGGAGGGGAATGCAAAAGCACTATGTGGGTATGTATGTAAGTCACAAGGTTAAAGAAAAAAAGCCCACATATAACACCATGGGCAAATCCATAAAATTAATAACTTGCTTGAAAAGGTGAATTTGACCTAGATATAGTTCATGAAGGAAAATATGTTCACTCAATATTCTGATCCCTGAAGACTCATATAAATGATTCATTAAGTTACCCACAGAGGCACCTATAGCTGAATGTGCAGAGAATTGAGCCGTCTACACTGCTGTTTTGTAATCCTATCTGCTCTAATGGTTGTCCCTGCTTTAGTGATTATGGAATCAGAGGAATTATATTACAGAATTATAAAGCAATTAACTTGATTTTAACCGGTGAGCATTGCATACTGACATTTGAACTTACAGAGTTGCCTATAAAATGTTTGGGGTTTTCTTGGGGAAACGTCATGAGACTGCAGGCTGTGAAACTCCTGACAGTGCAAGTAGGAAGATGTCAAGTAATCTTTCTAGTTATTTGTGTTGTTTAAACAATTTTTATACAAGTTTGTTATGTACTGCATTTTTTTGGTGGTGCCATTCTTCCAGCTGTGATAAAAAGAGAGAAAAGACATCCATCATCTCCTAGAGGCAGTGACATTCCTATCAGATTGGCTGTTATAACTGACATTACTGTGTTTATTTACAAAGTTTCTAAGTTAAAATGTGCTTAGCTGGCTTCAGCAGTAGAAGACACACCTTAGCTTCATGAGTAATTGTGTTCTTCTACCAGGATGACCTGGTGGAGAAGGACTTACTTGCAGCTGGGAGAAAGTTATGCTTCCAGCAAAGGAATTTGATCAGTGAGATACTGAAAGTTAGTCCAGTGCCATCCCCATCACTTGGGCTGATGTCAGGCACATGGTAGAGCAGGGAATGGGTAACATGACCATTCGCTGTGGTGAATAGCTTCTGCCCTTCCTGCTCAGAGCAGGAACTGCCATCAGTTTTGTTCAGGCAACTAAATATTAGGAGGATGCAGAGTTTGTTTTTCTAGCTGTAATTCCCTCTACAGAAGTTCAACCTCATGTGTACGTGCCACTTCCACCACAGAGTACCAGATTGAAGTTGGATTTCAGCACTGCTGAGACCTCTGCTTAGGCATGGGCACCATTCCTCAATACTTCTGCATCCTCCAGATCTTGTTTGTCTTAGCCCTTGGAGTGCTCACCTCCACATATGACAGACTGTGGCAGAGGCGACGGAGAACACAGGCTGAAACTGTATCCGACCTCCTTCATTTGGGGTACTAGCTTTATTAAGCTCTTATCTCTTTAACTCTAAAATTTCAGTTGCTGAATGCTTTCCTTTTTGAAGGTGGCTTTAAAAATGGAAGTAGAATTACAACTAAAAAAAAAAAAAAGAACTAAATAATCAAGAAAACTGAAAAATCCAGCAATAAATCCCACTCTCTTGCTCTGTCAGTCTTGTTAATTACCAATTTGTTTAATACCTTCCTCTTCTGCTAAAGGTTATTAAGAAGGATGTTGAAGCCCGACACACTCTCAGGCTGGTGTTTTATTAGACAGGGATTGCACTGGGAGATTTCCATCTAGGCTCTCACACCAGGGACTGCCTCTGCTCACTGGTCCATAATGACTGACCTACATATCTCTGCCGACCAGGATTTTGCTAGATGACTGCATTACCCAGCAGAATTTGACTCTCCTTGCTATATTCATTTGTCACAGCAATTAAACCCGTGTGTTGATTTATCGAGTGCGGGCCTGGTGTGAAATGTAGGAAGGCACATCACTGTACATTCCCGTTCATCTGACAAACACCCAGAGTAATTCAGATCTTTGTAGGGCTGGTTTTTCTCTTCTGCAGGCAGTCCAGATATGTTCATTCAGGAACGCTAGAATGACTATGCTTCTGTGTTATATATCTCATCTGAAGTCCTTAGAGAGTATTCATTTCCATGAAAACAGCTCAAAGAAGAGAAGAGTGCAAGCTTACAGCAGCTTATAATCAGTCCCGCAGTTACAAATCTGGTTTTCTTTCTATTAATTCCTACAATTTTCCAAATCAAACAAATATTATTTGATGGTTTCAGGCTTCTTCAACTCTGTTCAGGTCTCTGAAACTACTCCAGATTTACACCAGTGAGCTGAGATGAATAGGGAGAATTAAACCTACAGACCTGCAGGATGGAATTTTGGCCCTATTGAAATCAACAGGTATTGGACATCCCATTGAGTAGAGCAGTTGTCATTCATTCATAGATTTAGTAGGCATGTCTTTAATCAAAAGATCTGCATTCAAGTTAGTCTGATATGAATGAGGAAGGCCACAGTAATGTTCTTTTACCCTTGCTATCATCCCATTACTCAAGTGTATTCTTAACTCTGCATCAGTCTTCAGTACAAGCTGTTTTAGGAAGTCTGGTAGGAGAATATCTCGTCTGGGCATCTTGAACAATGTATAAGAAGGCAACTGAGGGCTGATGACTCTTTCCTGTGTTTAGTCTATAGGCTGTGCATGGTTAAATTGTGTTGCCTAGGTTTCTGTCCCGTACAAACTAATCTAACACACTTGATAACAGCACTATTGTTGGGTGAAAGAACATTATGTGTGGATGCAAACCAACAGCTAGAGGTGATGGTCAAGTAGTAACCTACATTACTTCTATACTGCAGACAACCTCTTTCTTTTGACTCCTAGAACATTTTGTTGTCATTTAGATAGAGGAAAAAAAAGGATAAGAGCAGAGATAAGTCTGGGATAATGGGCTTTCATTTATAAAAAAATAATAAATATATATCACAATAAAGGGTCAAGGACAGAGAGTTTGAAGCAGGTAGAGAGGCTGAATAAAGGTCAGTATCAGAGGCATGAAGGGAAATTCTGCGACCTCTAGTACTCAGGAAGTCAGGCTGATAGATCATAGAGTCCTAGAAAAGCCTGTGAAATCAGGAGGGGAAATACAAACTTTCAGTGAGGAGCAGACTGGGACATAGACCAAGAGGCCCAATGTACTCTCTCTCAGCTTTGATCTTTTTGAATTTAATATCTGGGATACCACATAAAGCAATATGAAGCTTATGCCCTCGTGCTTATTTGGAGAAAGCTTACTTGATCTCTGGAAGTAATTAGGGTATTCTGTTGGTTGTGGTTTTTTGTAACAACTATTCCACACATTCGTTTGTTTTCATAATGATTAATTTGAACAAACTCCAGAAATATGTTTTAATACATTTGCAATTCCCAATGGAATAAGACAAATTGTGTTTTTTACATCAGAGGACAAATCAGTGACTCCTTTTTCTGGATGCACTGGAATTGTGCAAATAACCCACCGGGAATATTGCAAAGTCTCGACTTCTTATTTGTTTAAGCATAATTGCATGCTTATAAATGACAGCAGACTTTTTCTAATTAATTTGGTACCGTGCGAATAACATTGGTTTGTAACAACCTGCAATGTTAGTAAAATCATTGCCAAGAAAACATAGCAGTCTGGAGTCACGTTTAGTTTGAAGGGAAATGAAAGGTAACCAGAGCAGACACGAGCCTTTTGTTTCACTCGTGAGAGGCAATTACCAACTCCAAACCACGAAGATAAAAGCCTTTCAATAAACTGACACCTCCTGCACATTAAGTCCCCAGAATGTTTTTTATTCTGTCAGACACAAAGGAGAAGTACAAATAAAAACACGATTTCGAGTGAAACCAACCAAAGCAATATTATCTGGCAAAAAGGTGGTTATGATGGATTTTCTTCTGTGCCTAAGCAGTCAGCATGTGGAACAAGTGCAAGGCCCTGTCCTAAGATGTGCAAAATTGTCTTGTGGTCACTCTGGATGCTTAGGTCTTTCTGCAACCTAACCTGTGGTCTGTGTAGTCAGGGAACCGTTTGGATACGAGCTGGCAGATGTGACACAGAATTGATGGGAAATCCATAAACCACAGGAGCTGGAAGCCAGGTAGGATGTCTCAAAGGGCATTAAATGCCTGTGTATAGGTAACTGAATCCTTCCCTTGATCTCTGCAAGTCCATAATACGTAGTCTTCTGTGGGAGATCAAGCAGCTTACAAATCCCATGTGTTTGTACAAGGAAAATCTTGTTACGGGCATCTGATTGGCAGAGCTAAGAATTTCTTTTTAGTATAATTAATGTGTTAACTTCCTAAAGCAAAAATACTAGAGTTCTTTCTATTAGGCCAGGCCTACTGCTATACACTAAAGACTGATTGAGACAAATTCTAGTATTTGCCCTCTTTTTTTGGTGTTATACTCAGCCTTCCAGTGCCTCTCTGACTGTCAAGGTCAATGTTTCCTGTTTTTCCCAAGGAGGGAGGGATTATGATGTCTTACCAATGACCCAGGTTTTTCACCCATCTTCACACGATGCTTGTGAAGGGAAGTTCTTTCTCTGTAGGAGTTTCCTGGATATATTTTGATATGTTTTCTTAACACAGTCTGCTTTTTTTTTAATGTTTAGCAGCTATATCATCACCTTTTGCCTCTTCAAGTAACACAAAGACCTGATGGTTTTTACTTTACAACTAGATAGATTTGCTAGACCTTTCCATAAGCGGCATTCACACAGGTAAGCTAAAATGATTTCAACTGAAACAATAAGCAATAGCCACCTGACAGCTAGACAACTTTTATTGCAGCTAAAATAGGCTAAAATCAGTGCAGGCTGAGAGCAGCCGGGACAAATCCTGACGCAAACATTTGTGAGTTCTTGAGTTATTTTTGCATAATGTCATCACCTAGGTAGCACAGCTGGAGCTGTCATACAGTGCCATAACCTGTCTGGCAGCTGAATGTGCTCAGATGGCAAAAGTGCTTCTAAGTCAAGGGTTTACCCAAAGGTTCCTCTTCTGAAAATGTCTGACGGGGGCTTTTCAGCGATCTCTAAGAGGCATAGAATGGGCATTTTGTTGTGGAAGATACATTGAGTGAAGAGGTAGGCAGGGAATCTCCTCCTCCTTTTGCCATGGACCTGAAGCCTTGCCTTGGGTATGTGACCTCTCTTTGCACTTTGCACTCTTAACTTGCATCAATAAGAAAGTTAAAGCGAGGACTGTCCTGCATTCCCAAGACAATGTAGCACTAGTGATGCCTGGACATTGAGAAGATCACTAAATTTGCTGGCCTGAGTGCTCTGGCTGACAATTTTTCCCCTCAGACGTGTGAAATTCTTTAAGTGTTTAAAAAAATAAAAATTCCTTAGGGTTTTCTTCCATCACATATCTTCAGAATTAAATCTCATAGAACAAAGGATCATTGCAAACCTTTACAGCTGAATCCCCATCTTCAATGTTTGTTTTTCAGCTATTTTAAAGAATTTTGCCTTTAATAGTAGCACAAAGCTGTGCACACATGAAACACAGACAAACAAAACCAGTTTTCTCTGGAGAGAAGATAAGAGAGAATGAACTGCATATGACCAAAGTTAGTCACATTATTTGATGTACTGCTGGCAGACATCAAATATAACAGTGATGATTGTGGAATCACAGAATGATAGAATGGTTTGGATTGGAGAGACCATAAAGATCATCTAGTTCCAGCCCCCCTGACATGGGCTGGGACACCTCCCATTAGACCAGGTTGTGCAAAGCCCCATCCAACCTGGGCTTGAACACTTCCTGGGATGGGGCATCCACAACTTCTCTGGTCAACATGTTCCACTGTCTCACTACCCTCACAGTGAATAACTTCTTCCTTACATCTAATTCAAATCTACCCTCTTTCTGCTTAAAGCCATTACCCCTTGTCCTGTCAACAGGACCATGTTCTTCTTCTGTTGGAGGCCTCAGAGCTGAATGCAGGACTCCAGGTGGGGTCTCACGAGAGCAGAGTCGAGGGGGAGAATCACCTCCCTCAGCCTTCTGGCCTCAATTCTCTTGATGCAGCCTGGGATCTGGTTGGCTTTCTGGGCTGCAAGTGCACATTGCCGGATCATCTTGAGCTTTTCATAATCCAACAGCTCCATGTCCTTCACCGTAGGACTGTTCTCAACCCGTTCTTTACCCAGCCTGTGTTTGTGTTTGCTTGGGAGTCATGCTGATTTAAACTAGCTGAGATTATGGCCCTTATTATTCCATTCATGTTCTATTACAAACACCACGCACAGCGTCTGCTCACGCACAGTTCTGCAGAGCCATGTGAGCAACACCATGTGCAAAAAAGCAGTGGGAAAAGCATGCTTTGTGCTGCTTGCATTGGGATTTATTTTTTTTTCTGCTGCATTCTGACAATTTTTGCATTTAAGATTAGCATTCTCGATTTTAATATGTTTGCTTACATGCAATGCAGATCGTAATTGAATGTCAGGCTGCTTAATTGTGCCTTCATTTGTATAAATTAGAATGTTGCTATAGAAGAAGAGCAGAAATAAACCATCTTTCACTTTCCTCTCAATATTATGTCTGAATTAATAGTTAAATAAGAGAAGACAAAATATTTTCTTGAGGAATCATTGTTTATTAGTATTTCACAGTCTGGAAAGGTTATGTTGCCACAGAGCATGTATCACTTGCTTCACAAAGACAAAATGCTTCAATAAAGTGCCTTTCTGCCCAGGGAGTGAGGAATGAGCACTGGGTCAGCAAACCAGCGTTCAAAGACTTTTCTTCATCCTGCTTGTTCTGGGTAATTGTTTGGAGCCAGCACCGAGGAGCAACGTGGGCTTTTAAGGTGGGGCTTTAGTAGAATTAAGGCACCTGAATCCTGAAGGACTAATAAAATAATTTCTTCTACTTGAACTTAAGGCACCTGAATGGATGGAATTAATTTCATACTAAGTCTTCTCGGGTTTCAGAAGCCGGGGAGTCTTATGTTCTGGTGAGGACCCTCAGACCCTCAGGAATATACTGCAGACTGGATTAAAGTTGTGTGTAACAGGCCGGTTACCACACTGGCTTCCCAGAAGCAGGAGGCAGGCCTATGGGCATTTCTCTCCTGAAAAGAGTGCAAAGCTCCAGTCAAACTCTGCTAGGGACAGGGCTGCAGGGAAAGGAAGGTTGTTCTGTATGTCCTCCTTTGAGATTTTGCCAGTGGGAAATGATGACCTTGCCAAAGCGTAGGGAAAGAGAAGTTAGGACAACACAGAGCTTTGTATGCTGGGGACTGAGTTGATGCTTTCGTTTCTTCTTTCTTATGTTAAGATGGGAAAATACTTGTCTAAAGTACCTGAGCAGCCTTGGCAGCCAGGACCAGACTTTGACACCCAGGGCATTGGGCCATGGTAAAAATATTTAATGGTTTTGCCTACAGTGGCAGATCTGCTAATGGATGTGTGGGAGAAATGCCTCCAGCTTGAGTGCAATGACCCACAAGATGGTTAGGGCTTTCCTTAGAAGAAGGGTACAAACCTTCTTGATGGAGAAAAAGTGAAATAATTCTTTCAATAGCTGGGCAAGATATAAATATTCACTCAATAGTCACTGAGCTCTAGCTGACATCTCTTTTAATTATTTCTTTGTTACTGTCATTGTCACAGTTCTGGATATTCTGGCTATCCTCATAAATCACCAGTCCCTTTTTAAACCAACCTGCATGTTATCTGAGCACCAGCTGCCAGCGAAAGAGAAATTCTGAAGTCCTCAGCAGATTGTTTCTTCCTTGCAGTGGGGTCTGAAATGAAAGTAGTTTACGTTCACATTAGCCACAACAGAAGGTAGTACTGACAGGTGAGGTTGGTTGTAAAGAAAGCATCAAGCTAGTAGGACAGAAGGGCCTCACAGCAGTAAGGCACGACTGGCTCAGGGCATCTGTAAAAAGCAACAAGCAGATGTCTCCCTGTGCTGCTGGGATTGTCCTATGTATAAGACGTTGCCAGGACAGGATTTTGCTCCTAACAAAGGAGCACATGCAGAGAAGTGCAGGTGCTGCTAGCTCTGGTTTCTGGAGGGTTCTCTTACCTTTCATTATACTGAAAGCTAATGGGCATGTTTGATAGCAAACAAGCAGCATGAAAACAGACGGTTATTTTAGATGCAAAGTAGACAAAGCGGACATCTCTGAATGTTCCTTTTCTATGAATGCTGACCTGGCTTATCTGTAACAGGGTAGGGCTCATTCTGCATCACACAGGACTACTATTTTTCCAGGCTGACATACACAGCAGCTTCAGAAAAGTAGATGTGCTAAGGACTGTTTCACACCAGTAAGGTCTATTGGTAGAGAACGGACCACAGCCATAGCCTTGTGTTCCCTTCCCCTTTGGAAAGGTGACCACACACAACACATCTTGTACCATGGGTGGGAACTGAGGGGGAATATACCAGGTGGTCCAGAAAGCACCACTGTTCCCAGGGACATCCTTTGACCTTATCTATTTCAGTGGGGAAGTTAAGGCTTGAAAAACACACCAGAGTTCTATGTCCAGTGGCAGGAAACAGAAGAAGTTGTTCTTTACACAGTTGTTATTCACAGGTTAAAGAATGAAGCACAGGGACTAATTAGTCTTGAGCCTTGATTGTGGCTTTGGGGTGGGGAATATTCTCAATGACATTTTTAATTGCTGAGTTAGAGTTGGAACTGAATAAAGTTAAAAATCTGGACCTAGATGAAAAATGGAAATTAGTCAGCAGTCCTTCTGTTTGTGTATTTTATGTCGAAGTATCACAGTAAGGAGAACAAAAAGCTTAATCAAATCCTTTCTAACATCTACTTTCCAAGAAGAGTTTAGAAGGGGAAATTCCAGGGGTGGAATGAATTGCAGCCCTCTCTAACTCATCCAATTAACCATTTCTTTAAAAATTCTCACTAATTCACTGTGTAAGTCTGGGACTTGGGAAGCAGAGGATCCTTCTCCATGGTGCACTCACTGATGGTGTGTTTCTGGGCTGGTAACCCAGAACAACTTGTTTTGGGGTGTGTTGCTATAGAGATGCCTTTGACAGCAGTGCAGTGCAATGCTGCAACCAAGTGGCAGGCTAGATATGGCAGTACTTCATGCCCCTATTTGCTTTTTGGTGTAAGTCATAGTCTCATCCTAACTTTAAAAACACTATTTAATTTCTCCATGTCTCCAATTTTTTCACCTTTTAACATCTTCCTAATTTTTTTTTTAAATACATGCTATCTTTTCTAAAATAATTTGTGTGCTATTGATGGAATCCTTTGCTATTGCAGTTCCTACTATCAAGCAATATATTTTTATCAGAAGACCAACTGAATTATATGTTTAATAACCTATTATGATTATTCATACTATGGTTATACTCTGAGATTTCAGTCAAAGGAATGATTCCACAGTGCAAGATGCTGTACGAGCCATAGATTTTCCCTCTATAGTTTTTAGAGGGCTTAGCAAAATAAGACCTTAGCAGAAATAACAGGGAAGTTAAAATGAATTTGTTGTAATTTTGATTTTTTTTTATTATTCATTTTTAACAAGAAAACCAACAGTAACAATAGTGAGAGTTACAAGTGAAGAAGTTCCATGATCAAGCAGAGTTGAGAATGGCAGTTTCATCTGCTGGTCAAATTTATCTTTGATCCATCAGTTGCAGCATTCCTAATCAAACTGTTCAGAGCCTTTTTAAGCCTGTTTGACTCATCACTATTCATGAAGGTGAAATCATGGCACGTGCAAAATTAGAATGACCTACTTGATAAGTCTGTGATAAAAATGTAGCTGACTACAGCAGAGAGGCAGCACTTGCACCTGAGATGTAAGATTGAATGAGATACTTCTTTTCCACTGGCTTGGAAGGTCAAGGAGAAGAGGCACAATTTGGGTGTGATACACTTTTTTATAAGAGAGTGTATATTTTCTTGTCTTACTGAACTGCAATAATAACTTGCAAAGAAAATGGATGACTTCTAAGGAAATATTTTTTAGTATTCAGTTGGTAGAACTTTATTTAATATTTAGGATCAGATGAGTATTTTGTCACACATCTTTGCTGATGAAACAATGGAATTTGACGTGTTTTTGAAAACAATTAACATGGACATTGAAATAAATCTGCAGGATGTACATTTCTTTGTTGTTGTTTTTTTTTTTAGGAATTATAACTGTCACATATAGATTAACAAATCTACATACATGGTGTTTCTGACAGGGCAAAATACTACAGCAGGTCAGAATAACACAAGTTGGCTTTGCCAACAAAAAACATTCAAAACCCTTCCAAAAAAAAGAAAAGATAATTGTGATGACAAAGATGATTGTGATTGAAAAGATAACTGTGAAAGATAATTGCGTGGGACTTTGCCGTGTTTGCGTGTACACCTCCTTCTTTTCTCACCTGTCTCCTGAAAATAGATGTGACTTTTCTATTAAATCCATTTTAAATTATATTTCTATAATACCGATTTAATTTTTCCAGTTGTTAATCTCAATATGCTCTGAAAATGGAATAGTCCCACTTCCAGCTAACCAAGAAACTGATCTGAGGTGAAATTTGAAAATATAATTGATCAAAAGCAGCCTTTTAAATTAATATTTTTCAAATTTTACTACCAGAAATTTCAGACAATGTACACTGAAGTCCTGTTGCTATTAATGGGAGTTGCATCCAGTCGCATGACGTGGGAAGTAGTTGCGCCCCTTTGAGCTGAGCTTCACCTTTTCCATGTCAGTTAAAAACTGAAGAGAGTTTCATATGTGGACTCCATCTGAGTTTTAAAAACTTATTATACTCCTGGAACAGTTGGTTTTCCCATAACCAATTATCTCAGATGTGTAACCTTATCAAAAGCCTTTTGAAACTCAAAGTTGATGGCAACCCCTGTGGTTTGCATATCTCACCATGGCAGGAATAACTTCAGAAATGTGTTATCTGTTTCTTTGCTCTGTAAATTCTATCCTGATGCACCTGGAAATATGATCACTATCACTAATAGTTTTTTTAGCTTCCTCTATTACAAAAGAAACAAACAAAGCAGTCTGGGCTTGAAAAAATGTGCCAATTTCTTACCCTGCTCTCTGCCTCCACACTAACTGGTATATTAGTGCGAAATTGTTGGGGTTTCTTTCATCTTCTGTCCACCACAGATGTTTGGGGAAGAAGCACCTGTGGTTATTTATCCAAATAAAAGTCAAAGCCTAGCGGGTAACTCAGCGATGAGTGAGAAGCAGTGGTATAAATGAAAAATGCTTCACTGGACATAAAGAATAAAAGAGGAAACACAATATGTATTGGAGAAATAGCTAACTATTTAGATTTAAGTTTATTTTTAAAAGATGCTATCTAACAATTATAGTGGTCATATTTCAGCCCCAGTAGTATTCCTCTATTTTACAGTGTTATTTTGGCACATAACACTTTCATTCCTTCTTTCAGTCACTAGCAGCATAAAATTCTGCCCTTTCATCCACCTACCCATCTTTGTACCTTAACTGTTTCTCTTTTCTGCTATTACCTTTCTATAAATTCACAGTGACCTTGACTGTCCCTTTTACATTTTACTGGAATAGTTTTAATTGTAGTGCCCTCAAACTGTTCCTTTCCTGCTTTGGGGTATTTGGTTTGTTACCATCTTCGAGAAATGTAAATAAACTACTGGATTATTTTATCTGACGCACTGTCTTGACATAGTATTTATCCTACACTTCTGGCCTTTAAAAGGGCCATGAAAGCACTTGGCTTCCCTCCTGTCATGTTTTTTTAAATGTTGTTCAGGGGTTTGGAGGGTCATTCCATTTTAGCATCTTTCTTTGAAAGATATTGGCCCATGGAAGAGGTAGATTTGGGCTGGATAAACAGTTTCTCCTAATCATACGGGAAGTTATTGTGCACCTGTGGTTTGTACGTCTTCCTCACACACTTATGATTTACATATGTTTGAGAGGAGGAGGAATTTTCCCTTCAGGTTTTTAAGGGACATGAAACACAATGTCCCGGAATTTTGTTTTTCCTACTTTCAAGAGTCAAGTCTAATTTTTATAGACTTCTGACCGTTTGCCCTAATGGTACGAGGAATATATTCTTCCTATATGTGTAATGAAGACGTCCTATCAAACATCTAGTATTTGGCTGTCAATGACCCTGAACTGCACAGCAATCCTGTGTTCAGCTGGTTATTAACTGTCTTTTTCTGATATTCAGAATGATTTTTAAATGGTGCACAAGAAGAGAAAGGAACATAAAGCATTTAACGCTCCTCCTAATTCTGAAACCTAAGGGCTGCTAGGTGGATCAAAATGCTCTTGGTAGGCTCTTAACGGTTCTTAGGTTCCCCTCACTTGCACCAGAGAGAATAGCTCTATATTTAGAAGCTACAGAACTAAAACATTTAATGTGCCCTTTTCATCCTTACATTTGTCCTAGAAAACCCCCTTGAAAATGGAAAATAATTGATTTCACCGGCAGATCAGAGGCCTTGGTCAAAGAGCGTGCTGAAACGGTTTTTCTCTTTATCAAAGTAATTATGTAGGCCACTAATTTCATATCTGAAAGTCTGAGTGCCAAGATGTTCCCAGTTACAAACACACAAGTAGTCCTGAGGGTCACGGGAAAGTCCCTTCCACCCCCACTAACGCGGGATGAGCTCTCCTTCTAATCAGAGAGGCCTCCCAAGGACCGCTTTGCTCCTGGATATCTTGGAAAACATCAACTAATATCCCAGAAAAGAAGAAAAGAGTGAGAATTCTGCCAGCAAACTTCCCGGAGCTTTTATTCGAAGCCGGGAAAGCGGCTCGACCAGCCCGGGCCTGCAGCTCCTGGGCGGGGCTGAGGACGCGGCGTGGGGCGGAGCAGCAGCAGCACCTGATACAAATGAGGCGTTAAAACCCCAACGGTCACTTGGCGGAGAGCCCAGGCTCGTGGGCAGGGGATGGTGGCAAAAAGGGGCCGTTAAGAAGCCGGTTTCTGTGGCTTTTTCGAAGCCGGGAAAGGGGCTCGGCTGTGTCGAGGGGCCCGCAGCTCGCGCGCGGGGCTGCGGTGGCGGCGTGGGCGGAGCGGCAGCACCGGCGCCTGCTCGGGACGAGGCGTTAAGGCGCCAACGGTCGCTCGGCGAAGGGAAGAGCTCCAGAGCAGGTCAGTCCGCACTCGGGACAAGGGGACCGTGGTAAAAAGGCGTCGGTAAGGAGCGCTTTGTGTGGCTTTTGTGGCTTTTTTTTCTTTTTTGTGGCTTTCTCGAGGCCGGCAGCTCGTGTGCGGGGTTGTTGCCGTGGCGTGGGCAGAGCAGCAGCAGCACCTGATCTAAAGGAGGCGTTAAAACCCCAACGGTCACTGGGCGAGGAGCCCAGGTCCGGTGCGGGCCCGTTCGCTCTGGGGAAGGGGACGGTGGCAAAAAGGGCCCTTAAGAAGCCGGTTTTTGTGGCTTTTTCGAAGCCGGGAAAGGGGCCCGGCTGTGTCAGGGGCCGGCAGCTCGCGTGCCGCGGCGTTGTTCTCTTATCAGCTTGGCCAGAGAACAGCGGTCTCCACCCGGCAGCAGCGGGCCTCGCTTCTTTCACCGGGTAGAAGGGATGTGGGAGCCCGGCCAGAGGTCCCGCGGAAGGAGGGGAGTGCGCAGGTGACAGGCTGCTGGGAATGCCCCAGCCTGGCCCCGGTGACTGGGTGCGGTGTGAGGTGAGCTGAGCGGCTGCCAGGATGAGGTTGAAAGGCTGCAAGGTGAAGTTGGAAGGCTTAGGAGCGTTAGGGAGGTAGAAAGAGATGGGCTGGGGGAGCCAGAGTCTGGTGACCGTGAGCCAGCGCCGTGCCCTCTGTAGCCAGGAAGGCCGGTGACATCCTGGGGTGCGTTGGAAGGTGTGTGGTTAGGAGGTTGAGAGGGGTTCTCCCCCTCTGCTCTGTCCTGGTGAGGCTGCATCTGGAATGTTGTGTCTGGTTCTGGGCCCCTTAGGTCAAGAAAGACAGGGAACTGCTGGAAAGAGTCCAGCACAGAGCCACAAAGATCATAGAATGAGAATGGTAGGGGTTGGGAGGGACCTCTGGAGATGATCGAGTCCAACCCCCCTGCCAGAGCAGGGTCACCCAGGGCAGCCCACACAGGAACAGAG
>WUAM01000124.1:1933204-1951166 GCA_024336885.1 Actenoides hombroni
CCCACGCAGGAACAAAGCCAGGGGGGGTTGGAAAGGCTCCAGAGGAGAAGACTCCACAACCTCTCGGGGCAGCCTGGGCCAGGCTCTGTCACTGTCACAGTGTAGATTTTCCTCATGTTAAGGTGGAACTTCCTGTGTTTCAGCTTGTGACCATCACCTCTTGTCCTGTCACAGGGCACCACTGAAAACAGACTGCCCCTTTTACTTGGCACCCACCCTTCAGATATTTGTAAACATTAAGACCCCCATGACGATAGAGTGGAACATCTCCCTGCTGAGGAAAGGCTGAGGGAGCTGGGGCTCTTGAGCTTGGAGGAGATTGAGGGGTGACCTCATTCATGTTTAGAAATATGGAAAAGGTGAGAGTCAGGAGGCTGGAGCCAGGCTCTTCCCAATGATGTCCAGTGACAGGACAAGGGACAGTGGGTGCAAGCTGGAACATAGGAGGCTCCATGCAAATCTAAGGAGAGACTTTTTCCCAGTGAGTGTGACAACCTGTGACAGGTTGTGGAGTCTCCTTCTGCAGAGACATTCAGAACCCACCTGGAAAATGCATTCTTGTTTGACCTGCTCTGGCAGGGGTGTTGGACTTGATGATCTTTCAAGGTCCCTTCCAACCCTGAACGTTCTATGATTCTGTGATTTATTTCATCTACCTATACTCTTGCCATGCTAGGAGTTGCATGAAAATCTTAGCTTTAACTTGCTCATTACCCCTCCAATTTAAATGTTTTGAAAGATCCAGTTCATCAACCCAAAATGCAATCAGCTCAGCCAGCTAAGTGAACACAACAGAGAAATCTATACCGGTTGCCATGCGAGGAAGAAACGCTGAGATTGATTAGCGTTAGTCTGTCTTTCTTTTGCTAGCCTGCTCAATCAGAAAGCACATACTGTTGAAAATTTAAAGGACTTCCTGATAACTTAATAAAAATATGGAAGCAGTTCCTCCCTGTCAGCAAATTTAACACTGTAGTTTTCAGTTTCCTGGGGATAAATTGCTCCTCCAAGTTCCTTGGATGTTAGAAGAGGGTCTTGAGACACCAAGATCATTTATAACTGGTCAGCAATAGTCTTGAAAGAATGTCTTGTTTCAGGGAAGAAGAAAAAATAGGCCAACAAACCAGCCAAATTAATTGTGATGAAGTATGTTTAGCATGAATAGGCAACAAAAGCAAAGCCTGGGGGTGCTATGGATCATAATCTATCATGACCAAGATAATTTATATCCAGATT
The DNA here is from genome assembly GCA_024336885.1 of Actenoides hombroni. NCBI lineage: Eukaryota > Metazoa > Chordata > Aves > Coraciiformes > Alcedinidae > Actenoides > Actenoides hombroni. Next base: position 1,934,441 of record WUAM01000124.1, read on the forward strand.
TCCTGTGCTGCGGGAGATCAGACTAAAGAGAAGAATCTGAAGTGAACAAAGGACTTTTGTTATTCCTGCTACCTTTAGTGAAAGTCTGAGCATTTACTTACAAACTCCAGACTTCTGTCTGGAGCTGGGTATTTATCTAACTGTATATACTCGGTTCTGTTGAGTTAATCAAGTATGATTGGGTTTCAGTAATGAGCACAGGGCTTTTTGTATTCAATTTCTTGTGAATAAAAACCCTCTGGTTCAGCTAAATGGGCATTTTAAAAGAAAGATGCAAGTTACTGCCTTGGATCATCAGACCCATGTCCTTCCAACTTGGAAAAAAATATTTCCAGGAGATTATTTTGTAAAGAATTAGAACTGTCTCTTTGAATAGATGAACTAGTTCTTGGGTCCTGTTGATTGAGTGAAAAGCCTCTTCTGTAGCACATCACTTCAGGAGTTGTCTGTGACTTGGTGAAAATAGTAGTGCAGTTCCTGTGAGTTATGTACACTTGCAGCAACGTGTGCCAGCTTTCTTCTTTGTTTCACTCAACACTCTGTGCAAACAGTACTCTCCTCTCAACTGCATCAGTCAAACTTCCAATTCCTGAAGCATGGGCTTGTGTCTATGCTAACAATGTAATACAGTATTGGTAATTCTATTTTCTTTAGACTCCCTATAAGTAGCATATTGAATCTTCTGTCTCATATAGATATATTTAGCATTTTTTTGTTGTTTGGGGTTTTTTTGTGTGGGTTTTTTTTATTATTGTAATGTAGTTGTTGAGCTTTGTATCATAGTTCCCTCTGGGGCTTCCTCCTACAGCCATTACTCATTCAGCACAGTCAGTGCTGAGATTTAGGTCAAGATCAAGGTGCTTCCGTGTAGGATTCTGTATATAGGTGTCAACATATGAGTGTTATGTCTAAATTCCCATTGCAGTGTGCAGAGATCCAGTTTTGTTGACTAAGCAGGATGAACTTGATTTTTTTCCTTTTTTTTTCCCCTTCCCTAACCAGAGGCATTTAGTGTCATTTAAGCTATCACAGTGCATCCAAGGCATCCACTTAGCTGTCAACAGGTCTTCTGGGAGATTTGCAACCAGAAGTGATACCCTATACTTATGAACCTTGATCAAGCTTTGCTATTTAATTCAGGACAGTGAATTTCACTGCACTGTTCAGACACCTGCAGGTAGATACCAACACTTAAGGGTCTGAGTGGATCTGCACACCATCCCAGCTCTACAGTAAAGGCAACAAAGGAAAGGTGTATCTCTAAGTAAGGAGGATTCTGTGTTTCCTTGGAAAGAAGGCAAGTTTTCTTACATAACCCTGTAGTTGTGATGTCCAGGTGCTTTACAACTACACACAGATTTTCCCAAGAATGCGGGAAGAATTTTTACATGCCTGTTATTGTGAAACAGCTGAGTTGAAGAGTTCTCTGAAAATAGAGATGCTGAATTCAGGAGGATTTGCTTTATTTGATTATAAGCTTTCACCTTTCTTGAGCCTACGTCCTCCAAACACTCTTTGTATGTACCTAGAGCAGTGAACAGGGAAATTGCAATTTTTGACTTGGCTCAGGGATATGTGGTGTTTGGCTTTGGGCCAACACTTTACAAAAAGATTGTCTGAAGTATGAACCTGTTTGATAAACATTTGCTGCTTTCCAAAGTACTTCAATCCATGTTTATGTTAAAGGTGAATTCTGTTTCAGCTGCAAAAGTAAAGCTATTGCTTTTAACATCGTAAAGCACCTGCTTAAGCACAAGCCACTCATCATTAAGATTTGGTAGCATTCTGCATGTGCATATCATCTGAAAAACAAAATTGGAATTGAACAAAGCAAGCAAACAAACAACAAAAAAGCAGATGAAAAACCGAGGTGTAGGTTTCAGCAATTTAAGTCTCGTTCATCTTCAAACAGACTTAATGTGCTGTATTACAATCCAGCCAAATTACATTCAGATCTGCCATGAAAACAAATTGAGGTGCACAATGGGCTTAATTATGCTTTAGAAAATAGGAGCGTCACCAATAGCAGAAGGGGGCACTAGAAACTAGCTGCTTTATTTTCTGAGTCTGTTCCTCCTTTTGTGATCACCTTAGCATTTATAATATCTATTTAAAAGAAAAAAAGCATGCCTGTAGTCTCATTTACTATCTAGTTGCCCTTCTACCCTTTCTCAAGGTCTTAGTGGCTGTACTGTGATGTGCATCCAGTCTTCAGCCTCTACCTTTTGTGACTGGTATTCTCTAGCTTCTCTAAACTGGTATAAGAGATGGCCACTTGAGCAGGCCCAGCAGGGGTAACTGAACCCTGCAGCAGTTTCCTTTCACAAAATCATGAGTGTGCTTGCCTTCAGTGATGCAGAAACAGAGTATTGCTTCTCAAAGCAAGTATTAGATATTAACTCTATAAAGGACCAAACCCATTTGGAGCCAAGTGCTACGCTAACAGAAGGGCTGAACGTTGGAGCATTACTTCCACCTTGTTGGAACTTCCCTTCAAAGAACCTGGGAAGTTCTCTAGATGAAGAGTCACCATCTCCTTGTCTTTCCCGTGGTAACTAGGTCTCTTTTACTTTTTTATATGCAGCTAGTTTTAATGAAGAGCTTTTACTAGACTGTGACCTTGGTGATTTTAGGTTTCCTTTGACTGCAGGCATGATCTTAGGAAAAGAAAACCTTTCAAGACAAGAGACATCTAGAAAGCAGTGGGTAGCCTGTTATCCTAGCTGATTCAGAGATAAGACTGTGTGGATTTTTTTTCTCCTAGTAATGATTTCATTTTCTTTGACTTCCCTAATTTTTGGCCTTCTCGGATTCATCATCATTCAAACACAACTGGTAACTATTCTTAGAATCATAGTAGACTGTCTAACCTGAAAAGCTTCCCTGTGAGTATTTTCTCTCAATTTTTATTTGTTCCTAGTTTTCTTTGTCCCAAGATTCTGTCCCTTACTTCAAGAAGCCATATATCTTTCCATGGGCCAACAGGTTGGGGTTTTTTTGCCAGAAATACTTTCATCTTATTTTTTCCCCCATCTATTAGCCAAGGTAAGGAACACTCCTTATCCAACAAAGCAACACAAGCTAAATTTCATCTTTATCTAGCTCAAATTTTCCATTATTCAATTTCAAGCTATTATGCTTTTCTTTTGAAGAGACATACAGAAATCTTTCCTCTCCCAAGTGTCCCGAAATGTAATAAGAGAGAGAAGGAAATATGCTTTAAAAATTTATATTGAGGGGTTATAGTGGATGACATTGCAATTAGAGGTTAAGAAAACGCTCAAGGCATGTTGTCCTTTTAATGGAGGTTCCAATTCAGATCTTTTTTCTCCCTTGGTAGAAGCAGGTACACAGGGACTCTGAAATGGATGCAGGCAGGGTCTTCTAAATGTGTTTCTAATTGTCTGAGTTTAATAATTGATAATATAGACATAGCTTGCAAAATTTTCTTTCACATAAAAGATAATTGTGCCTGAGTATAGTCTGAAATTAAATGTGTTAAGTGCTCCAGGGACTTGCATGTACGTGCTAGGAAAAGATCATTCCTCTTGATCAGTGGAAGTTAGAACGTGTAAGTACTTTTATTTGTATGGTAGTGGTACTCAAAGAGCTAAAGCAGGGCTGATGAGCCATGGTGCCAGGTGATGTCTGTTCCCTTCCCCATGAGGAGGCAGTAAAAGCTGTTGTCTACCTTCATTCTTCTATTCTTCCTATCTGGAATCTCAAAACAGGACCTCTGGTCTGCCAGGCTGCTCCTTCTAAGGTGATCTGCCTTTTGTGCAGATCTCTCTCTTTTATCCCCTTTCTTTCAGTCTCCTGCACCTCAGGGCAGAGAAGAGGCAGAAAAACTGTTTCAGGTTTCTCCTATTTTTCACTCCCATAGTATTTAGATGAAGAGGAAGGGGTTTTTAAAGGACTGAGAGGAGCAAAGGGCAGAGGGCATGTGAGGGATGTCTTAGGAGGATGTAAGATTCTAAAAAGATTGGAGAAAATGGAAACTGTGAAAAGGCAGCAAGGGAGATGATGTGAAAGCTGCTCGTTGGGGGAATCTTCCAGGAAACAGGTCAGAATGCATCAGAAAGAAAAGAGAAACTTATGCTGAAATATGATGGATGAGCAAGATGAGAAAGTGGTTGAGAGAGAAGGAAAGGAAGAAGAGACAGCTGGGTTTGTAAGATTCATAGTCTGTGTTTTAAACACTTGTGTAATTATGGCAACAAATGGGTCAATTTTTGTTTATAAAGAGATGAAACTCATGAGCCAGGAGAAGTCTAAAAAATGGATGGAAGGACTGAGATACAACAAAACAATTTGGGGGGGGGGGTTAGATGGCCAGAAGAAGGCCTAAGTATGCAAAATAAATGGTAAACAGGCAGCAATAATTTTAACAAAGAATGTGTGTTTACAGAGATTAATGTTAGGCCTAAATAGAAATCCATCCACATCCAGAGGGGTATTGGCTTCAAAGGGCTTTGGCTTAGGGTTCAATGGACTTGATCTGTTGAGGTGCCTGATGGTAACCTTTTCTAAAGGGATGGTGGGTGGTTATGATTGAGTAGTGTTCTTGTTTAGCAAACAAAACCTACCCCACTCTTATGAAGTTCTTGTTGTGACTGAGACAGAAAAAAGGTGCTTTCACAACACTGTCTGCAATGAAGTGTCCCCAGTTGATTGGAGTATCCCTCCTTCCTGCAGTGAGCTTTGGTGATTGGCTGCAAAGGTTAATTTCGACCAAAACCCATCTCCTGATTATTTTCCCTGGAAGATGTTTTTGCAGGACCACCTGTCCTTGCTTCGCTTGGTTTTCCAGGGAGGTGAACAAGACACGGCCTTCCAGAAGGCAAAGTGCAGCTCTTTTCCCTCAGATCTCTGGTTTTGTAAGACTCTGCTCTTGAATTATCAAATAGCCAAGCAATGAAGGTTCAAGAGATGGGTTGAGTTCTGGTTTTCTTTCGTTCTGCAATGATGCTCTTATATCCTAGTCTAAACAGCACAAATAACACTCTGCTGGCAAAATATCTGTGGCTTTCCCATTGAACACTGTTATGTGTTTGAAATCACGAGTTTTTGTCTCTCATTCTAAGACATGACAGTCTTTAAGGGGTGTGGTCAGGTGTCTGCAATTGCTTTCTTTAGTACAGAGAATCACCATTCTAGAAATTCAGATGTGAATCTTATATACAAGAATAACTCTGGAAGAAAATGACTTCTTTGTTGCATTTCTGAACTAAGACTGGTGTAATATAAAGACTTCTCTCTCCACTTGTGCTCCCTTCCAAGCAAACTGAAGCAAGTCAGTGAAGTGCAGGAAGCTGCATGCCAAATGAATAACAATCTGTAATTTCAATAGCAGGTAAAAGCTAGCCATGAAATTAAGAAATTAAAACTATATACACGATGGTTAATTTAGACATAAAATTAACTCGAAGCATTTTTCTGGTGATGAGCAAATCTATGTGCAGTAATGTCAGTGTAACAAAGGACTTTGGTATCCCCAGAGGTTGTGATAGTGAAGGTAAATGGCAGCAAAGCACAAGATGATCCCAAAAGCTAGATAAAAAAAATCACTGCCATATTACAGCAGAAATAGTTGATATTTGAATTGATTCATGACTACCACTTTGTCATCAAGTAAAGCAAACCTAGAAAGAAACATTGCTAGAAATGTTTGTGTTATATTAAAGATATGGTCATAAATAGTTTGTGAGGACTTGATCTGTAAGTTTGTAAGTAATCCTGTGTGTCTGTAATTTGTAAGGTCTGTAAGTTTGTGAACCTTCATTTACACTCATCTATGTAGTCTGTAATTATTAGACCTCTGGATCAGCACATGCATTATTAACACATACCAAAGAAATTACTATTACGAGTCCTTTATATAGTAGCTACTTAAATCTGCTTTGTGGGGTAAAGTGCACTGGGGTAAAATGAAAGCCCAAATACATTTAAAAATGTATTCAGTGATAGATGACAATGTAGAGTTAGTAAGGCACCCAAGAGCTGTGAAAATAAACAAAGCACTCTGCTGTTGACTAGATACTAACAGTGATGAATAGTAAAGTCCACTCACTACTGTCATCTTTCCTGTGTGACATGAGTATATTTGCTTTGGAAAACAGGAAAAATACCTCTATTTCCCTTTTCTCTTTGGTATTACGGCTTCAATAGATTATTATGAACCTTGGCTCAAAAAGATCTTTACATCATTGACTTCTTTCTTGAGAGAGTAATATTTTTTCCATTCTAGATTTAGTATCAAAGGTTGATAGTCTTACAAAGTTCAGGACAGACAGTTGTTGCTTTGATCCAATGTCATAGACTCTGCGTACTGGGGTGGTGACATTAGAGACTGGTCATCTGCATTGTGCAAACTGACCAAAGTAGTGGTTTGGGATATTTATCTTAATTCAGCTGAAGATACTGATGCAAGGACCCTGGCAACAGATTCCCGTCACCATCAAACTGGCTATGTTTGGGCAAATTAAATGATTGTGGTTTTATCTGCCAGAATCCCAATGAATTTCTTTGTTTTAGCAGTCTGTTTCTGTTACAAGGGATCAAATGATGTATGCCTGGGGCAACAGAGCACTGGACATAGTGGCTTGGGAAGTCCCTTCCTTTCCAACATTCCGTGTTTCTTGTTCAAAATGTTAGACAGTTCTTAGCTGTCTAATCACCTCCTAGATTAAGGAGTCTATTGAACACTACTCCCACTACTGCATCTTGTGATTTCCAGCCTAAACATAGGCCCACAGGTTTTCAGTTTGAATTAACTACCTGTTCTGAGGCACCTTCCTGAACCAACCGTGGTGATGTCTCGTGCATCAGTGGCTTTTGCATTCTTGTGTGGAACGAAATGGAGTGGGTTCGGAATCATAGGAAAGCTGAAGAGGACCATATTGCAGGCTGAATCCAGCCCTGCATAGTCTTGACTGACAACATGCATTCTGAAGTGTCAGTAAGCAAAGAAATCAGTGATTTCTGGTGGAGGGTGCTACCCTCACTCTGGTGATCCTAATTAAAGATGCATTCAATGAAATTAATGACCCTGTGAAATTGTTTATAGGGTTCATCGTGCTCCAGCTGTATCAGTAACCTGTCATCTGGCCACGGGTATCAAAACTCCATTCAGCTGCTCTGTGCTGCAAGGCACAGATGGTATTATTGATAAGAGTATAGTGGGCAGAGCAAGACAGGGGTCTACAATTCCTGTCTGGATGCTTTGAAAAATACCCCTGTTTTGGCTAGACTCGTCCTAACACCACCTATGAACTGGGTTACATCTGCAAGATGGATTTATCAGAGGCTGCATCTCTTACTGTCCTCTGGCTGTATTACAACATTTTTCCAAGTCATAGAACTGAATTGATGCCTTTTGGCACTAAGGCAAGACCCTTAGGTGGGAAGGAAAAAACACAACCAGAAAACCCCATAAGTCATGTGCAAACAACCCCTTTTTTTAGGTGGTGTGTAGTAATTAAATTTTTCTAGGTTCACTCAGATTTCAGCAGGCATTTCCCCCCAGAATAGGAGTCTTATTAAAAGCAATAGTTACCTTTTGTTCCTTTCACTTGAATGCTCTTAACTTCAGTGAGCTTCAGTTCAGTGCAATTAGTCAGTGCAATTTGGTTTGTTCAATGCAAATCACTGGGTTTTAATTGAGTCCAATTAAGCACAAATCAATGAAAGTCAATTCAAACTAATTATCTTCTATACCAATCAATAGAATTCAATTAAAATCAATGAGAGTCTTAGTCGCTGTAATGACTGACCTGTTCCCCCTCTTCAGATGTTATAAAAGGAGCCCACACATTGTCCAGTGTGGTGACTCTGGCAAATACCTGCCCCTTAGTGAGAGAATATTAATCACTAGAGAAATTACAGAGAAAAAGCTCTGTAACTGGCTTATCCTTTTCCCATTTCTGACTCTGCTGTAGTAAATTTTCTGCAGTGAAATCTCCACGTTCAGATAATGCAAGTGGTTGAATATTTGCAGTCACAAATGAAAAATTGATGAATGTATTTAGTCTCATTCACACTGTAAAAAAACAAGAGAAATTTTTAGGGTTAAAATTAGTGTTTTTCAGGTTTCTTCAAATGTTTGAAGAATTGACCTGAAGCTTGTTGTTAGCCATGGGTTGAACTACTGTAGCTTAACTGACAGCAGCCTCTTACTAGTGTTAATCTACAGAGTGAGTCTTCCTGTAAAGGCCTTATTGCATGGGTTTATAATGCATACTAGAAAGCAAGCCTTGCTGTGAGTAGGGGTGAGGGTATACACTATGGCAATCATGGAATCACAGAACCATTGAGGTTCTGTAGTGGTTTTGGCAGGGATAGGGTTAGTAATCTTCATAGCAGCTCATAAGGTGCTCTCTTTTGGATCTGTGACCAAAACAGTACTGAAAACACAGTAATGCTCTAGCTTTTCCTGAGCAGTGCTTGCACAGCATCAGGATCCTCTGTTTCTCATTCTCCCCCTGTGAATAGACAGAAGGTGCCCAGTAAGTTGGGTGGGGACACCTGGGATAGCTGACCCCAGCTGACCAAAGGGATGTCCCCTACCCAATGACTTTGTCCTCAGCAGTAAAAGCAGAGGCAGAGGGATGGACATTTGGCACTTGTCTTCCCAAGTAGGAAGCTTGAAATAAATTAGGATGTGTTTTATTCTACTGAAAGTGGAATTACAAGTTGAAGTGAGATGGAAAGTTCTGCCCTAAAGCCTCGCCTAAAACAAACTGTTTCCCCTGCCCACCTGCATATCTCCAATTTCAAATAAAATACTGTGTTTTCCATTATATAAATAACTTCTTTGTACCAGATTGTTCTTGCACATGCTGAGTAGGAGCTATTTAAATGTCTCTACTGATGTCAACAGCTTTACGTGAGATTAAAATGCCACCTGACTTCCTGCAGGTATCATGTTATAACCTACCTATGCACACTTAAAAACAGAGCTCAATTTATTATCATTCCCAGACCCATTAGGGAAAAAAAATTCAGATGCTATCTTTTGGTTTTTTAAATTCTTTTCTTTCCACTGTGGAGACATTTATTAAGAAAGGGGAAGAATTGATAGAGGTTTTCTTAATGTTAAATGTCTTCAAATGCTTCATCTTCTCAAGTGCAGTCGTGCCTTAGAAGAGTCTATTACCAATTTGTGATGTTTCTTTTAAGGTGAATGCTCACATGCACAGCCCAGAGGAGCTAAATGGATGTGGAAGCAATATTGTTCTTAAATATTTCTTACATTGATGGCTAGATAGGGAATAAAAAGAAAAGAAAAAAAGAAAACCACAAATTAGACATGACTGTATAATTCAAGCATGCTCATAGATTTGTAAGCAAGAGCTGACAGAACAGCGTAAAATCAGATCAGTGTTTTAGTGAGATGCCACAAACTCATTGAATGTGTAATAAACAATTTTATACCATATACAAGAGGCTGTAAAAAGGAGAAAGCACCAGTTACTAGATCTACAGGGAAAAAGTCCCCTTGTTTTACTCTAGGGGTGACATTATGGTATTTCAGTGCCAAAATCACCTATGAGTGCAGGTGATTTGGACCAGAGGCATGTGACTGGGTACCTTGTTCACAGAAAGGCTTCCAGGGGTTTGCTGCTGGGGAGCTTCCTGAGTAACAGTTGGTACCTTGCTGCTTTGTTGTTCTGATGGATTTCTCCTCCATGGCCTTGACCAGCACTTTGTAGTCAAACAGGTCCTTTCAGATTCTGCAGGAAATCAGTAAGAAGACAGTTCTCACATCAGTTAGCTCCTGTGTCCCCAGAGCAGGCCTGGGAGGTAAGTGTGGGTTATCTGCTGCCTTCTGCACATCCCTATGGACAGTTTTTGTCATCTTTAATGACTGTTCCATTCCATTGCTCAATTTCTCTACTTCTTACTAAACTTTCAAAATATTAATTCTTCTTACACTCACCAATCCATTTTCTTCCGATATTTTTCATCTCTCTAATCAATCTTTTATGCTGTATAACATTTTGATGACTTGTTTTCCCTTTTTCCCCTCTTTGTTATTTGGCATTTCTAATTACTTGACTAGTGAATGAAAATGGTATTTGGAAAAAAACCCAACTTCTCATTACTGGAGATGTTAAAGGGAAAATGTATACAAAACCTGCCCAACACCTGCTGACCATTTGAGTAACCTGTAAACAGAGGATTTTATTTTCTTCATCAAAAAAAAAGACCATTATAACATCTCTAAAGAAACTAGTGGCAAAACAGTATAGGTGGGATTGATTCTATTGAATCCTGCACAGCTTTTGTCACTGATGTTGCTGCTGCCAGAAGTTTGCCTTAAAGCGAAGATGATGTGTGTGGGTAATCTTGGAAGGGTAGAAGGTACTGTTAGAAGGAAGGGAAGATGGGGGGACTTTTAAAGATTTCATTCTTCATGATACCACCAAACACCCTCTGAAGTGTTCTGCTGTTGGCTTCCTGAATGTTTATTCTGCATTGTCTTGTAGTCGAGTGTCTTTTGGATATAAGAGTGAGCCTGCTGGCAGTTTAGATCTGGGTTGAAAGGGTCTGAAGTGTGTGAGAGTAATAGTTCATAGCATTTGTTTGGAAAGTTAGTAGCTAAGAGGTAGTGGGAAAAGTTGGCACTTACTCTTAGTTTTCCCTCTGTTCCCTGTTTCTTGAAGGAGTGGAAACATTTAGAGCCCAAGTTTCTGAGGAGAGGAATGGAAGAAACTTGGTAAAAAAGCAAAAGTTTGTAATATTTAGAATCAGAGGATTCAAAAAGAAGGATTTGGTTTAAGATTGAAGGATTATGGATGGAGCAAATCCACATGTGCTGATGGCTTAAATCCTAGTTCACTTTTTTCCCCTCCTCAGTTTTTTGTTATTAATAATGTTTCTGCCTAATGTCTTAATCCTTCTTTAAAGATGATGGAATTTCTCTAATGAATACATGGAGGGAATAGGGAAAACTTGGCTGAGATGAGCCAAAGTTTTTTGCTGGACCTGCGGTATGAGACTCAGTTGAAATACAGTGTTGCAAAGGTAGCTCCCTGACCACTCTGAACTCAAATTACTGCTAGGTCCTCATAAGCTATAGATTTTATACCTCCAGCCACAGTTTTTCTCATTCTGTTTACAGCTGGATGCATACTCAAGGGTACGAGGTACCAAAGTATGGATGACACAAAGCCAGAATCTCCTTAGTTAACTCATTTGGCTTCTTCCCCAATCTTTTTTTGACATTTCAGTGGAACAAATGGGATGTTCTGGACTGCATAGCAATCCACAGAAGATTTCCAAGCATTTGTTTGAATTCTCATTTTGGCAAACATAGCTACAAATGGGGCTTGGGGATATAAATGGTGTCTGGTAAAACCAGCTGTATTTTGTTAGGGTCACCTCCAATGGTGTTAATTGAGCTGGCTTCATTTAATAGCTGCTTAATTTTCTTCCCCTTCAGTGTCACATTGAATCAAAAGTTCTCATTTTTATTTTCTTTATGCTTTATTTCAAAGCTAAATGGGCTGTACATATTACTGGTCTTAATCCTTCATGGAACTAGTGCAAATTGACATTTTCCACATCCCAGGGTAAGACAAAGATTAATTAAAACCTCACGCTGGCCTATTATCCTCCTTTTTAATTTTGTTTCTAATTCCCATGAATTTTAGACCAACTTTAAAATTATTCCTTTTCCAAGTACGAATAAATCCGAGCATCAGACTCTCCAAAAAATACCCCCTCAGGAGACACCCATGCATCAGTAATGTGCATGCCCAAGTGATGATAGGAGATTTCCCAAGACAGGAAGTTCTCTAACAAATCCCAGGCCACTTTTGCAGAGTTGAGATAAATAAAGATGAATGCTCCAACTTCTAATGGCTCATCCAATTAAAGACTGTAAATCATAGTCATATCCATCTTAAAGGATTACCAGGAAGAAGAAAGCAGTGGAGTTGTGGGGAAAGCCGGTTGGGAAATCAGTCTGCAGAGACTCTGGTTTTGAGATATTACAGTTTCTTCTTATCCAAAATATGCAATATTAGTTATTTGTGTGTGCTTTTCTGTGACTTGTGTTATTAGCAACCAAACAGATCCAATACAAACAGTTAATTTGGAATGAGGGCTTGCACAGTAAGGGTTCTCTCCCTCCAGGAGAATTGAGGAGGTAGAAAAGGATGAGGAGTAAATTCAACTGTTGCTGTATTGTTCTTCAACCAATTTCAGTATTGGCCAGAAGTCTGAGGAAAAGAACTTTTGCTTTGGTAGTTGTTGCTCTTAAATACTCAGAGAAATTATGTACCTCAGTAAGAACAGGGGAAAAAAAAAGCAGCATGAAAAAAAAGCAGCATTAAAAAAGATGCATGAACCATAATATTTTGAAGGTAGAATTGTAAGTATATTCACTTCAAAATTGCTAGAAGCGTGAAGGATTGCACACAAATTCTTGTCCTTCTGCTTTTCTTTGACTCTACTACACAACTCTTTACTGTTGATAGCATGTTGTGGACTTTTAAGTGGTCAAACAAACAGTGGCATCATCCAGGCACCATCCAGATCCCCTCAGATAAGATCCCTCCTGGAGATGTGGAAATGGCTCCATTCCTGACTAGGGGGCATTCCAGCAAGGCCTGTGCTAAGAGTGGGCTCAATGTCCCACCTTCACTCCTCTAGTAACCATGGGCAGGTGGAGAAAATACAAGCTGTGGACACTACAGATCTCTGCCACAACCATCAAAGGGCACAAGTTCTTCTCTGCCCCTCGTAACGTGTCACAGAAGTAGAATTAACCCCCCACAGATGGTACTGGTCCAGTCACAGGAGGCAAAGACAGACATTATTCCTCATGAAGGGTCCAGCACACACTTAGAAAAATCCAGATGCAGCTCCATTGGGTTTATTCTTTTTACTTAGTAAAAAATTACTTTTATTCATTCACAGACTCGTCCTTTCCCATAATTCTTACTGTCCTACTGTATTAGTCTTTTGCTTGTCTGAATTGTCATCTAGCAGCATTACCATATTGTGCTGTTATTAAAAGCTAGAAAATGTTATAATTAGTTTAGAACGGAGAATAGAAGATGTAATTCTGATTGTGCTTTCATTACATCTGTTGTAAAACTACGTGCTGAACTGGATTGACTAATATAATTATACAAGATTTACTGCCATGTAATTATACCCTCCCGACACAAGTCAATTCATACATCAATTTGTAGTGTTTGAATAACTGTTTCAAAATAAATTATTCTATTAAAACCCCTCTATAATCACAAAGTCAGTAGTAGGAAATAATTTGTAAAACTATTTCATACTCTTAAATACATTTTCTCCACCTTTCCAATGTAGAAATACTTTCTTCTTTCCATTCTGGCTAGTCTACAGATAGAGAACACACAACAATCTCACCGGGCCATCAAAAGCCTTTCTTCTTGTTCTGATTTTATTCTATTCACACCACATCATCACTCTAGTACTGGGGTCTTCTCTAGGAATTACTGAAGCAGAGTCATTAGGTATTTCTTCCCTTTTCCATTTTTTTCCCTAAAACCACCACTAAAAGGTGATATTTTTGGTTAATTTGTATGAATACCTGCATTGATGGGTTTTGCTTATGCAGGTTATGATCCCATCACTCATTTTCCACCTGGAACAGAAAATTGCAGTCTTTCAGCCAGTCTTAAAGGTCTGCTTGTAGAGCCTGGGGAACTGGTCTAACCCCATATCCTGCATACTCTGGCATTTGGTTCCACCCACGTGCACTGCAGGACATGCAGCTGGGGCTCGTGTAGGATCACAGCTTCTTTTCTTGTCCGTGGACATGGGAATTCTTTAACAAATCGGTTGGAAAGCAGATGCTGCTGGAAAACCTACTTTCTCTCTCTGAAGCTTGGTAGGAACTCGTGTGCCACAGGGGAAATAGATTGAATTGAATAAATAAAAATACCTGCTGCGTTGGGAACATTACAAGTGGCAAACATGTAGCTTCAGGAAAAAACTCACCAAAAAAAGACCCAAACCCACAAAACTCCCATAGATTTTTTTTAAATGCCTGTCCCCTTTCTGCATTCTACTTTTCACCTTCTTTTATTTCTTAGCGAAACAATTTTTCTTGTTAATGTCTTTGTAGCTAGTTTCTTATCTTTGTAATATTTACTCATCCATATAAAATTTTAGAAATTCCTATGAAGAACAGAGGAGCCAATGTCACTTGGGCAACGCTGCTTTGAATAAAAATGGGTTGGCAAAGAACAACATTGGTAAAATTAAAAGCACTGCTATTAATCAGCTGACCTGGCTGTTATTAACTCCAAGTCACTTGTGAACTGGATAATCTAAGCAATTATTAAAGCATGAATGTGAATTTAGCTAATACCCTCGTCCTCCACATCATTATCTTAGGCATAATCACCCTTTGGTCCTTGAATGTCTTTTTCATCTGAGTGCTGAAACTCTCAGCATGCTGTTTTCTTTAATGACTGCGAGACAAGGCAAAATTCATAGCTACCATGGATGCTGTGTCTGCCAGCATTCCTCTTGTATTGGGAGATTTGCTATGTCTCTCATAAAAAGAAAATAGCATTTTACAATAACATTTTTGCACTGAAATATTTTAGTTTTAAAACTAGACTTTTAAGTGCTTCGTGACGTGGGAAAAGAAGCCTTTGCAAAGACAGATTTATTCCATTGGGCAAGTTGTAGAAGACAGATTAGATAAATTGTTCTCTCAGTGCCTGTCTCTCTTCACTGGCTGTAGAAGTTGTCTCCATGAGTATAGAATCATAGAATTGTCAGGGTTGGAAAGGACCTTAAAGATCATCTTGTTCCAACCCCCCTGCCATGGGCAGGGACACCTCCCGCTACAGCAGGTTGCTCAGAGCCCCAGCCAGCCTGGGCTTCAAAACTTCCAAGGATGGGGCTTCCACCACCTCTCTGAGCAAACTGTGCCAGTGTCTCACCACCCTCATGGGGAAGAAATGCTTCCCTCATGGTGAAGAAATTCTGTCGGTGAAACCAACCGTGCTAGGAAAGAATGGAGAATTAAAACAAGGGGAACCTATTAAAAACAAACAAACAAAAAAACCCACAAAAAACAACAAACAACTCATTACTTTTGCTATCTGAACTGTGGAAAGCTCTATTTAGAGCGCAAACGTTCCAAATGATTTCCTTTTAAACACTTTAAAGTATTAATAGCCCACAAAAATAATTTATGAGCGAGTTTGCTTTTTGGCAGCCGCTTTCAGCTCAGCTCCCTTTTGAATCCCTCCTTGGGAAGACAGACCCCACCAGAGACCCACCACTGGGGCAGTTTCTACATCTGAAGAATGTTCCAAGCCAAGCACGGTGACGATACCCCAACCCTCGCGGAATCTGTCGGGCTCTGCCATCGCCCTTCACACCGCGTGCCTACGGCCGGCTTCGTCTTAATTAACGAGACGATAATTAAATTAAACATATCTGGCTGACACTGGAGGTGGTGGAACCGGGAACTGGAGCTCGACCTTGCGTGAGGAGCAGCACTGTGCTGTGGCACAATCTTGACCTCTAGTGGCTGGACGATGGTAGCATCCTTGATGTTGACTGCAAGTGCTCCTACCAGAGAACTTAAGAGCTGAGTAACAACTACCAACCCAGCTCGTTAAGAAGAGCTCTTCGGGGATGAGACCCAGCAATGCGGGTTTTTTGCAACAAAAGCCACAGGAAAAGGGCTGTGTGGACACCACTGAAGACAAATTTCGCTAAGTACTGGCAGTCCTTGGAGCAACTGGGGGGGTGGGGGGAAGTGGTCTTTTTTGCATTAGAAATCTCAAACTTCAGAGGCACAACTCTATAGAAAAGACGTTGCGACACCCTCTGAAGAGAATTAGGACTTCAAAAAAGGGGAGTGAGCGTTTGGTCCTTCTGAAGCCCACACAACAAAGAGATGTGAGGCTTGATTCCACTCTCAGATACGCCCATTTATGACATAAGTTACTCAACTGAAGCGTAATGAAGTTATAACACTGAATCCACTGTAAATTACAGTAGAAGCAAGCCCAGTGTACTCGTTAAAAACTCTCTAATTTACGTAATCTTTTCTCTTTTTTTTTTTCTCTCTGGAAAGAGAAGGAATCAAAGAATGGGAAAATGCAAAGTTTTGGATAAAAACATCATGCTTGAAACGGATCGTTAAATGGGGCGTAGCAAGATCACAGCAGAAAAAGTGGCCAGGGGAGAGGAAAGAATCCGGGCTAACAAGCTGGAGGGGGCTGTTGCCAGCTCTGAACTTCCCTGCTGAAGCCCTGAGAGTGTAACATTCGCCTTTTCTGGCTGAACACAAAATTAGTCCCACCAGAGAAAACTCTGTGGATGTGTTCTCAGAAGACACGTTATCTTGCTCAACCATCTCTTTTCCAACTAGGAGCGCGAATGTCATCCTTCAGCTAAGCTCACTGGAGGAGCACATCTATTGTCCAGATCTCAATACTGCCAAGATCCAAATCAGGTGTTGCCAAGACCTGATAAAACCCCAAAGTCAAGAAAGTCTAGACAATACCATCGCTCTAGGCCAAGGAGTTCAAGGAGGTTGGAGCCCTGGGGGGTCGGGCTCTGCTCCCAAGGAACAAGGGACAGGACAAGAGGAAACAGCCTCAGGTTGCCCCAGGGGAGGTTTAGGTTGGAGCTGAGGAACAATTTCTTCAACCCCCTTGAGGGCTGTCCAGGTCTGGCCCAGTCTGCCCAGGGCAGTGGTGGAGTCCCC
>WUAM01000124.1:1951266-1964714 GCA_024336885.1 Actenoides hombroni
TTCCAAAGCCATAACCCCCTCCAGCCAATTCCATACCAGTATAACCAAATAGTGTCCGCCGTATTTTTTTCTTCCTGCCCCCCCCCCCCGCCCCCGTTTGTTTGTTTGTTTGTTTTAAGCTTGTAGACACTGTTTTCACAGCAGGGATGGAAAACTAACCTTGCATCAGTCATTGCACAGATGCCCGATTTTATTTAGTCCCAACCTGTAAGGTAAAAATCCATAAGCAAGAAGTGAAGGACTGAAGCATGTCAGTCATACAAGCAGCATTACTTGATCACAGATCACTGTTATAATAGGTTAATTTACAAGCAATAAAGTATCATGTCTAAATTGAACAATGTCAAAGCTACTTTCCCTTTGGAATATTTGCTTCCTTTTCATTTCTCTCTTAAAAAAACCAAACCTGTTTACAGATCACAAATGCCTAGTGTGTAATGCTCTATAACAAGTAAATACATATAATATGTGGTGGGTCCAATTTACCTCTAAGATTCACCATTGTAAATGAGAGGAGAATATGATGCAATGTTTGGTTGATTACTGGAGCTTATTGTTTCAACCCACCATTATTAAAAATTACTTCATACATCCTCCACAGTTACATACAGCAAAATGTATAAAACCCTAAAATGTCAGTGACCACATGGCCTGGAAGCCTCTGTTCATGTTCACCATTTAAGGAGACAAGGTCTGGGCCCAAATGCATGATAAGTAGTAAGAATCCCTGCCCCTGTAGGGACATGATGGCATAGACAACCAGAAACTGGTCTTTCACTATGTAACTCACCACAGCTCTGGAGCCCATCCATGTCCTGCACCGACAAGCATGGCAGAAAAACCCATATGCCACACATATCTCTAAAGTCTCTGTTGCTTTTTATGCATACATATTTTAAAATATTCCTGTTTTATTTAATCAGAACTATGGTGCTTGTCTTCGAGATTGCTTTTGATTTATTTTTTTCTATTCATATAACTAGCAAATCCCCTTTTGGGTAACATTATTTTTTTGTGTGTTGGATAGGGGAAGCCCCTGCTGACATTCAAGGACATGCTGTATCCCCACCACTGAGTGAGTTGGTTCACTCCTGTGCAAGAACCAACAATATTTAGCTGATGAGTTAATTATGATGAGTTAGTTAGTTAAGAGAAGGCAAACGAATGTAAAAATGAGGGTTGCCTTTCACTGTAGTTTAAAGTAGAAATTGTGTTTTCTTCCATTCAGGAAGGCACTGTGCTTTTTTGCTGTTGATCACAGTCTTCACCTTTACCTTCTCTTGTCCTCTGCTCCCACTGGGGCCTGCCCTGCTTCAAAATGCCCACAGAGAGGTATGACCAGAAAGGGTCCATTACTATGTGCTGTCTCCTCACTGCTTTCATCTTTGATTAAGCAAAGCTGAAACCAGCATTTAATCCATAAAGTTGGAAGTCAAACTAGAGGGGAGGGGTGGGAGAATGCTGTAACTGCAGCCAAAGGGCAGCTGAGTAATTTGTCTTGAAAACAGCCCAATTTGGTTTCATCCAATATATTTCAAACTCTTTCACATGGAAAAGGAGCTGAGCCATAGCAACTGCAATAACTACGGTGAGTACGTAATTGCCAAGAGGCACAATCTTAGTAAAACATTTGTGTAGCTTTTCCAGGATATCTGATCTTTTTTCTTAGCAATAATGGCTGAAGGGCAAGCCATTATCAATGCTTAGAGACATAGAGGAATGAATGGTTCATCAGGAATACCTGCATAATAACTGGCCTAAGATGGAATCATAGAATTGTCAGGATTGGAAGGAACCTTAAAGATCATCTAGTTCCAACCCCCCTGCCATGGGCAGGGACACCTCCTGCTAGAGCGTATTGCTCAGAGTCCCATCCAGACTGGTCTTAAAAACTTCCAAGGATGGGGCTTCCACTACCTTTCTGGGCAACCTGTTCCAGTGTCTCATCACCCTCATGGGGAAGAAATTCTTCCTAATATCTAATCTGAATCGACCTATCTCTAGTTTTAATCCATTCCCTCTAGGTTTGGTATCTGTGCTGGATGTTGAATCGCATCCCAGCTTGCAGAGTGGGCTGAGTGAAGAGGCCAATGTGGTCTCATGCCTGACAGTGCTCTATTGTGCAAGC
This sequence comes from Actenoides hombroni, assembly GCA_024336885.1. Lineage (NCBI taxonomy): Eukaryota > Metazoa > Chordata > Aves > Coraciiformes > Alcedinidae > Actenoides > Actenoides hombroni. The sequence continues at coordinate 1,953,395 of WUAM01000124.1, forward strand.
TGAACAAGGCACTCTTTGCAGTCCTCTCTTTTCTGTCCCTAGGACCTTAGTTAGAGTTTTTCATGGCAGTGACCTTTCAACTGTCTATTAGTTGCTTTTATTACACTAAGAAAAATAGCTGTTGCAGAGTTCAGACTAATGATTTAAGATTCAAGTCTAGGATCACTTATCCTTCCTGAAATCCTACAGGGTAAGGAAAACCCCTCCAGATACACAATTAGCACCTCGTAATTCAGTTTTAAAGTTATTCATACACATATACATTGATATAAGGGGTGCTTGTTGCTTGTCACTGTTTCCATTATCCTGTCAATGCAGTGGGGTGACTGTACACCTTGTGCTATATCCCTTTTAAATTTAGTGGTAGGAGTTAACCAATGTGGATGCAATCCCACATTGATCTAATTAAAAAAAGTGCCTCACTTTTACACTTCTTGAACTAATAATAATTTGAGGCAACCTATAATATCTGTTCGTGTTATCAGTATCCCTCTTTCTGAAGTATAAAGAAATAATCTCAACATAACTGATCAAGTCAGAACATCACCACCACCCCAATTGGAATGTGTGGCTCATCTCAGAATGGCAGGACAGGGTTTAGTGGTCGTGATAATGTTTAGTAGATAGTTGGTCTTGATGATCTGGAAGGTCATTTTCAACCTTAATGATTCTATGAATCTGTCTAGATTCATGAGTGTAGGTGGCTAGAAATGCTCAAGATATTTCTGGTCACAAATTAAAGAAATCTTGTTCAGTCATTCCTCTTTTATATACACTATTTGTAAATTGAGTAGAAAATTAGGTAGAAAGTTTGCTGCCAGGATATCATGGTGGATTAAGTAGCTTTTAGGCTACCTTATAAAGAGAGACCAAGTAAGGTCTATTTTGTTTGCTTGATTGTAATCTCATTCTTTGATTCTTGCATGGTATAGTACTATTTCATCCAAGTTGACTCCAAGAAAATTGTAATCAATGTTCTCAGTGAGATGTATCTATTTTTAAAAGAGTTTATTCTATCAGAGTGGAAAACACTTTTGTGGTGTTAATTTTCCTCGGGATTTATTGATCCTTGCTCAAATATCACTGGAGAAAAACAATTAACTTTCAGACATTTACCAGTGGTTTGGAATTGATAGCTACTTACACCACTCAAAGATTTAAAAGAAAAATTAAAACTTCTGGAACAAAAACCAGTGTCTCAAATAGCTCTTAATCTAAATTATTTAGGTCACAACAAACTGCTTTGACACAATGGAGAGCTGAGTAGTTGAGTATGGATGAACTGAACGGAAGGAGGAGTTAATATCACCATATTGTGGGCAAAAGAAAGGATTTGCACTTGAATGAACTATACTTGTCATAATCAGCTCCATTAGGTACAGTAGGCACTTGCATACATTACCTGAGCAGAAATCAAAATATAAATTTATACATAAGAGGTCTTTTGGCATCAGGGTTGAGACACAGTTATGAAAGGCCCCCCCCCTCATCCCATGAAACCTCCTCTATCGTGCCACTGCAAGAGAAATTACAGTGAAGTTCTAGGTTTACATCATCTTCCTTGTTTGGTGGTATGCATGAGGTATAGGAGAGATAAGTGAGCAAATACAGAACGACAGGGAATGTCAGTGCCTGTGTGTCCGTCGGGAACGTTACCCAATTGTCCAGAGGTCAACCATGAGGCAGAAGCGTGGTCTGCGTGCTGGACACCTAGGCACGGAGAACAGCGAAGGTACATAGCTGCTGGGCTCTCCAGGGAGACTTGCTGGGGGTTTGACAGGCTTGACTGAGCCACAGATGAAATGATGGCAAATCAGAAGGCACTTTTTCACTAGTTTCTCAAGTCATCCCCACCAGCAGCTGGGCAGCAGGTTAAAATTCTTGCTGTGTGTGGTGCAGTCGCTGCCCTTTACCCTGCAGGTCTCGGGTCACGTTTTCTGTCTGTTTGCTGTTCCTTCAGAGAGTGAGGAAACCTCAGTTTGATTCCTGATGGATGGCCGTGTGATTTTCCAACAGCAGTATGGTGCATTTGTGTGATGCCCTCATTGATTGAAATGCAAGATGATACACGCTGAGCAAAGATCCGTACCTACCAGCTGCTGAGGAATTAATTACTGGGGCAATGACAAAGATTAAAAGCAGATTTAGTGAAGTGGACTTTTATTTGGGTTACTCAGTGGCTTAACTATGAAGGAATTAACATAAATTCACCCTGTTCTGGAGTTTAAACTGTGCAGTGCTTACTCAGGTTGGCAGCCACACGTTTACTTTAACTGCTAGGGAGGAAATGGTCCTCATAAATAGCATTTGGTAGGATTCCTTGTAAGATGCTTGAACCCTTTCCACACTTTGAGTTCCACTTTATGGCATATTTACAATCATATGAATTGAAACACTTGTAGGGTCAACTGTTACTCAATAGGGATAAAAGATCTGTGTTGGTGAATTCCTCTCCTTTGGAAATGTAACAGGATTTTGCTGTTTACAGAAACAATACTACTCTGTTATTGCACCTTGATGCCATCAGCCCTCTATTTTTATATATTACAGCTGATCCTCACAGCACAGAAGTTTAAAATCTCTGTGCCTGTTCTCTCCTTGAGCCTTCTGCTCACACAGCTCTGGGCTATCAATTGGTGCTGCTGCCCACAGGGATCTTGCTAGCAATGTACTCTGTTGGTAATCATTGTTGAGGCTTCAAAACATCACATGAGATCATGGGGATCTTATTAATGTCTACAAATATCTGAAGGGAGGGTGGGATTCTTCTCTGGAGACTTTGCAACCCCACCTGGGTCTGTTCCAATGTGTCCTGCTCTGTCAGGGGGGTTGAACTCGATCTCCAGAGGTCTCTTCCAACCTCTACCATTCTATGATTGTGTGACTCTGTGATCCAGCTTTGTTGTGGGCCTAGGGTTCAGAGAACTACTAGAACTCTAAATTTGGCTTGTTTGATACTACTGCAATCAGGTTGTGGTGAGGCAATTGCATTTTAATTGATCAGCATTAGTAGTAATAATAATAGAGTTATGTAATTGTAAAGATACCATTTGAATTTTAATGAGTCACAAATCAGACAGTTAGTTGGTGCAGTGTAGCCTCTGGTTATAATGCAAACAGTGAAAGCAACCAGAGCAAGGACAAAAAAAAAGAGTTGAAATGAGGTTTATATGGCTGTAAACCACCTCAATGGATCTACCTCTGTGTGACTGGGCAGAAGGATGCTCCCAGGTGATTCTCTCCAGCCAGCAGACACAAATGCTGGATGTATGTCTTCACCTTCTGCTCCCTATTATCTACAAAAATAAGCCCACTTCCTTATGTGAAGGTAGGAAAATAGAGTGGTAGGATGCTGGGAAATGCACTAGTTTGAAGGTACAAGTGTAATTTAGGAGACTCAGGAACCAAAACTGGATACCAGAATCAATTGGCAGGGCTCTAGATCCTCAAGGAGATGGCTGGACATGTGTCTTTATTTCAGTCTTTAAAAAGGCTGCTGAAATGGTTATGATCACTTGCAAAGAGTAACTTAGTAGACACCACTTTACTTTAATAAGCATTGATATCTGAAAGGCCCATCAAGCTCTTTTTCAGCACTGCTCTAAAGAAACACATTTTGCTGTCATAACCGCTCAGAAAATTGCTGCTGTTTTATCCTACTGTGATAGCACTAACAATGCAATAATAATTGCCATGACAAATAAGACAGTCTGAGAGCTCAGTCTAAGGCTTGGGACATGTTAGGGTTGTGGGTATAAACACCATAGTTCTTGTGTAATATATGTATTAGTTGTCCTTACTCACTTTCTACCCACCACTGCTAGTTGGTAGCTTCTTGGCAGTGCAGCTGGAGTGAGGATTTGGAAACGTTTGAAAGAAAAGGAAGCAGTAGCTTTAAACATCAGTGGATTTTCCTGTGACTACCTTTGAAACATGTTCTGTAAGGCAAGAGTAAGCTTTATGATTTATAAAGATTTGTAAAAGATCTTGCTAGTGAAGGATTTGGGTTTTTTTCAGTAGACAGAGGGAAAGGATTGGATGAGCATGTAGCCTCAAAAGTAGCAGGAGATACTATGGCAGAGGCACCTACGAAGCAGACAGCAGTACCTACCCAAAATGCAGACTTACTACAACCAAAAATTACCCAGCACTCCAACGGACCAAACTAAATTACAAGTTCAAATGTCAGACAGGAATATAATACTACATAATTAATTCCTAAGTTTCATGAATAGCCTTTTTTTAGGAAGGTGACCCAAAATGTGCACACACTCCCTCATAAAAGGGAAAACCTCCCACTCAAGGGTACCCAGAAAGGGGATTGCTCCCAGGGAGTGTCCCAATCCAAGAGGAGAATTCCCACATGCAAACTCTGAGGAGAACAGATTCAAACTGGCTCTTCATCTCTACCCTGCTTCGGGGGGGAAAGGCACAACAGAAGCAAACTAAGGGCCTGAAACAAAGCAATCAATTTTTAATGGCCAAGAAGCCTTGATCTTTGTAGGATCTTTGGCAAACCCTGGCTGTTGTCAGGACTTTGTCAGGACAGATGCATCTGTCATGGATATTAAAAGGAACACAAAAAGGATGGGAAGAATGTCAGTGTACATACCAGAGTGGTATCTGTTCCCAGAGCACGTTTATTTTAGAAGATGAAGGTATTTATACAAATTTGGCACTAATCAACAACTGCATGTAAACCCCCAACGTGATACAGCTTAGAGGTAAACAAAACTGCAGAGTAAAGTAAAATCAGACAAGATTTTAGAGTAAGACAAAAGAGGGTGAACAAGAAAATGTGCTGAATCCTTTAAAATGAATGCAGATTGCTCTAAAACTGTGAGGTTTCCTGACATTTGGCTAACACCAGTTGGTAGCACTTTGCTGAGTTAACTCCATCAGGCTTTGCTGGACCATCCAAGTAATTCACTCCTTGTCCGGAGGCACAAATCTAGTAAAAGCATTGGGAGGTTTTATTTTCATTTTTCTTTTTAATCCTAGGATTTTGTCATTGTAAATTTTATTCTACGGGAAAATCTAGCTCCGGAGAAGGAAAGCACTGATTCAAAATCTTCTGAGTTTTTCCTCTTTCCCAGAATTAAGTAGGTAAATAATGTCAACATTTTTCCATAAAACCATCATATCTCAAAAAAGGCAAAGCAGTTGTACTTCTGCTGGCGGGTAAATGAGAGAAGAGTTCGTCTCTGATCTATTTAAATCTATCTAAAAAAAATAACAAACAGAAAGATGAAGCAATAGACTTAAGGTCTTAATAGATGGCCTATATCCGACTGTGGAATACTTGTTCTTGAACCTGAATCTATTTTTCAGCTGCAAAATTCTGTAGAGTGAGGCAGGTCATCTGTCAGTGAAATGTTTCACATCTGAGGAGCAATTAGAGTGTGACTGTTGTCCTGAAATAAAGCAGCACTGATTGTATGCATCTGGAGGTGAGTAATGAAATAGAAAAGGAAGAAAGATTGGAAAATAGAAGTGGATGAAGTAGAAAAAACAAGTTTCCCAGTAGAGCTCAAAGCTAGATTTTGGTTTATGAGCACCTGCTGTGTGAAAGCAGAAGGACTTCATGTCATTGTACCGATGCTTTCTTGACCCTCATGTTATGGGGAACCTGGAGTTTCAAAGCATTTCTTACCATTGGTCCTGTCTGTTGGTTCTGTGATGCAAACCTGCAGTGTCAACTGTGTTAAATTCCTCTTTCAAACAGTGGTGTGCTCTGACACTTAGAAAAATAACCTGAACTTCATGTTCAGGGGCCTGAGGAACTGAGAACTACCTGGGACAATTACCAACACTGTGGGTTTTTTGTCTCCTTGAGTTCCCTGCACCCTGTCTTTCTCTGCTTATTTTTGTTCTCAACAGATTATTTTTTGAGATCCCAGTATCAAATGGACCCTCCTGGACCAAAGACTTAGAAATAAGGTTAAAAATATTTTTGTTTGAAAATTCCTTGCTTCCTCTAGCATCAAAGTAGTTCACAGAATTTTAATAAGGATTCTCCTCAAACTGTTCTCAGCCAGCACACTGGTTATGCCAGGTGTTTTAAACTGACATGAAGATAAGGGGAGATATTTGGACACCTAACAGCTAGTTTTAAGAGTAAAGAAGGATGACTGTTATCTTCTATGACTCAAAATTACCAACTTAAGAAAAAGACTATCTGTAAACAGACTAAAAGATCAAGTTAATGGGCTGAATGGTGCTCATTGCACTGATTTCAGTTTAAGGTCCCCTGACCTAAGTACAAGTGCACGGTGTATTTCTGTATTCCCAGCACAATGCTCAGTGTAACGTATTGAAGTGTAATTAATTACAAATCAAAATAGAACACTAAAGTTTTGCTCCTGTTTAAAATTAATCAGCTTAGAAGCAAATGTCCTTGCTTTTCTGCCGTACCTGGTGAGATGGAGAGTAATTGAATGATTGCTCCTGGATGGAAACATGTCCTACCACCCACCTGTGATTTCATTACAGGAAGAGACATTCTCTTATGTGAGAGTAAACAGATGAAATTAAATCTGCAGCATAATGAGCAGATGCTTCAATGTTTGACCTCTTATTGGGTTTTACCACATGACAGTCTCCAACCTACCACAGAACTGGATATGAGTCCTTCCAGTCTTCCACTTACCTTCGAAGTGTATTGATTTGTGAATGGGTATTTAAAAAATGAGACATTTTTGCTTCATTTTGGAGAGGAAAAAAAGAAGTGAAAATAAGGAAAGATAAGAGAGGTTTCATTGTTGTGAATTCTGATTGAAGATCTTTGCAGGGAAGGACACATTCCAGACACAGAGTTTTTAATAAGGAACATAAATGCCTAGCTTAAGTTTGCCAAGATTTTGCAAGTTTCCTCCAGATTGAGTGTTGAGATACATGTGAACAAATACAAAAGCAAAACATGTCAGGATATTATTTCTGAGGAGTATTAATTGTCATTTCAAGTGCTTTTCAGCCATCTTGAAAGGGAATATTCTGATTCTGGAATGACACGTTTCCAGGTAAAATAGCTTCTGTCTTTTGTTCAGTCTGAGTTGGTGTCAAGGACTAGAATGTTAATGCAATAATTTACAGTTGCATTATCTTTATGATTGTATATTATAATAACTTAATGGAGCAGAAATGCGTTGCAGATGGACAGATAAAAACTGCCTCTGAAAATCAGAGACAGGAGAAGAGAAATGTCTTTGAGTAGAGAATGTACTGCCCTGGAAAGTACGTTAGTCATGAATATTAATGTAAGTAGTGGGTTTTTTAACCCATATTTCTTTCCATATTCCCTGTTTCACGTGTGACTTTGCAAAATGCCATGTTAGGTAAAGACAGTATGATAGCTGCGAGGGAAAATGCAGTGGGTGCCAGGCCAGGGAGAAAAGGAAGGGAATATGAAAAAGCACATAGCATCAGTGGTTTGAAGAGACTAAATTATGGTAGAAAACTGAAGAGAAAAATACCTCTTAATAGCTCTGTCACAGTCAGAACTACAAATCTCAGTCACATAATGAGGTAGTAAACTTGTTAGGCACTTTACACGGAGAAGCATCTGAAGACAATCTTTAGACAGGGTGGTAGGTGAAAAAAGGACCACAAGTCAAGTAACTTGCACAAAATCCCAAATGTAGTAAAAATATTTGTGATAGAAAAGATTTAATTTGTGATAGTATACAATGAAGAGAAAAGAAAAGTTAGGTTTCTTGAATGTCTCTAGCACTCCACTAATTTACATCACCGTGCATTTATTAACTGTATTGTATGGAACAATCTCTACTTCCACATCAAGTCATGATTTCCTGATGAATTCAAGACCTCAAAACTCCAATCACAGGTCATATTTTGCCATATCTCATTGTATTTTTTCATATATTATGCCAACAGCAAAATCAAATAATTATATTCGCCCTGAAATTCCTCTGTAATAATTATACCATGGGATGTGATATACAGTCCTCTTGAAAAGTTGAAATGCCCACTCATACTGTTTTAGCATTAAATGATAGTCCTTAATAACCCACTACTGAGTCTAAGATCTCTTAGTGTTGAGTTATTGAAGAAGAATATACTGCCATAGGAGATGTGTGAGATGAGGTGATTGACTTATGGGGAGGGATGGGTCATGCAAAGCTATAAAATATCAGAGTAAGTGAACCGTGTCTGACACAGGGTTTTTATCTTCATTTTAAAAAGTCTGAGAGTTTACTTTGGTACATTACAGCAATTTTTGCAGACAACAGATTATTTTTTTGAGGGAATTGGGAGGAGTGTTAGGGGATGCTGCACAGAAATGCCTGCACACACACACTCATGACTTAGGAAATTGTATTTCAGTGGAAAACAGGCACATGCATCTGTGTATTACAAACAGCCACAATTAATGAATGGAAACAATGGTTTACTGTGGACTTGGCTCACTGTTGGGCGCTGCTGGCAGCTGATAAATTGACTCTTTGTCACCTCTAGTGCTGAGAGTAAGGAAGAGCACAGGAGCAAAGGGACAGTTGAGACCCCAAGCAGGTGAGTGGTTCCATTCACCTGTAGTTTTCCTGAGGTCTCCAAATAATTGTTATTCAGTCACTGTGTGGATATAAAGAAAATCAATTATTCATTGGCACGTTTTAAGTGAATTCTGTACTTAGTCCTAAGAGGGCTCTGTTTGGTTTTTATGTTTGTTTTTTGTTGCTGTTTTTTGTTTGGTTTTTTTACACTGGTCATTTAGGATTTCACTGCTGGATAATGGCACATTTTCTAGTTCAGTAGGTCATAAAAGAGTGTGAAAATATATAGTGAAGAATGAGAATTAGCTTTAAGCAGGGATTGGCTCTTCCTGGGCAGAATTTGTTAATGCCATTTCTATGATATTAAGCCCCAATTTGTCTTTGGGCTTAGCTATGCAAAGTACTTGAAATGCCTTTCAATGAACAATTAATTTCTGCTGTTAAACATGACTATTGGAAATCTCACTCTGTGGTGGTTAACTGGAACAGGGTATTGGGGGGTGGGATTCATTTTGTCCATTTGTTGATTATAAAATATACTTATCTACAGCTGAGCTGGCTATTTAGGCTTCCACTGTGGTCAATGCAGTCTAATCAATGCAGTCAGTAGAGTTTAATGTGATTAATTTGGACAAATGTGTTTACTTTAGGGTGAGAGAATCTTCTCAGACCTCAATTCTGTTGAATTTATTGACTGATCCTCCAGTAACTTGAAAAAGAAACTCAGAGTAATTTGGTCAGATGTCTCTACATCAAAGAAGTCCATGGGTAGTTAAATGAGCCCTAGAGTCTTGTGATGCTCATAATCACAGAGCTCATAATGTTTAGCAGGTAGATCTTCTGAATTACAAGGTAAAGATTTCTCCTTCTGGTTTCTGGCGTTGTAAACCATCGGTAGCAGGCAAAATAAAAGACACTTCATCTCAACAAAACTCAGGAATTGGAAAAAAAAAGTGTCTTTGTAACAAAGCTTAAGGGCATAAACATCTCACCTTTTACAGAAACATACAGTGCCCATGCAGATTTCCTCACCAGTACTTAAATAAATGGAACACTTCTTGGAATACAGAACACGAGAATTTTCCCCCCCAGGCTGCTCCTGTTTGCTCTTGGCAGGCATTGCTGTTTCATGTCATGGAAACCAGGAATGGCTGAGAGAGCCTGTGCTTAGGGGAAGACAGAAAGGAGGTTTTCCCAGGGTTATATTCCCAAGATAGAATTTTCACCCTAGTCCTTGTGACTTCTTGGGACAAAGAATGTCACCATTTAAGTCATAAAAAGTGGTTTCCTGTGCTTCTTTTTCTGTTTTTTCAGCTCACTCTATTCCCTCTGTTACAAAAAACACTTGCTCCTGCTACATATCTATAGTCCTTTCATATTATTGTATTCCAGTTACATCTTTCAGCTGAAGGCTCTGTCTCCTTAACTTCTGCTGGCATTGGAAATCATTCTGCAAATTTGATCGTGTCTTATCTTTGTATCTTTTTTACAGTTTCACTGTATTCTTTGCCATAAAACCCACACACACCTCTCTGCCACTTCTGTCCTACAAGAGCTTTTCAAATACACAATTCACTTGCTAGCAGTAAACTGAAGGACCTTCAGAAACTGGCACTTTTCCTAACAGACTATCCCATGGTGAAGAACACTGGCTGGGTGGTTCACAGATTTCCAAGTAAGCTGGGTCTGATCTCTTCCTCATTGTACCTGAGCACAGACTGCTTTCCCTGCTCTACTTCTGTGGGGCTCTGCTGTCGGAGACCTTAAACAGTGCAAGAGCTGCCCCAGTCTTCACCAGAAGGTGCTTTCAGACCAGCTTTGAGATAAGGATTTCCTTCTCAAGGCCTAGGGAAGAGTAAAGAAAATAGTTACAGGAGTTCCTTAATTTACTCTTAGCACAAGAACCAGAATTCCTTCGCTTCTCTTGAATTTATCAATCAAATGAACAAAATCTGTGCATTGCTTTCCCTTTTCAGACCATCCTAGGCTTTCTTCAGTGTCTCTGGTGCAAAACACACCCTTTGAAATCCACTTGGACATCGTGTTCTTTTCCAATATTCGATAAGCTCCTTTGGCTTAGAGCATTTAAAAGTATTTTCATACATCTTTTGCTATCCCTCAGCTCTTTTTCATACTCCTATGTTCCTGATTTTTCTTAGAGTTGTTGAGAAGAGTCACGTCTGTTAGAAACTTTTCTGCCCCACCAATGTGGAATATGACACAGATGGCCCTGCTCCAGGATTTATTGTCTTGTTTGTACAAAAGGAAGGCTTCAACCAATACTTATGATTTTAATCATAATAGTTACCCTATAATATAAGCTAGAAGATTCATTCTGAATTTGATAAGAAAGGTAAAAAAAAAGCAAAGTAGACATAAAAGCTTGGCTTTCAAAATGTCTGTCTCCTGTTAGGAGGTTCAAGCAATTCAGACTGAGTTTATTGAAAGAATGTCCCTTTGAACTGAATTTTAAAGACATGACCTTTTGCATGAATAAGAAGTTAAAAAAAATTAATAATTATATTACTAGGCTATTGATTTCTTCTCGGTATCTTTTCCGTGATTTACTTCAGTGTGAAGATTCCTTCTAAAAAGTGTTTAACTCTTATCTTAGAATCATAGAATCATTAAGGTTGGAAATGACCTTCAAGACCATCAAGTCCAACCGTCTACTAAACATTCTCAGGACCACTAAACCATCTCCTGAAGTGCCACATCCAGGTGGTTTTTGAACCCTGCAGGGATGGTGATTCCACCCCCTCCCTGGGCAGCCTGTTCCAAGGCCTCACCACTCTCTCAGCAAAGAAATT
>WUAM01000124.1:1964814-1975724 GCA_024336885.1 Actenoides hombroni
ATGGTTTTTGAACCCCTCCAGGGATGGTGATTCCACCCCCTCCCTGGGCAGCCTGTTCCAAGGCCTCACCACTCTCTCAATAAAGAAATTTTTTTCCTAATATCCAACCTAAACCTCCCCTGGTGCAACTTCGGCCCATTTCCTCTTCTCCTATAAGTTAAGTTTGTTTCCTGGATATCTCAGAGATACTGGTAACTCCTTAACACACATGTTCTATATAATAATATATATAAAATAATGCTACAGGCTATTGTAAAAAACCCTCCTCTCAGCCTGGTCTCTCCTGCCTCTTGTCCACATCATTCCTCTGTTTTGCTGCCTCCTTGTATGATTCTTTCACAGGACCTGGGACGAGTTCTTTAAAACCTTGTGCTCTATCCTTACCTCTCCAAGTACCATGCAAGACAAACCTTGATGGAAACAGGCTCAGTATTTGCCTATCACAGAACTCAATCTCCCCATTAAACTCTTTAGAAGCTATTGCTCCACACTTAATTTTACACTCTGCCCATTCATTTGCCTCTGCTTTAGTACTCCTGTAGTATAATTGTCGTAGCTAACGATAAGCAAGTGCTAGGCAAAACCTCCTCCTCTGACATTGAAATTCAGTAGCAAGGAGAAAGCAACAGTGATCAGTAATTGCATGTTTTCCTTTTTTTTCCCCCCCCTGCATTTTATTTATATTGATACCTTGAAGAATCTTACCCGTCCATCTGCCAGTTTCATAACAGCTGACATCTTCTGCTTAAGTGAGATGTACACTCTCGATTTGCTGGGGAGAGTGGCTAGAAAGCACACCAAAAATAAAGAGGATCAGAGGATGGATTGCCACGTTAGCATACGTTTCCAACTCTCATTTATGGCCCTTCTTGATTCAGCTTCAGTTGGGGGGGATGGAAATAGAAGTAGCGCTGCTTTAAAAGCCATAACCTTTGGAATGAAAATGAGTTCCCAGCACAAACTGAGCAATAAAAAAGCAATCATATCACCAGGCTGCTGGCCCTTATTATTTTAGCATCAGTGTGATGGGCTTCAAAAGCTTTAGACATGCTGGGAAAGTTAAATACACGTGTTCCACTTAAAACTGACCGGTATTTAAATACGTAGACACCTGCCACGACAAGCAGTCAAGGGATTGCTCTTTCATTTTATAAATGGAATAAAACTGCTCAGTAGAATGGCATGACATCTGTGTGGATATTTGTTTAGTTGCTACTGGTGTACTTAACGTGAGGGATTTAGGGTATTAGGCTCAGACAGCATAGTGCAGACTCCACTTCCCACAGTCACTTGTCTGTTCAGCGTTAAGATTTAAGTAGTTGAACAAAGTGATCCTTTTGTCTAGCGTGAAATAAAGAAGTGTGTAGGGGTGAGGTGGCTTCTCTTCTCATTTTCCCTTCCTGCAAGAAAACTACTAGCTTTGCTAGCAGCAGGAGCTGTACAAGGCACGCACTCTTGAGATGCTGGCACTAAGATGGAGGGGGGGTGGGGAAGGAGGAGATGCCTTTATTCACTGGGCAAATAGAATAAAAAAAAATCTGTTTATCCGAAGGTTTGAACAGAAATAATTGTCTCTATTTAAATTTTGAGGTGGTTTAATCCTTTTTAACATTTCCATTCATATCAGTTTTGAAATTAAAACATGCATTGCATTGCAACAAGTCAATAATTTGATAATAGCAGAAGGAAACATTCTGATATCTGAATATTTCCTCTCTTGACTTTGCACACAACCACCCTACCCTCTCCCCCGGGGCTTGAATTGGAGCATAATTTCAGCTTTCCCAAATGTGCTTAGGGAGGGAGAGATGTTGAACTTGCTGCTTGCTGAAAATGTTTTCCTCATGGCTAGCTTTTTTTCCCCTAGTGATGGAATAAAGACACGAACAGAATAATATCATTATTTCTGGTTGCAAGAATTATTATAGAAATCCCCTTTTTCTGGGTGGTTTTTTTTTTTGTTCCTCTGCCCCTTCTTTCCTCTCCACCAATGCAAAGTGATTGCTGTGCCATATTTTTTTTTTTTAGGATATTCCATCCTCTGGCACATTTTCTTTGTGGAACATTCCTTATTTCAATATCTTCATGTTAGATTTTCATTCCCTCTCCTCTTTTATTGACAATTATTTATGCTGCGAATAGGAGACTGTAACAATGAGGGAAGAGAGGCATTTAAACTGGAGGAATGAGATCTGCTTTTAATTATCCCAAATGAATAATTTGTCAGTGTCTCATTTCTGACCCTCTGTAAAAGGTGTCTAGCCTTTATTGTTTTATAAAGTAATAAAATCATTAAAGCCAATTTGGTCTATCATTATCCCTGCTTCATTTTCCCTGCTGCTTTTCTCCCTTTTCACTCTGATGAAAGAATCCTCTGTAAAAAGACCATCTTCAAATCACTGCCACCATCCCAAGGTGAAAAAAGCACAGTCCTCTTTGTGTTCTGTTACTGTTCATGTAATTTAAAGAAGCGCAAACCACGAAGAATTAATCAATCCTATGTCCTTAAACATAATTTTGTATCCCTGGATTATTGTGTAGGAGAAATGTGAAGATAAAAATGGATGTACTTGATTTTGATGCTGCTAGACAATATTTTCCATGTCGTAAAAGCAAGACGGTGCTTCCATGTGCCTCATGGATCCTATTTAAGTGTGCAATTTCCTACACTGACTTCTATCTTTTAGAAAGGAAGATGCAGAATTTATACTAAAAAGAAATTCCAGAGCAGCCAGAGAAAGAAACTGGGAGAAAGATACAAGGACAAAAGCAACCTTTATTATGTACATACTTGCCCATTATTTCAGTACCAGATCATCCCTCAAGATTGTTCCAGTACTACTTGAAGGAATATTTCAGAGGCAGGAAAGGCTAAAATTTATGGTAGAGTTAGTCAGGAGCATCTGTATCTGTGCTTGAATGCTGGTGCCACACAGGTCCCCACACACACACACTGCTAGAATTTTCTGATGCTTTTCCATTCCGCACTAAGTCACCTGGGACTCCATCAGAGAAAGGTGAGAGGAGACAGCATCCCATCCTCTGAGCCCCTGGGGATACCCTGGAGGAATGTCACCTTCTGAATGCTTTAATCTGCTTCCTCAGGAAGAAAAGTGGAATGGGAGCAAAACAATCATCCTCTAGCTCATAACTGTACCAGGGAATTCAAGTTACAGGGATCAGCAGATCCGTGGAGGCTACAGAAGAATTAAGAGCATCCAGCAAGGGTGGTAAGCTCTACAGGAGGCAGGCACTAGGTGAATTGTCAATAGACATCAATAGAAGAGCAAAAACATCAACAGGGTTTAGCAGAAAACGATCCTATTCTGTATCCTCTTTGTCTGTATTCTCCCCAGCCACGCTCACTTCTGATCCATGTCTTTTCTTCAAGTTTCACCCTTGTTTTGATAACCTCAGCAAATCAGGAGAAAAGAGCATGACTGTTTTTTCTGGACACTAGATTTATTGAACACACAGCAAGTGGTTTTGCTAATTCCTTTTTGTCTCATCTGGGAGCAAGATACCCTAGGAACACAGTGAAAAAGTTTTTCTTAAGATTTCTGGCTAAGATTTACTGACAACAGAAATCTAATTAAAAGCTTCAGCATTCTTTTGGGTACTTCTTTAGGTGTGTACTTGCAAATAGTTTGAAAGTCATCCTTTCCTTTCTCACATCAAACGTTCTCTGGGGCGTGTTTCCTCGTGGTGTGAATAGGTGCATTCATACTGACTTGAAAGACAAATCCAGACATATTTGAGTTCCACAAATGCAGTAATTAGTTATTGATCAGCCATTGCATTGGGTCTGGCTGGGACCAGCCCCAGCTTTCCCCACAGTAGCTGTCACAGTGCTGTGCTTTGTATTTGCAGCTAGAACGATGTTGGTAATGCACTGATGTTTTGGCTCCTGCTGAGCAATGTTCCCACAGCATCAAGGTTGTCTGTCCAGCTCATCCCCCTCCACCCTGGGAAAGGCCAGGAAGCCAGGGGGGAGTAAGATGCTGGGAATGAACATAACCAGGCCAGCTGACCCAAAATGTCTAAAGGCCTGTTACATACTATATAATATCATCAGTAAAAGACAAAAGTAAGGAGTAGGAGGCATTTTTTAATTAAGGTGTTCTTCTGAAACAATTGTTACATGTAATGAAGACCTACCTCCCAGGAAGTAGCTGGATGCCTGCTGATGGGAAGCATTGTAGAATCATAGGTTGGAAAGGACCTCAAGGATCATCTGGTCCACCCTTTTAAGATAAACTATATATATATACACACACACATGTAGTTTAAATGAGCTGGCCCAGCACCCTGTCAAGCTGAGTCTTAAAACTTTAGGTGAATCCATCACTTCTCTTGGGAGATGATTCCAATGTCTCATTGTTCTCACAGGGGAAAAAAATCTTCTGGATTCCAATCGGAATCTCCCCAGGAGTAACTTGTACCCACTACCCCTTGTCTTTTCCATGTAAAAGGGAGTCTCCACCTTCTTGGCAGCCACCTTTTCTGTCCTGGGACACGGTAATAAGGTCTCTCCGCTAAGCCTTCTCTTCTCGAGGCTGAACAAACCCAGTTTTCTCAGCCTTTCTTCATATGGCAGGTCTTCCAGTCCTCTAATCATCAAAGTAGATAAATCTTTTTGTTCTCCTTTTGTTTCCACATATAACCTTTGTTTTCTTTATTAAACTGCCTTTATCTTGACCCCTGAGTCTTTTTCTCCCCCTCTCCTGCTGAGGAGGAGTAGTGAGAGAGAGCAGGTCGATGGGCACCTGGCAGCCAGCCATGCTCAAACCACCACAATTCTGGATGAAAGAGGAACGTAAAATTGTCAT
This sequence comes from Actenoides hombroni, assembly GCA_024336885.1. NCBI lineage: Eukaryota > Metazoa > Chordata > Aves > Coraciiformes > Alcedinidae > Actenoides > Actenoides hombroni. Next base: position 1,969,644 of record WUAM01000124.1, read on the forward strand.
TCCATATCAGCCAAGTGTTTAGCCATTTAAGAAGCTGAAATGAGACAAGTGAAAAGAAATTCATAGTGTGATAATACTTCATCTACAAAAGCCTTTTGAGTTTGAGACTGCCAGCAGAGAACTGTATGTACAGTCAGTTCATGGTGCCCCATGACATCCTGTCATTAGCTCTTCAGGCAGACTGGCTGCACTGGGTGTCAGACAGACTTCCATAATACCAACCAAGCCATTACGGAGCCTTTTGTAAGCTTGTCAGGTATGTGCAGAATGCTAAGTCAGTTTATGACTCACAGCTTGATGGCTCATGCCTGATCCCACTGATTGAATTTACAAGAGCTGGGAAAGGAATATATGAAGATATTCAACATCTCTTATTAGGCCTATGGTCACAGAGTCTCAATTCTCTATTTGCTATGCCTAGGACCTACTAAAGAGCATTTTCAGGGCCTAGAGGACCAAGCAAATATGTTTCAGTCTACATCTGTACTAGTAAAAAACATGGCAAAGCCTGACCACAGACCATGATTGTCTATACTGCTAAGTATTCGACTGTGTTTATATGAGCCTGGTGACAGATGGGCTCGGGGTATTAATAGAGAGATAAATCCAGGCTTCAAAGACTTCTGGGGCAAATTTTCTCCTAAAATACTCCTTCAGAATTTGTTACTGAATGTACTCGTGCCAATCTGAGCTTTGCATTTTAAACTCTCTTTGTTCATGATCAACCAGCACTGAAAACTCCTTTTAATTGGGTGTTGTTTTTCTGTTCTCCCTTTCTTTAGCAACTTTATTTCACCGAGACCTTACATTCTTTGGCTTTGCCTTCTCTGAATGTCTTCTGTGTACATTGCCTTCCTCTCCCACCCCTCAGCACCCCCTCCTCTTTTGTAAACCATAGAGGAGGGTTTTTTTCTCAGCACCTTTCAAGTGCATCCTTTTTTCCTAGAGCGTATTTGTTTATTCAATTCCTGCTCTGTAATCATACAGAGACAGAATGACCCGTAATGTGATGCAGTGAGGACGACGTAATTGCTTCCTTGTGGAGGGCTTAGGGATTTTTCAACACGAAAGCCCAGAACAGTACAAGATAAAGGTGTTCTTGTGCTGCTGTGTGAATGCATGCCCTGTGCTTAAACTTAATAAAATCGGTACAAAAAGCGTTATCTGAGAACAGAAGGCGTAACGGGCCAAAAAAAGGCAGAGGCACAGTCCCCAGGCCTGATCCAAAGCCACAGAAATGAATGAAAAGACTTCCGTGTGCGCTGGATCAGGCTGTAAGCTAGTGAATAGCTGTGAGGTACCTCCAACGCTGCCAGCGCAGCTGCAAGAACACCACACACAAAAAGGGAAGGATGAAGGGAGAGTATTTTCAGCCTGGCATCTGGGTCTTTTGAGGGAGATGGGAGGAGCCTCAAAAAATGCTCTGATAATTGGCCTCTTCCTGTCCCGTTGAAGGTCATCTCAAGGCTTGAAAAGTCCAGTTTTGCTCATCTCTTTCTTTTTTTAATGTTTCATTTTAATTTCCAGCCAGACGAATGCACCAATAACAGAACTCGGGGCCTCCAGCTCTAGAAATAGAGGCTGTCTCTCGAAGGGTAAGGCAGCATCTCTTGTAGCTCAGCCAAAAAAAAAAGAACAAACAAAACGCCATAACTTTTATATTCCATGTTGAAGAAGATGTCAAATAAGTAAAGATCAGTTTCAGGTTAAATCCAGTTGACTTGCACACAGAAATTTTTCAGCCTACCTTCTCTTGCACACAGCTGGTAGCTTACAAAAAAAAAGAAATTCAAAAGTATTTAGCCCCCAGTGAAATCTGATCAGGAACATAATCAGAAATTGTAGTGTTCCTCTACCTCTAGACAGGTTTCTGCAAGAGCCATCATTTAAAATAATAAAAAGTAATTAGCAGTAAAGTTCCTTGCACTGCCCCCCATAGTTGCACACTTCCTCTTCCATTACGTCTGTCACGAGAAGGAACAGTATAATTCAGGTTGCTTTCAAAAGTCTAGATTTTGACTCAGCTAAAGATTTAAATTGAGATTAAATTGAATAATGCTTCTAATTTCATTTCAAAAATTTAAGATGTAATGTTTTCATGTCAGAGGAACTGTATCAAATGACTTCTCCAATAGATACGTCTTTTTATTTGGCTTACTCCTGTTTTAACTGCATTTGGTTTTATAAGTAGTTTAGAAACTTCATTGGATGCAGGTCATTCTTCCAAAGGATAAGTGCCAGAATTATTTCAATCACATATTTTAGCTGGTAGTTTCCTTAAAGATGGAAATCTTAAGTTCTTTAAGGCAGGAATTAACCCCTGTTCTATGTTTGTGTATGATCTCTACAACAGTGTCTTGGTGCTGCTGGGATGAATCATAAATCAAAGGGTTGGAAATTGCAGCAGTGGACTACATTCCTTTCTATCACCTTGCCATGGACAAGGTGTTTAAACAACAGAGTCATTGTACAGGGCCAAAAGTTCCCTCCAGTCCTGTCTGGGTTTGCTTCATGGGCTATAAATCATCCTGACAGCCGGGTTGTTTAAAATGGATGTGAAAGCAAATGTCAAAATCAGTGCATATTTAACAATGAAATGAATGTGAAATCCAGAAGGGGAGATGATAGGCTTGCACAATACTCTGTGATTCCAAATGAAGTCCATTAATAATGTCATTTAGCACGTATTTTACAGCAGAAGCAACACCCACCAACCTGTTCAGGGGCTGCTTGTCTTTCGTCTGCCAGAAGAAATTGCTCAAGCTTTGTTGGTAGATGTTATTAATTCTATTAATTTTTCTGAAAGCTGTACTAACTCATTGGATGTATCCATAAAACCTCACCTTGAAATAGGTATTTTACAGTGAATTTTTTGCTCTTTTTCTCCTCAATGTAAACAGCAGTTATGTAACTTACACACCACCCTCCATCAGTCCATTCTTGCTCCTGCTCTTTTACTGATATAAAGTTATTGAAAACTGGAGAGGAAGGCAGTTTGGTCTCACTCAGAATATCAAGCAGAAGGTATCAGTATCCACAAACTTATCCACAAAACAAAACAGTTGTTTCTTTGCCCGTACTCTTAATTTAAAACATTCTTTCTCTCTGATAAACTCTTGCAAAATCTGTTATTCTCTCTCCCCTGGTCTGCATTCTCTCACATATATGCATAATTTCATGTCGTTCTTCTAGGACTACAGTCAATATAAGGGAGCACCTCTTTTCAAAGCAAATCATTACTATATGCTTACTACACAACAGGGTGAAGGATCTTTTTTTCCCATTCTGCCTTTCCAGAGCTGGCTCTTTGTATCAGTGAAGCAGAGCTGTCTCGAGGCCAATACCTGGGTGCCTCTAGACTAGCCATTTTTACAACTGTTCATTAATTTTTCTCTCTTCTCCTCTCCCTCTCCTCCCCTTTTTATCTCCGAAATATAATGATGCCATCATTAGTTTCTCTTCCTGTGAACTTGAAGTGGGGTAATTGAACACATCATCCTGACTGAAAACATCTCCATGTTCAGTATCTGAAGCTGTGTCTCGTACCTTGTAATGAGATGTAGCTTTTTTTAACTTTCTCTCCTTGCTTTGTGATTCTTTTATCATCAAATGTTTATTCATGACACAACACTGTGTAATGGAACTTCTCCCTTCTCTTTTCCTTATAATTGAAGTCCTACCTTAAATTTTCCCCTTCTTCTTAGAGTAAGAACAGGGGAAAGTGTATTATTTGAGACTAGATCTACAAAGGGAGTCGTGGTTTAACCCTGGCTGGCAGCTAAGCACTGCAGAGCTGCTTGCTCATTACCCCATCCCAAGCAAGATGGGAGGGAAAAGAGTTGGAAGGGTGTGGAAAGAGGTGTGGGTTGAGATAAGAACAGTGGTTTAATAATTGAAACATAATAATGATAATAACGTAATGAGTCATTGAGGTTGGAAAACACTCTTGGGATCATTGAGTCCAACCATTAACCCTACTCTACAAAGTTCACCCCTAAACCATGTCCTTCACCACCACGTGTAAGTGACCCTTAAACACATTGAGGGATGGGGACTCAACCTCCTCCCTGGGCAAAACCTCCCTGAAATGGATACTTTTAATTAAGTTGCTTACACTATTGGTATTTATCATTTCTACAAATGCATCCTTAGAAGTCTTTCTGAGCTAAAAACGCCCTTTGCAGTAGGATTAGTGAAAATATGTGCTCTAAGACAGTCTCTATCCCCCAGTAGACATTCATGACTGGAAAAAGCTTTGTAAACCTCGCAATAAAGTAAATTAACTTATGCAGAAACCCTTAAATGTATATGACTGATGAGCTGTCACTGAAATCAGTGGTAATCAAAGACCTTAAGAAGTTTGACGAGCAGGATCAAGGAATTGGGTGACTTTTTGCAGGTTACAGGAGCATCCTTTGCCAGAACTTGGAACAAATTTCAGCTATGCCAAGCTTTAATCTGATACCTTAACCACGAGATCATCAGATCATGCAAACCTTTGCACAATAAATAAATAAATGCTGCCAGAAGAAATATTAGAAGTCAGCCTATGTATATTTTAATCTGGGAAAGAATTGCAAATGACTATACCAACCCAGGATTATACAGGGTTGTTCTGGATGGTTTCTGGGGTGTGTTTATTTTGCTTGGTTTTCAATAAATGAAGGCCGTGTTCTTCTCTAGAATAATAACTAGAAGGTTAAGAGAGTGCCTGGTTAAGAAATCACACTGCTGAATGCAGAACACCTACAGATTCTTACGTGCCCTTTACAAGATAATCCTTGCAGGAGGAAGGACTGACAAGCCTGACTTGGAGAGCAAGAGTTTTCTGCAATATATGTTAAAAATTAAATTTACATCACAGATTCCAGATGAATGTTACATGAGTGCATCCGTGTCACAGTGAATTTGCATAAGGTGGAGGGGATAAAAGAAATACATATTTAGGGAAGATAACATCACAAATGATATCTCAAATTATTCATGGTCAATCATGGGCTTTTTCCCCTCTCCTGCAACATATAGTCATTAAAATGAGATGCAGAAGGAGATTAAACTGGAAGAGAAGAAGGAGAAACTAAAATATTAATACTATTTTTTTTCTTTTTTTGAAAGTAATGCCTAGAAACAGATATTGTAGAGAGCTGTTTTCTTCCAGAGATGAGAATTTGCAATGCTGAGTCTCTACAGAAACTCTGAGCCCTTTGCAGTCCCCAGGGCTCCTTCCAGCTGTAGGGACAGTAATGTTAGAATGGTGGTACTTGGTTCTCCCCTGGTGACCCCAGTCCAGTTACAGGTACCTCCCTACCCTTGATGACTGAATAATTGATAAAATGAATTTATACACCTTTTCAAAGCCATGAATCATCTCATAAGGTTGTTACAATAAAGAAAACAAAACAAAAATAACCCACAAACGTAAAAAAACCCAAACAAACTAAAAACCTCCAAAAAACCCCGAAACAGAAAAAATACCCAACCCAAACTAAAAAAAGCCCCAAACAAACAAACAAAGCTGCAAAAAACCCCAACCCTGTGCATACTTGCTGAAAGGTTGTGTCTGTCCCTTCCTCAAATTCCCTGTCTGAATTCCTGGGCTTGGTGGGGACAGAACATACCTTATTTTTATTTTTATCTCAAACGTATTCCTGCAGTCACTTCATGGGCTACCTTGGATTGTTTTATGAGCATCAGTCGTCCCCACAGATCGCTGTTAGACCCAAAGTGCAGGAGAAAATGAGGGTGATTGAGCCAGCAGCTATGTTGGCTGTTGGAGCTTTCAAACAGCCCTGCCAAGGTCACACAGGAATCCTAGGGCTGTTTTGTGGGAACACTGCATAAAACCCTATGGTTTGTTTCAAGTGAGTGTTGGCCATGTGGCTGAGAGTTCATTTGCCTAGGAATTTCTTTTCCTATGATGTTCTTAGCTCAGAATAACGTAGCAGTAATAGCAGTGTCCCCAGGTCTATCAAAACAGGGAGGAAGGCAGCCACCTTTTCTGGGCAGTGTGTTGAAATTGCAAACTCTTCTGGTTTGGCTTTTTATGATCAAATCCTGTGATCAAAATAGATTTCTATATAC
>WUAM01000124.1:1975984-2004043 GCA_024336885.1 Actenoides hombroni
ATATATCTGAAGTAAAACACGGTGTCTGAAAACCACCCAGATGGGATCAGGATCCTGCACACCACAAAGACTGGAGGCACTGCCAGCCTGGAGCCCAGGTTTGCCAGCAGTTCTTTCAGTGCGTGCCAAACAGCGATGGGTGAGCGGCTCCTCGGTAGAACAAGAGGTGCTCGGAATCACCCCGTGTTCACAGCGGCCTTTTGAGCAATTTTATTCGTAGAAATAACCGTGTGTGCCCGCAGCAGTGCAAACCAGCCCTGCTTCTGTATTGTACCACTTGGGCCATTTCGGAGCTTCCCCCGATTTCTGGTTTCTTTGGAGACAACTTCAGCTCGGCTCCGATTTTCCTCGGTTTAATACCGGAACATTTGATTATATCGAGACGTGGGGCCATTTGCTTTTGTTGATATTCTTTGTGGCGTGCTTCAGTGTTATTTAGATGAAGTCACTTCCCGAGGAAATTGCACTCTGCAGGAGCCTGAAAGTGGCAAATTTAAGGAAGAAAAAAAAAAAAAAAAGGAGAAAAGGGAATCTGTGCAGCGTTTCACGCATGTGAATAGCTGGAAGCAGTTGGTTATGGAATTTTAATGGCTAGATTATAACCTCTATTTCTGTAAAGAGGCACAGTTATTACAGTTTGAAGTATGTTGTAATTTTTAAAAAGTAATTGTACATGGATTCTCCTAAAGCAATAATACATCTCAGACTGATTCCCTACGTTGAATATACAATGTGACACGGAGAGTGGAAATGGGAGTCTTCAGTGTAAGCCTTCAGAACTGGGGAAGAAAATTGCTGTTAAATTATGTTTATGGAGAAGACCTTTTTTCTTCTGTAAAACTTAAGTGTAGATTTAAATCTTCCTTCCTTGCTATGATTAAGAGTCAAAAGGAGAAAAAAAAGGGGGGGTTGTGTGCAGAAGAGAGGAACTGGCTACTCAGAAAGGGGATGGATGCTGCAGAATATAGATTCTGTTCTCAGTTCAGCCTCTCACTACATGTGGGACCCTGGAAAAACTGTATTTCATTGTGTCTTTCTCTTTTTTATGACGTAACCACATCACTCTAAGGTCATTCTGTGAGGTCTCATCAAGATGGCTCTCTGAAGATTCCCAATTTATTGTGATATATCATTGGTACCTATCTATTTATCTTAATATCTGTCTATAATCTATAACAATATCCATCTCCATCTATGTATTCTCTTTAGTCTTCATGTTATTTTCAGTTGTCATCACTGAAAATATCATCTATCTATAACAGTATTTCTATATATCCTGTCTATATATTGATTTTTTTTTCCAACTTTTCATGTTATTTTTAGTCACCATCAGTGAAATAGCTGTGATTTCTATACCTGCTGGGAAACAGATTAGGGGAGCTTGAAATGGTGAGTGGTCCTACATGACCTAGGCAGCACGAGTGAGGAGTCACACAGTTTCTATGTGGCTGGCACTGGCCCAAACAGGCCTCTTGGTCTTGGAAAAGGGACCTTCACTGTCAGGGGAAAAGTCCAATAAGCAGTTGGGATGGAACTCCCCACCAACCCCACTCCCCATAACTCCAGATCCTGCCTTGTTTCAGTAGCTGCCAAGGAAGACATCATAAACTTTAAATGAAAAGCAGCTCCTGTGACAGATTTGCTTCTCCTTTCCCCAGGACACATCAGATTTTGACTGCAGGAGGCTCTTAAGAAGTTCTCTGTCTCAAGTTCAGAGACTTATAAGAACCTTGAAAGAAGGCATGTCCTTCTCTTTGCGTCTGCTAATGAAGCCCTCTGCTTGTAAATATAATAAACAATCCACTATCACTGACTTATTCTGTGTCCAAAGCAGCAGTTTAGTTCAGAAACCCCTGCAATTCTTTGTTTGGTTTTGGTTTTATTCTCTCTCTTGTCTCCAGACAGGCAGTGACAAGTTACCATCATCTATGTGTAGGTAAGTGTGAAAACTGCAGCACGTCCTGGAGTGTCCTGAAGTAAAGGAAGAAGGCAGCTCTAGGACAGTTTCTCACCCCAAATTTCAACATTATACATGCAGGGTTCTGTTTGATCCAGCCAATCAGACTGAATTTAAGACGATATAATCCCCCAGGGTCTCTGTGTGAGGTGCAGGGAACCAGCACCAACCACTTCAAACCGCCAGCAGTTTCTGCTTCGCTGCATTAATTCCAGGGTAGATAAGAGATTTATGTGTTTATCTCTGCACTGGGTTCTCTGCTGTGCTGGGGAAACCCTCAGCCTAGCTTCACATCAGCACTTTGTATGACTAGCTACCCTAGGAAGAGAGTGCTTCAGAATATCTCTTGGACCAATCGCAGGCTTGCACTTCCATAGGCGAACAGTTTATCCTTTCCACAACTGGATACAACTTTCCTTACATGATTATTACTGCTTAAAAATCTCTGAAATGAATGGTAGTCAAATACCTTAATACCTTTGACAGAGGATTAATAAATCACAAAGACTTTTTTACCCCTTCCCTCCTAGTGTAAATTTGTTTCAGAACCTCAGTAGTCAAATAGCCAGAAATTCCATTATTTTTATTCTTAGCGAAGTTTATGTTCTGTGACCTATATCATAATATAGTTTTTCTTCCTTATCAGTGCTTCCTGTCCAGCCCCTGTGAGGGAGCTTGGACATTGTTTACCTGAAATTCTGGCTTTTTTTAATTGAAGTTTTTAACTTCTTCAGTTACCCAGAAGGTTTCTCTTTTTTTTATTTTTGTTCCATTTTGAGATATTTTCTAAACCTTCTCACCATACCCACTGTTGCTGACAAGGTTTTAATAGAGTTGCTTTAATAAATATAATGCTTTTCCCCCTCTACTTGCACTGCTTTTTCTGAGCCATCCTTGGATCCCGTTAGCCTTTTTCATGGTTGTGTTACACCGATGACTCATAAACATCCTGTGATTAACAAGTACATCCAGAATCCCTGCTTTCCAGGGCTGTCTCTGCCTCCCCTTCTACCATCTCAGGAGATTTACACTGACTCTGAGATAATAAGCTTGCTAGGGCCTGGCTAATTCAGCCCGTTAAATACTTGAACAGTAGTTTTCTAATTCCCGAGGATTTTTAATTCCAGGAGTCAAGTTCCAATCACAGTCTATGCAGAGGGATTTTCTGCTGTTCAGCCTGTGCTCTCACACCTTTGTTGGGGAGAACCTGGCACAAAGGATAACCCAGGTATCTCTCTTCATGAATGGCTCTGGTTGCTATAGCAATCGGCAGAGAAAGGGAGAGGGGTTTTGGACAGAGCTCTGCAGGAAGAATGGTATTGAATTGAGCTAGGTAAATGTAGTTGGCATCAAGCAATGCTAACAGCTCCTTTTCAATGACGAGGATCAACAGCTTCTGCCAAAAAACCCCTCTCGAGTTAGGAGTAGAATTGAAAAGGGGACCTTTTTTTTTGTGCATTATTTTTTTGTGACATTATAGTCTCACGTGGATTTCAGAAAACATCCCAGTAGCTCCCGTTGCCTTCTGAGAGAAATACATTAGATGGGATGATACACAAGGTGCAGTGGAATTGTGCTTCCCGAGTACTAAATTCTCAGTGTAGACACTCCCTGAACTCCAAGCACGTGAGTGCAGATAAATATGGTAAGTACATGTTCAAATGCTGGTATTGATTCAATTTCAGCTCAGTAGAACTCAACAGCATGACTGCTCTCATCCCTACTAAGGTAGAGAAGCAGTGCTGAAAGCACGAGAACTCAAGGTGTCCAGCATGCCAAAAAGCTTCTCTTGGTCTCAGTAGCTGTTGCAAGTTCTACAAGTTCTGAAAACTGGACCTTGTTTGCACTCTGTTCCCAAACTGCTGCTGCCAGTGGGCTTGAGAAGTTCATTTCATTTTATCTCACTTTTTTATCTCGCTACATGGGAAGACAAAAAAAATCCTGACTTCTTTATACAGAGTGTTTTTGGAAATGGCTAAGGAATAGTTTACCCACAAGCAAACATTATTTATGTATTTCTTTGATAATAGCTTTATTTAATAAAAACTGTTGATCTGTCCCTTTCTATTTGGAGAGAGAGCACAGTGCAGCATTCGGTGTCGATCCTGAGTAGTCAGAGTCAGATAACTGTACCAGAGCAGCGAGGAAATAACGCAGAAGACAATGCAGGGTACAGAAATCTCCAAACTGAGATAATCTTTTGAACCGAGAGCTGCAGCAAGAGCACAGCACGTTCATTATGATGATTATTTCTGTTTCCCAATTCTGGAGCACTGTTCATTTTGCAATAAGCTCTCCAAACTATATATAGATACTGGAGAGAGGCTCCATACTGGGAACATTTTCTATAGCATCTCTTCCCGGTATTCAGTTCATACAGGATACCTCAGCAGCTGGGCAAAACACTTTGATCTGAAGAGTCCAGTCAATCCCAGCATACAGGGGCACAGTATTTGGGTAGTCAAAATGCACACGAAAGGCAGGAGTTTAAAAACAAATGCCAATCTTGTTTCCTTAGTGCACTTACCGAGTTTCTGGCAACTTGAGAGAGATTTCTCTGCCTTCGTATTTAAGCTGCAGTCTGTGTTGGACTTAAAACACGTTGCACTGAAATTGTGGGGTATATAAAGTTGCATTTATTTATTTCTATTAGAATAGCCTGTCCCCAAGGAGGCTAGAAATTCATCTGGGAGGAAATCACAGTCTTCCATTATGCAGAAATCTTTTTATACTTCTCTCAGGATGAAGATACTCTTCAAAGAAGATGAAATGACTTGTAGCAATAACGGGTGAAAACCTGGCCCCCAGTGACAGTCAATGTTTAATTCTTGTTATGTCCAATGGAATTAGGACTTAACCTATAGCACTGCTTTGTTGTGGCTTGATCCTTTCTACAGTGCAGCAAAGGAAGGTTTTTTTCTCCTCTGCTTCACATCTAGGTTGAGTTTACTCAGCTGGGGTGCATTGCCAGCTGCAGCAAGTGAGGGGATGGGCTTTGTTGGAGGTTTGTCCACAGACAAAATACAGGGCTGATTTGTGCAGCAGTGTAAAGGATCTTTGCCAATGTGAACGGGAGTTTCTAAGGCTCAAACTCACATCGTGGCAAGATTGTAGTGAATTCTATAGCGACAAATTATTATTATTCAGACAGTAATAACAACAACAACTACAGTCCCCAAATGTGCTCACCCTAAGCAATAAACAGGCTCAATGGACAAGTCAGACTTAGAACAGGTACAATAAATTCTGCATTTTAGCTGAAATTAGGACCTGGAACAGCTGCAGCTAGTGTAGAAGAGAAAGGCTCTAAGCACTAAGCTCTTGCTGGTTTTGAAGCAAATGAGCCTTGAAGCCTTTTCTGCAGGTCAGTGTAGTTCCAATGGAGGGAACAGGGACTGAGAGAGCTCCCAGAGCTCAAATTTATGCCTTCCCAGTCCTCTGAAGATAACACAAAATACAAAGTCTTCGAAAGATATAAAACTCAGTAGCTTCACTTTTACTGACCAGTTGTAAAAGGAGCGAACGTCCCCCTGCCCTTTTGAAGGGAGAGATAGACCCCTGGCTTTCTGACTGGTTTCTGAGCAGGGATATAAGGAGTCCTGTCTTGTTTGGGCCAGATCTGCCAGTTGCACAGATGTTCCCCTTCTTAGCAGAGGTGATGGGCTAGCGGGGAGTGAGCCATTGATTTGACCATTCTGAAGGGAAAGATAAACAGGAAACAGTAGAACACTGGGCAACTATTTCTTCCACAATAAATGGTTCTGTGGGTATCTATGACAACGCTACGAGGATGGAGATGATTCCAGCCTTCACAGAATGTGTCTAAGTACCAACTCCGAAGCAGAAGAGCAACGGAAGCAGGAAAATGAATTAGCTGCAAGTAAGCAAAGGCAGCTAGAAATACAGACTGAAGTAAGAATGCAAGCAATATCATTTGTAAGAATTCAGGGCAGAAGATAAAGGAACTACATCAAGTGTAAGCTGGCTGGAACAATAATGAACCCAGGATTCTCATTAAAAAGGACTGCATGTATTAAATTAGGTTTACATTAAACTAGCTACAAAACCAGGCACAATTTCTTCTCTAAAACTTCACTCATTTATTTTTTAAATAAAATGTAAACTTTTTACCCATTGAAGACCTGCTTTAAATGCAGTGGAAAAGGGAAAGAAAGGGGAAGGGACAATGAAAGGCTCTACAGATGCTAAATGCATCAATAGTAACATCAGGAAACTTGTGATGACCTGCCAATTATTTCAATAACTGCTGATTTCCTCTGGATTTCTGCCTTGTGATTGACTGCTTTGCTCTTTTGCTTTTTAATGAGCTTTGCTCACAGTTAGGGCACTAAAAAGGAAATTTATACTATGCAGAATTCCCCTGGCAAATGAAGATTAAGTTCTCAGTGAAATATTTTACCTGCTCTTTTACTAAGGCTATCTGATTTCTCCAGACTCTGTAGGTGCTTTGGTTTTGCCTGCTGTTGTAGAACAGGTCGAATGGTGCAAATCTTTAATGTTACAGTTGTCCAAACTGGCAGGTTTCTTGAACTCTTAAACCCAGAGTTTGTTTTTATTGCACAGTTAAATTTCCAAATACGAACACTGAAAGAAAGGAAAAATGCTCATGGCTGCTGTATACTCACTTCTTGCCCTCACAGTGTAAACACAGCCTTTGAGATGTAGACTTTACTGGTAGTTTTGGTAGAAACTGATTGACAGCTCAAAGGTCCAGGCAGTGAGGAGCAGTGCACAGGCAAACTGGCACATACAGACTTGGAATTCTTTTCTTTCAGGTGGGATTCTGCTCCAGATAGTTAAAAGTCTTGGATATCAGTCTCCACGTATATGGGAGTACCTGTGAGTGCAGTCTCAAAGCTCCTATCAGTCCCTAATCACAGACTCTGGAGAGTGATTGACCTTGAAGTGAATTGAGGTGTTAGAGCTGCTCAGGTGAATACTTGGAAACTTAGAAACCCGTGTCACATTTGGACACCAAAATACAGTCGATTACAGACTGGGGCTGAGTCCCATCCTTGTTTCTACTGGAAACACAAGTTGACATGACCAAAGCAGGTAATAAAAAGCCTCTAAGAAGGACTGTGCAACAGAGTAGAATATAAATAGCTGAACAAGTTCCTTATTAACTTCTGTAAGATTATTCACTTGTGTACATTAGACCACGTGCTTAATTGCATTGCTAAATCAGGGCCATGTTGTGAAGCAAAAAAGAACCCCAAGTAATTTCCACAAAGTGAATATTTAAGACAAAAAGACCTGAAGTACTTTTTAATTTTTCTTTGCATCCCTGGGCACCTACGTTCTCGCCATCCTACCTCTTGCTCTCTCTTGGTTATTTTTTTTCTTTAGCAATGTGTTCATGGTCGTTAATTGTGCTGCTTTCAGAAATGAAAAAAACAAAGCCTAATTAATTAGCGCTTCAGACAGAGGCGTTTAAATGCAATTGCGTATTTGGAATTTGGGGATTTTAAAGAAGCCTGGCTAAAGTTAACATTGAAGTTGACTGCTGAATTCCTGTGTGACAAAAAGCAGATTAGGTTTCAGGGATTTTACAGGTATCCCACACATTTGGAGGATTCAGCATTCCGTTCTCAAGAGCCTGTCTGATTCACTCCAAAGAGAAGGTCCCATCTCTGGTTTATCAGGGATCTTACAGAGGTGAATATTAAAGGTATTCTCCTGCAAAACATGTGCTCAAGCCTGGTACCAGGACACCTCCTGTTAGTTACTTGGGCTGATTATAGTTCAGTTAAACCAACGACCAACTTCTTGTAAGATGGGTATCAGTTGGGAGCAGCTTGTGCATCGGGTTGGTAGGGATTGTGTTGCAAAACAATCCCTTTAAAAGGCATTTTATCAAGTGCACAGCCAGATAAATGCTTTTGAAGCAAGGCTGAGAATCTGTAAGTAAATAAATATGTCAGTTATTTCCGTGATTTTGGCCTTTGCACTTGCTTAAGTGTAGTTTTTGGGATACAAAATTACTCTGCTACTCCTGAGCCTGGGGGGTGCATCGTGGCTCTGAATTGACTTTATGGACCAGAGCTGCCTTTCCAGGCTCCCTAGCTGAGAACTTGAGTAAATCCCAGTCAGCGTTTAAATGACTGCATTTCAGTTGCAGACTGCATTGCACCCAGACCCCTGTCATCAAATGCCTTTTCCGTTTTCAGAGTTGGGATTCTCCCGTTCTCCATATGAATTAATCAGTGTCCCAAAAGCTCCCGGGGCCCTGCTTCATTTGTAAACTAACCCACGTTTCCATCTTTGGGAACTTTTGAAATCGATTATCTTTGATCTCACCCAATTTCCGTTATTATAACAAGTACCTTTTAGGGCTGCAGCTGTAAAAATAAATGTCCCAGTGTGGGCTGGAGCATCTTTCCACCTTTCCCCTGCCTGCAAGACACATGGGAATGCTTTAAGTGCTGTACACTGGACATCTAATGGTGCTATAATCTAGATTGCTGATGGTCCTCGGGATTTCATAGGAAAAATAGTTCTTTTTTTTTTCCAAGAAACGACTGGAGTTAGAAGTTGCTTTCTCCCTACTCATTTGTACATAGAAACTCCTGTTTCACCCATTCACTGCTTTATGAGTAGCAAAATAAATCCATAAACCCAGTATTTTTCATCGGCATTTTCTCAAGATGCTACAGACCATCAAGGGCTGTTGAAACATTTCATGCCCCGTCTGTGATAAATTACTAGGGTGCAATCTGCAGTTACAAGTCAAAGCTATCATTTGAATCAATGTCTGTGTTAAAAGTGCTATTGTCACCCCCTGCTAACAGCTCTGCTGCTTACTGGTCACAGTTCCTGCTTCTATTTATTATTTTGGCAGCTCAAAACAGGTGTTTTTTTTTTTCCCCTGAAAGCTGTGGGACACTGTACTGAAACAATTCTCTGATATTGATTTAGAAAGAGCACCTATTAGCTTTTGTTTTCTGTCACTGTTTTGTCTCAACACCTGCAAAATTGCTTCTAATAACAGGGTGTTTGATTCGTTGAAAAATGGGTTTGGAGATAGGTTGGCCTTTCATTTCAAAACACTTTTTTCTTGCAAACCCAGTGATGATGATGGAAATACTCGTTTTTAAACGGGTAATACTCTCTGTTTACATTACAGTAGTATTCAGATCCCTCAACAGGAAAATAGACCCCTTGGTGCAAGGTGCGTGCTACACACAAGGGAAGAATGTGTATATGCTCTGAGATAGTTTCCATGTCATACTAGCCCCTCACTTGAGCTCATTTTGCTCTGTTTTTACCCTGATTTCCAATAGACTTTTATTATTATTAATAGGAGGAAGGTAAGTCCTGAAACAGTCTATTAGAAATAAAAGATTTTTGAGAGGCAATTAGGAATTGATGTTGACAGGGTTTAAAATTGAGGTACTATCAGTAGCTTTCAGGAAAACGATCTGACGAGAAAAGACAATTGATTGTAATTCGCCTTCCTCCTCCCCCAAAATATGAAAAATCAAACTAGCAAAAATACATAAAAGGACTTTGTGTCTGCAAGCTTGTAAGCTTGTGCTTTCTTCCTAAGCTAAAAGGGGACTGTGATGAGTTGTTAAAAAGAGGTGTCATTTCTCGGATAGGTTCTTTCCCAACCTAAGCCAGTCTCTGTTGTTGTCACTTAAATGTTAACCAGTGGCTGTTGCAGTTTAAATTGGCATTATTAACATTTATTTCCAAAGCTGGATGCTAAATGAACTTTGTTTTTTCTTCTACCTGTCTGTATTTCTAGCCGCAGTTTGAACGATGGCAGGATAATTGGAATCAAAGGTGATAAGAAAATGAGAAGTAAAGCGAAATCAAGTGCTTATGCCAATCAGTCAGTTACTGTATGTATCAGGGACAAACATAAATCTTCTCTTCCCAGAGATGATAGCTTAACTCATCCCATAATGTATAATTCACATTTCAAAGGCTGTATAATATAAATTGGCTTTTCTATTCAAAACACAAATTGGCTGCTGCCTGCTTTCTTAGCTTGTTCTTCCGTGAAGTTACATGAGGAATCTCAATAAGCACCACATATGGAAAACGTAATTCTGGAGACCCAGAGATGCCGCAGTGTTTTGTGAGTCTGAATTGTATACCCAGATGGAAGGGCTCTTTTTACTCTGTGTAGGTTTTCTAGTAGAATGGGTCCCTGGGACAGGAGGCTGGGAAATAAGCACCAGTATGAATATATACCACTGCAAGAATAAACCCTAAAAATAGTCCAGAGGTAAAGGAAATCAAAGGAAAGGCTTGCACAGCTTTTGGTGGGCTTTGGATTCATATCTATCGACCTGTACTGACAAGATGGGGTGCACACCTACTGCCACTCCATGGGAAGATCTGGGAACACTAACCTGGTGGATGGTCATGGCAGTGAAGTGAAGATGCTGCTCATTTTCCTTGACTTGAGAAAGCCTACAAATCTAGTTTGCCATTGTGGCGATCTAATTCAGGCCATTCTAAGAAGTGTCTTTCACGGAAGGTCCATTATCTCATCCGGAATCTTGAGTCCCGTGTTTTGTTTTGTCTTGTTGTCCAGGGAGTAGCTGGTAATATCTCTGGCTTTTCTGTAGCATGATTCATAAAATAGATTTGTGATGTGTTTGCTTGCAGGTGGAGGGGCTGGAAACAAAGCATGCATGCTCCAGATTAAAACTGCAGTAGCTCTTGCCACTCTACTTTGAAAATTCTTTATTTTAATGCAAGCAACTTTCTCCCCAGTATAATTCACACAGGCAGATCACTTTGATAGAGGTGTCGTGGGTCAGAGGTTCTTTGATGGTTTCTGAGGAGAAAGATGGAAGAGTCTCCTATTTGTTTTCCTGGCTTTGATGTTTATGGGTTATGAGAGATTGATGTTTGAATGCCTGAATTGCATAATGTAGACCAAGGACAAAACCTTTCTCCCATATTCTATGTGTGCAACTTAAGCATGAAATCACTCTTTTTTTTTTTTTTTCCCCCCCCTATAAAAAATTTCAAAATATATCAGATGAAAGGCAAAAGAAAAAGTGGTTTTGACATCCTTAACATTTTCAACACGGTTATTTCTCATATTCAAAAGGTTCCTCCTAGTACACTAATTTAAATTATATGCTTGAAACGTAAATATTTTTCATTCATTCTATACATGTTCTGGAAAGTATACTCCTTTCACTAAAATTATTTGATAGACATTTAAGAGAAACAGAAAATCTCTTTGCAGAGGAGTTTCACTATGAAACAGATTTATATAAATGAAATACTTAGGTAATAAGCTTTTCATCTATTTCTGCTTGCATCTAATGGATGGACACATTTGACTTGAGGCAGACATCTGTAAACGTCACCAGAGTAACTTTATTTCTTCTTGGTTTTCTGCTTATGGTATTTTTTAATACATGTACTTAAAGATCAGGATGCACTTTAGTGTATCCCTGAACTGGAGACATTAATGTGTAGGGTCTCGGAGGGAGTTTGGATCTGATCAATGTAAAGTTGCTCTTAAAACCAGGGAGTCAATTAGATTTGATGAACAATGGTTAGTCTACAGCTCTCACCATCTATGCCTTTCTGCAGACATTTCTGATATCAAATACCTGATCACACTTGAAACACCTTTCTCACATCAGGCCAAAATGTAATCGTGAAGCTCACAATTCTCCTTTGCTTAACCTTTCTTGAGTCCTAGGGAGTGTAGTTTTCAGAGGTGACCAGTAGCTAAATGTTTGGGTGCTTTACACAGAGGAAACCAAGAAGCCCTTCCCAAGTTTAAAAAGTATTTTGAGGATGTTCCTTGCAAATGCTCAGATGCTTTCTGTAGAAGTTATTGACCCCAAACCACTGGACATATTTCAGATTGATGAGTTTGGCGTGTGCAGCACAGTTTTTGTTAATTTAGTATAACTGGCTTATGGAGCCCAGAAGGTGCCAAGTCTGTCATAAAAAGCAATGTCACAGTGTGTTTCTTCCCATCGCACGGGCTGGGCACTTCAGTGGGAGCAGAAAGTGCTGACAATCCCACAGGGAAATTCAGGTGTTCACTTCTGCTGTCAAAGGTGACTGCAAATGCTGCTCTTGATGGCACCATATCATGTTCTAAAAGAAGGGAAAACAAAATATTCTGGTTTGGATTATGTAAACTCCATTGGAAGGGTTGACTTTTCTGACAAATATGGAAAGGACACGGGTAGTTCCTGGGTCATTTTCTTCAGAACTCTTGTCTTAAAGAGGTGCCTGTCAGGACATCTAACATGACAGCACCTGGGTAACCGTGTGTTGTGACACCAGTATATTCTGCTGTTGTTATATCAAGTGTCTGCAACCTCTGCCAGTTCAATCTGCTTGAGAGAAAACTATCACTAAAGTTGTCTGTATGCACTTTGTTTGTAGGAACACCCAGCTGACTGAATTTTGCTAAAAGACAAAGTCACAAACTCGGCAAACATCAGCTCTCTGTTGGCACTTCTGCCAGAATGTGTCTTTCAATTGCCGTGTCCTTCTGAGGCTCTGGGGAAGGTCTGGTGGCTTGAAGATTTGTCTTCTGGTCCAGCCTAATGAAAAGATAGCGACTGCTTTAGTTTCATGATCATTGTGATTCATAGTGGCAGTTTGTAATACATTTTTCAGCATGTTAACCACCTTTCTTGAAACTATTTTGCAATTAATAGCCCTGTGGATTAAATCAACAGGTTTTGACAGTATCATCCTATGCCATGCTATTGACCTCCAAGAAGAGTCGTTGGCTCCGGTGCACGCATGTTACCGAACAACAAAAAAACCCCATCAAAATGCTCAAAGGTCCATTCTGAAGCAGACAGTACATTGGCAAGCTTGAGAATGGCACATCAATTCTCGTGGCAAATAGCACCCGGGGGAACAACGTAACGTTCATTGGCTGCCCAAGCTGAAAGAGAAGCTTTCCATTTATAGCTGGGTCAGCTGGGGTAGCATCTGATAAAACCCAAACTTTAGAAAGCTCAAAATGTAATCTCTGAATTTCAATACGAAGACTTTTAGGCCAACATTTCAATAAGCCATGCAGAGTATCTTTCATGGCATCGCTTTAGAGTATTTCACCTATACCCTACTAATGGCCAAACCCAGCATAACCAGGAAATAATACAGAAAATGTGAATTCATACCCTTAAAGAAAGATATTATTAAGATACAGCCATAGATGAAATTTAAAACCATTGTGCAAGTCACCTCTTCAAATCCAGGCAACAGATCTGCCCGACAGCAGAATTTCTGCTTTAGTTTCCTGTTGGGAATTGCTGAGCAGGGGTGAAAGACCAAGAGGGAGAAATCATCAGAGAAACTCATTCCGTGGATCCAGAGAACGCAGCTGAGGGGAACTCTCCCACTCACCCAACAGTCAGGTCGTGACAGAAGATGGAAAGTGAAGTGAATTAAGTGGCAAGACAAAATCTAAACTCACCCACAGCAGCTAATTAGAGAGATTAATCAAAACATCAGTAGCTATCAGCAATACTATGCTGGCTTTGACCCACATCAGCCATCTAGACACAGTAGACAATAGTTTTTCTCTGTTTAACTGCCAGAGGGAGATACATGCACAGTTAATTCTAGATGGTGAAATCTAGCCAAACAGATTTGGATACTTTAAAAATCAATATAATAAATACATTTAAAAAAGCAAACCAAAACACGATTGCAGGCCTGGCGAAAAAATTCCAAAAGAAGAAGAGGAAAAAAAAATGCAAAACCTGAAATTAGCAGCCCCCTTCATAAATTCCCATTTCTGGAAATAGGAGTGCAAGCAGGGTACCGTGTCCCTGCTCTTTTAGCCACGTGTTCTGGGATCAGATTAGCTGCGTTAATTAGAGCAGAAACAGGAGCTGGCTGCTTTCTCAAACCAGTCTTTTACCTGACATTTCACTCAAGTGAGCTGCTCTGCATCCCAGCAAGACTCTCCCTGTGTATTCGCTGCGTTCAGCACTTCCCAAACACTTTGGTCTCTCACCTGTGGCTTCTTCACCTGAACGATGTGATAGGCTGAATTTTAGAGCTGTGAGAAGGTCATCCTAGAATCTCCCTCCTGCTTTCTTTTGCCTTTAGTTTTCTAGTATCATCTGAGAAGTTTCGATTGGACTCCCATACGTATATGTAGGTACATAATGCATACGTACATATGCAAACACCTGCCCCCACGTAGTAAAATGGAAACTGTAAGTAAATTACTAGTAAACATCTTTTTGTGTATGTAAATACGGATATATTCAAATATTCATATATATATAGAAGCTTACAAATGTAGAGACACACATGCATAGAGATGGGCCTTGGGTTGTGACCTGCAGATACAGAGATGGGCCCTGTGTTTTGACCTGCCTGGGTTTTTATATCTACACAGAATAACAAAAATTGTGAGAAATGGTCACTTGTAAGATGAACATAAGTTAAGGTCTGTGTCTCACGTAGGATTTCTGAGAGCTTTTAGTTGATGTCTAACAAATGCTTATCAGCAATTCATTTCCCTCCTCTTTGGTTTTGCCCTAAGAAAGTGTCTGCCTGGTGTGATTGATAGCCATTGGTCTTTCAGTCAGAGATTACAAGGGAAATAGCATTAAAATACCAACATGTTTGTTTATTTCTTAGCTGTTCACTGCTCTTGGTTTTGTTACTTCGCATGGCATAAATCTGACAATTAAGCACGTTGACTTTTCCAGCAGTGTCAATCAGGGACAGGCAGCCCAGAACTCTGAGCGTTCTGCTGCTCTTACTGGGACATAGTGTCCTGGTTTTGCTGGGATAGAGTCACAGACCACCCATGGTGCACGGTTTGGAGCCAGCCAGGAGCTTAAACTGGGAGGGTCAAGAGCCAGAGCCCCTGCCCTGAGTTGGCTACAGGTGTCTCCCAGAGCAGAAGCATCACGCTCAGTGTGAAGGGGGAAGGTTGGGGAGGATGGGTGTTCCTTCTCCCAAGGGCTACCATCCCCAGAGGGGTTTGTTCATCGTCTTACCTGCCAAGGGCTGCTTTCCTCTGTGCTGTGACCGCCACACGCTCACTGGGCTGAGCGTAGCTTTGTACACTTTATACTGGTATTAGTGTTAATGGGAGTTTTGCTGGTCCAGTAATTCTGTTCTCAGTTCAACCCACAGTTCTCCCCTGCTTTTCTCCAATCCCTTTTCCCAGTTCAGTCATTCTGGAGGATATCCTCAGTTCTGTCTGCAGTGGACCCCAATCTTTCTTGAAAGGTGAGGTCCAAAACTAGCTCGATTATTCCAACTGATTATTTTTTTTCTTTACTCTGGAGAGAGGAAGGCTGTTTTATCGGTGAGATTTAGTTCCAGATTTGACAGTGGGTGTCTTTTAGCCTGTGCTAAATCATTCGTATTGACAGGACCAGCCAGGTATCTGCTCTTAATAGTGGGAGCATAAGAATCCAGAGAATGTGAAGACAGAGCTAGACACCCAAATTAGATGTTTTAATGTGCCCACAACACAAGCAGTATGTAATCACACATATATATATGCACTGCCATAACATTTATCCTTTTTTTTTCTGCAAGAGTATGTCATTGTCCCTTGTCTTCACCTTCAATTCCCTGTAATCCTTAGATCATTTCCTATGGAATCATTCTCCACAGCCATTTATTTTCTATGTTAGAGCTGTGCAGCTATTAGGTCTGGCACGCTGCACTTCTATAAATAACATTCTTCTTTTTCAGGCCGTTGCTCTGGTTTATCAAGATAATTTTGAATTATAATCTTCTCATCCAGCACACTTACAGTGCCTTTCAGCTTTGTGTCATCTGCAAATTTAACGAGCATATGCTGTATTTTTTCAGTCGGGTTATTAATGAAATAATCAAATAGTAGCAGACCCAGAAAAAAATCCTAAAGGAACATCGCTCAGCATCTTCTGACAATTAACCATTAGTGACAACTCTTTGAATATGGATATCCAACAAGCCTGAATTCTACCCTTGTCCCAAAGGCCATCATATTTAGGAAGAATTTCTTCACTATGAGGGTGGAACAGGTTGCCCAGAGAGGTGGTGGAAGCCCCATCCCTGGAAGTTTTTAAGGCCAGGCTGGATGGGGCTCTGAGCAACCTGCTCTAGTGGGAGGTGTCCCTGCCGATGGCAGGGGGGTTGGAACGAGATGATCCTTAAGGTCTCTTCCAACCCTGACAATTCTATGATTTTCTGATTCTCCCCTCTGGCTGTGCCCACCCCAGCTGCACCACTCCTGCCTGCCTGGTGGAGTGCAATAACCGTATGCTAAACTGCATGATAGGCTTCAGTGTCAGCTGTACATCTAAATGGTGATGCTTTCATCTCATGGAGATAAAAAGCTGAAAATAATTCCTTAATATTTTGTATTCCCTTGTACGCCCCCAGGCTGGTGCTAAAGCTCTAACCCCTGGAGCCCACATTCTGCTCCCACTGCCCTCCCTTTGCCCATGCCAGGCTGAGACAGGCTTTGCCCTGGGCTCTCACCCTCCCACTGCTGGCAGGGTTCCACACACCAGACCCAGCACTGTTGGGAGGCAAAGCAGCCCTACAGCGTGGATATGGCTCCAGTACAGTTCCTACATGGATTCAGCAGCTCCACCAGCATCCCAGGGCTGTGGGGTGATCACTGTGGGGGTGATGTGCAGTTGAATGGCAGGAGATCAGCACTGAGCCCGGTGATGGAGGAAGGAAAAGAATGGCCCTTACAGGAAGCTAATGGGTGCTGCTGGTTTTACCAACCTTGCCCCATCCAAATCCTCTCATATTCTCCCTGGGCATGTGCTTGGGGAGCAGTATCCCTCCAGCATCCTCCCAAAATGAAGGCTGGGGTCATGACAATCTCTGGGTTCCCTGGATCCCAGGGACTGCCCAAATACCCATCCCTGATTTGTAAGAGCTGGGGTAACCCTAGGTGGGTGAACCACCATTCGTGCTGGTGCTGATGGCTATCCCATGCCAGGCTGGTGTGGCCATCACCAGTCCTGGCCCCTTGGCCACAGCCCACCCTGTGGCTTCACCCTGGAAGGACAGTGGTGATGATGAGTTGTGGGAGAGCACAGGGTGTATGTTGCTGGGGTAGCTGAGGATGTAATGGCTGCTGCTGTGCAGGAGAAGTTCTGTGGGGACTTAGCTGAGTTTGGGTCAGGGTCCTGGCTTGGGAGAGATATTCATATCATTTGATGTAGTTTACTCAAGCCCTTTGGAGGGCTGCCTTCCCAATGGGATGATGGCACCAATTACTTCCTTAGGAGAAAGAAGTGTCCTTTATGGCATATTTTGGCAACGTCTGAGCACTGTCCTCAGCATTAGCCATGCCAACAGGAGCTGGGGGGGATATGCAGACTGGGGTAGGGGTAGCTGCCCACCTGCAGCACCTCCCCATGGGGCCAGGGATGCCAGCAGCTGGGCAGGTTGATGCCCATGTACCTCCCCTGCAAGGGAAGCTGGGTGCTGTGCTGTAAGGGGGCCCAGCACCATGTGCAGGGGTTTGCTGGCATCTCTCTCCCTTTTCTTTTCCAGCCTTCCAGGTGGAAAGAGCAAGGGAAGAAAGCAGTCCTGCCTGTCCTGGGAGGTCTTGCTCACAGCAAAATCCCAGCCTGTGAGTGCTTTTGGCAACTCTTTAAAATAGGCAAATGCATTATGTGTCAAGAACAGCTTCCCAGGAGTGGAAAGGGGTGAGATGAAGGGAGGAGTTCTAGATGCGTATTTGGTCCGTGACCAGGCAGCACCCCCTGGGAGCCAGTGGCCAAGGCAGGGTCAGACCCAGGCTCAGCACACTGCTGACCATGAGAACCTCTTACAGGGCTCTGGCTGCTGCATAAAAACCTTCTGCCAATTGCTGGGCTCGTGCCATCATCCCCAGGTCATGGCTGCATCTCAGGCACCTGCACCAGGGTGCTCAGTTCTTAGCCAGGCTCCTGAACACAGGGATGGTTATTGTGGAGGAGCACCAGGTGGCTTCCTGGTACTGGACTGGTGGCCAGAAGCAGACAGGAGTCCCAGTCCCACACCCTCACCTTGCCACAGCTCACCAGCAGCTTTAGTCCTTTGCTTTGGTGCTGCATCTCTGGTTTGCCTCTTGGTAAATTCACCTCGTTGTTTGCATTGCAGCATCACCTGGAAGCCAGGGATCCCATGGTGCTGGCCAGGCAGCCCTGCCCTGCCTGCCCTGGCCACACAGCCCTCCTGCTGCAGGCAGGGACCATTCACAGCAGCTTGGGGGGCTCCCAGCGCAGCGTGCCGAGTCCCGCTGCCCGCACAGCTCGCTGAATAAGCCCCCTCGATTTGCAGGCGGGTGGAAAGCAAGGGGCAGCCGTGGAACCAGCTGCACTGAGTATATCAGCAGAAAAAGGTGGGTTTCCCCAGCTTGCCAGAGCCCAGCCTGGAGGACACTTTCACAACCAAGCTATAAACCTTGCAACTGGGGGTTTCTAATGGAAACATTGACAAAACCTGTAGCTGACAGAGCAAGAGCTCTGCTTGTGTTAAGCCTGCATTTTCATCCCTAATCCTCCCAGCTCCTGGCCTGTCTCAGAAATGGACCTGTGCAGCTGGTTGAGCATCCCTGGGGACACAGTGGGTGGCTAGGCTGGGGGGAGGACTGTCACACAGGTCCAGCTGCTTGCCACCGTGCCAGCCCCAGCCTGCCACACCGCAGGCGAGGGGCCGATGGCTGCAGGGAGCCCCTCTGCTGCAGTGCGACGGTCCCCTGCCACCAAAAAGGCAAAAGAAAAAGGCAGAGTGGTTCAGTTGGTTGTAAAAATTAATGAGTTCAGATACAGACTTGCTTTATTCCGGTCCAGCTGCGTAACCACGGCGATTGTGTCCGGCACACTAGACAGTTACATCAGCTCCACACCCCTGTACAATAAGACTCTGTTTGATCTCAGAAACAAGATCAGACTCCTGGGCTTTGCACATCCTGCTTCCTACATATGTAAAATTATTTTATTACCAGCCAGGAGAGTTCATCTAAGCTGCACTCACTGTGCAGCTGATGTGGAGAGAACATGCCCCTGTCTGCACTTCTTTTACCAGATGGAGATCTGCAGAGACATTTCAGAGCTGCTACTCCTCCTAGGTTGGTTGCTTTATCCAATTCCTCATCTTAGACTGGAAACTCTGGGGCAGGACCTGAGCCTCCCCATGTGTTTATGCAGCCCCTGCACAGTGGGAGGTGTATATGGCTCAGGTCTCCTGAATATAAGTGATAAATAAGCAGCTGTGTGTTTTTCCTTGGCTTTAACCCCTTTTGTCCCATCTGCCCAGGAAAGGAAGTTCCTTATAAAAATATCTGCTCTGCCCTTCAAATATCTGCTTAAATCCCCCTCTGTTTGTCAGGTCTGTGAGACGCTGGAGAACTGTCAGATATTAGCATCCTCCCTGTATTCAAACATTTACCCTTCCCCTTGTGAGTAACACCACCATCTCCAAGGCAGTTCTGATTACGCCCAAGCTGCTCCAGGCTCAGCCTGAGCAGCCTCAGCTCCAGAACTCACTGTTGCTGGTTTTAGGTTGCTCAGCAGAGCTACAAGGCACCGCTTTAACCACAGCTATTCCATTTATACCGTCTCACCGATGCTGCTCTGCCGCTGGCCCTGCACATCCTGCCCCCTGAGCTACAACACACAGACCCTTGCTGTCACACCGGGGGACAGAGCTGCATCCTGGGGTGTGCCTGCAGCACTGGTGTGCAGGAAGAGCTGCATCTCGGGGAGTGCCTGCGGCACTGCTGTGCAGCATCACTGCATCCTGGGCTGCATCTGCAGCGTTGGTGTGCGGGGAGTGCTGCAAGACTCACCTAACTGAGAGCACGTTCCCAAAGAAAATGTGCTTTTCAGCTCAGGATTCTTCTGCTGATGATGTCTGCAGGGCTGTGTGGCCTGAGTTCACTGTGACTCACTGCACACAGGTCACCTGGCAGCTGCCGGGTGGTAACTCTTATTTACTGCTCAGTTGTGGTTGGATTTAAACCAGCGGCACAGGCAGAGGGAGGGGAAATCCCCTCCTTCCCATCCCAGCACCACAGAGTCATCCAGTCTAACTGGAGCAGCTACTCTAAGTGCACCTAGTTTAGGGCCTTGCTTCACTCCCGGCTGCTTTCTTCTTAACTCAGCTCTCCTGGTTTTATTAAATTCCCAGTCTAGAGGCTTCAGGGTGCTTACAGCTTTGAATAAGGCTCTTGCAGACCTAGCCCAGGTCAGGCACCCTGTAGTTCAGCAAGTCTAACACCATGACAGGCCTGTTCAGCAGCAGCAAGAAAAAGCAGTGCCAGTCTGTGCCAGCCATCCTCTATTTGGAAAGGAGAAACTGGTGACCCAGTACACGATGTAGTAGCTACCAGCATGGGCACAGGCAGCCCTATCTCGTACAGCCCTTGTACACCTCTCAACTCCTCAGCTTTGGGAGTGCTAACCTGCTCAAATCAGGCACGACAAAAGATGCAACTGAATCTTTTTTGCTGAAAGCCATTCCTAGCACATGTGCTCGACTAGATTAAAGTTTAGCTTCCCTGTAAGCATTCCCTGAAGAGCTTTGCTGATCAAGTCATGCACCCGGAGCAGGGCCACCATTCTGACTCACATGTGACGGCAGTCTCCTGTGCTTCCCATCCTTGCTGCCTGGGCCTGTGAGTCGAGTGGGGATCTTGTCATGTCATGCAGAGCTTTCCCTCCAAGCCTTGGTCTGGAGAAACTGAGGCAGCACTTGTGCAATGAGAGCTGGTTGCAGGTGAGTAGGTTATGGGAAGCTCCAGCCATCAGGGTGGACCAGCACTGTCACCAGATGGTTTCATGTCCTTAACAAGCGTGCATTTATCCCATCACCACCAAGATAATTGCCAAAGTTTTAGCTCATAGCAATGAATTCTTTCTCTCTGGGTTCTCCCAAGCAATTCTAGAAGCTTTCCAGGTGATTTTCTGCCGTGGATCTCCCCATCATCTCCAGACCTTGCTTTTTGTGAACACATTTTGACCTCCACTCAGGACCACGTGTGTGTGTTTTCACAAGCACAGCAAGGCAAACCAAAAAAGCCCCAGCTGCCCCTCCAACCGTCACACCGCAATGCCAGAGCACCTGCCATTTCCTGTTGGTTTGAAATTACCCCGGGGATGCCATTCTCTGCATTGCTCTGACAACCAGGATTTAAGGCCCTGCAAAAAGCAGAGCTACCCAGTTTCCAAACCTTCCCAAATTTGCAGCCAGAATTGTTCTCATCAATCATCTTCTGTCGGATGGAGAACTTGAGGCACCTCAATCCAAACTGGAATATGGAAGGGAGGCCTTCCCTGTCCCACCCTCCCCTGTTCCAGAGCCCATCTCGAATAAACAACACCTGAAAGGGCCAAGGCAGCTCAAAAGGAAACTAAACGATCCCATCTGTGAGTCTTGGCGAATCTCTCCTCCGGGAGGGGGGTGTGGGGGAGACGAAAAAAGTTGAAGGGTCTTTTTTTTCAGTCTCAGAAGGAAATACCATTGCATTCAAATGTTGCTGCTGCTCCAAATGTCATTTCAGAGCCCAGACCCGGGTTTCTCCTCAGACAGGTTTCTTACTGGAGATGGTAACAAGAGCCTTTGGAAAAGTTTGTCATCTGCAGGCAAGGTAAGTAAAGAAGTGCCAAACACAAGTGAACAGAGCTCGGGGTAGAAGATGTAGATAAAGAAGCAAAAGCAGTGTTTTGTAAGACAGTAAAACAACAGCTCTGCTTGCACTGGAGAATCTGAGCTTGCTGTGTTCCTGTCCATGACTTAGAGGTGCTGGTAAGTTCACTGGACTGGAATGGAAATCCTTGGGTGCTCAGCTGGGTCCTGGTGCTCACAGCACAGTGAGTGGTAGCTGAGGACCTTGGAAAAGGCAGGCCCTGGTGCGTCAGAGAGCCTGGGAAATTGCCCGTGTCCAGGTTTAGAAAGTCAGGATAACCCACAAGGGCCAGAAGCCCCTTGTCTTTTTCCCATTCTTGAAGCTTACCTGGATTGGGGTTTTCCATTTTCAGGGCTACAGGATGGTCTGTTAGCTGTGTCCCCCCCACTCCCTGTGCTTTCCCAGGCTACATTTCTGCCTTCTGGCCCCAAACGGGCAGGTTGGGCTAAGCACATAAGGGATGTTGTAAGTGTATTGGCAGCCTTGGTGCATGACAAAAGCACTGACTATCACAAAGCAGCTTTATCTCACCAGGTTTCCAGCTCTGTTCCCCAGTCTCAAAGGCTAGGAATTGTGAGTAAGGGCACTTTGCATCTTTAAAGAGCAGGAGCAGTTTCAGGCTCAGCCCGGGGTACCCTGGAGACCCCAGCAATCCTGCCCTGGGGGAATTTGAAACCCAGGTCTGGGTTGTAGAGCAGGAGTTCACATGTGTCACAGGCCACTGGGCAGACACCAGGAGATGAGCTTGGGAAATGCTCTGTGCACCACTGACACCACTAGCAACCCCAACTTGGTTTAGTTAGGCAATCAACTTGCCAGGATAGATATAGAAGGCAAAATATTCCAATGCTTTTGACTAACTGTTAGCCTTTAAACACAAGTTATTATTTAATTGTGAATTCAGCTTTCAAGCCTGCCAGCAAGAGTGGGGATGAATATCTAAGACAATGTTAATTGTCCTGGAGATGAGGCAGGGGGAGGGCACCAGCTGGTGATGGAGGGCTCAGGATGAGGACTGAGGATATTCTGGTCCCTGGAAAGATTTGGCTCCAGCAGAGTGGCTAAAAACCAAGGAAGTTCTGGGACAGATAATAGAGAGCTGTCATAGGAAAGTACTTAACCACTTTCTGATGCTCACACTGCAAACAGAGTGCTAAAATGTTGGCGAGTACCAAGAGACTCACAAAAATTATACAAAGGCAGAAATGAGCATTCTAGAGTGAGGCTTTCAGAGCTCAACCAATTTTGTGCAACCCCCAAAGAATGAGCATTTGGTTATACATCTAAAAGTCATGACAGGAAAAAGAAATAGAATGAATATTGAATTTAGTAGGGGAAGTTGTGATAAGATTCAAAACCAGGAAAGGGAATCAAGGGCACATTTAACAGGAAATCGGGCATTTCTCTTCAAGGGATGGGGTTAGAAACCACTAACAAGCCAGAAAAAGGAGAGACAGCTGCTCATTCCAAGGAGAGATGCTTTTCTGGCTCTTCCTGGGATCAGCATAGGCATTTCTGGGCTAAATGTGATGCCTGTGAAATACAGACCTTTCATCCTGAGTCCAGCCAGCTCCTGCAACTGTAAGCAATACAAGCTTGTAGGCCCAGGAAGAAAATGAGGGAAAACAACATTCAGGAGCAGAATGGGGGTGTAACAGCAGCTGGCCCTGAGCACCCTGCAAGAAGCAGCTGAGGGTGAAGTAAGTATGAGGGTGGGCACGTGTCCCTTGGAGGGGTGGCTGGTTCACTTGGTGCCAGGCTTTTCCCTTCCATGCTACTAGAAGGGCTACCCCTTGAGTTTGCTGGGCACACACAAGGCCCCTGCTTGCCCTGGGACACAGAGCCTGGCCGCTTCCCCTCCCCTTTATGAGCACAGTAAAGCAGAGGGGGACATCATTTCTGCCCCTCTGCCTCCGCTCGTTAGCTAATGTGAATTAAATCTCTTTTATCTTCACACATTTTCTAAGGATAATAATCCTTTTTTGTGTGCACCCACCTTAACTGTTCCCAAACTGAGCTGTAATTGCTGATAGTAATTAAGTTAATACATATTTACAGCCATGTAGAATTATAGAAGGTCTCCCGTAGCTTTATTTGAGGCATTTTCTTTAACCTGCTATAAAATCATTAACAAGTTGTTCAGTGTTAATTGCCTCCAATGCCAACCTTGTCCCTTTGCCCCCGGACAAGGCAGGGCAGGCATATGGCTTCCCCTGCCTGGCCCAGGACAGCTGCTTTCTCCTTGCTCACACCCCAGCTTCACTACAAGGCAGAGTTGACCACCACCAGTCTTTCCTACCTTGTTACTCCAGCATTGGCAAACTCATCTCTACGGCCAAGTTTCCAAGCCATTTGCAAAAAGAGCCTTGCAAGGGTTTACGAGCCCCATGTCCACGTGCGCTGTGAGGATGGGGGAGCAGGACCCCGGGAGAGCGGGCACCCGGCAGGGCTTGCACCGTGGCTGCAATCCCCTTGTGCCAGATTTTCTGCTGCTTGCATTTGTGCTTTTGTGCTTGCCAAGAGCCCCAAACCACTCAGCAAACAGCGTGTGTGGTGAGAGATCACCTCATGTAATCTCTGGGCGAATCTCCCCATTATACAGTAGGCTAATTAACTCCGGACAGCAGGATAGGGTCATGATGAGCTATGGGCTCCAGGAATGTCCTCCCCAAAGGGAAGTAAATATCACTGCAAGAGCAGGGAGCCCCTTTCCATGGCAGTGAATCCTGATAAAGAGCTTCACTCCATTCTCCCGCTGCTGGCTCCAGCTTAGTGTTTTTAAAGCTAATTCTCCCCTGCACTAATCTGGAGGATCCATTCAGCTCAAAGCTCAACATCTGAGTCTATTTGCGAAGTGTGCAGCTGTGTCAATTTGCAAAGACAAAGGAAAGCTCCTCTGTCAACAGGTCGGGGAGCTCAGGTAGCATGAGGGAATTGAGGGCAAGAAGTCAAAGCGGTTTCGCAAACCATCAAGACCATATTTAAATCCCGCCCAGCCTCAGAGGCCGGAGCAGCGCAAGGGATAAAGGGAGCACGGAGGAGTGGGCTGAATGGCCAGGGCTGCGAGTCTGCCAATTAGTGCTATTAAAGAAAGATAATTAGATCTGCTCCATGGAAACCCCAGAGGGGGCAGAATGCAATTTCCATTCGGGCTTATTTTGATAAAAGTTAGAAATGCCAGGAGATGTCAAAATTACATTGCTGGCGATATGAGCAGGGCCCTCGGTGTGGGGTTGAGCAGCTACGGCCCTCTCAGACACAAGCAACTGTCTGCTCAGTATTTGTGCCCAAGGGATGGAGGTTGAATATTTTGGAAGTGAACACTTCTGGATAAAGAAATTCATCCTCCTTTAGAGGCTCTGCTTCTCCAGCAACTTTTATTTTTAGGAATCACTCTGCACAGGGGCCAATGTCATGGAGATGATTAGCAGTGATGTACTCTGAGCTGAGGGCAGGGCTGGGAGCAGCCTTTCCCAGGGCACCCAGGATGGAGATGCAAGGAAGGCAGGAGGCATCCTGGTGTCCTCAGAAAGCACAAAGTCAGTAAGTCCTTGAGAGGAGATGGGAGTTCTCACCCAGACCCTTAATCTCAGTGCCATCAGGACAGGGAAATACTTACCCCTATTTCACACAGGAGGAAAGAGTTTTGGGGAAGCCAAGTCTAAGATTTCTGAAGCCAGTCTGTCTTAGGATGCTACAACCCGGCCTGAGCACTCCCTAGCCATTGGCAGTTGAGGACCATGACATTACAGAACCCTGTTGGGCTAGTGGCAGGGACCAGCTCCTTTGAATGGAGCATTGGAATATCTGTATGGGCATTTGTAACCTTCAGAGAGTTAATGAGAAAATAGAGTAAGGAGTCATCACACAGCCAGTGTGTGAGAAGGTCCTGAGTCTCCTCATTTCTAATCATCTAAACTAATTTCCTGCAATTCAGAGATCTACAAAATAAACTGGGTTTGAGCAAATCCATTTTGTGACTGAAAACTTTTCTATAAAAACACCCTTCTACTGTAAACAAAGGCAGTCTCTCTTCTTTGGATTTTTAACACAAAAAATAGGTCTCTGTCTCAGAAAGACTTTGCTGAAACTACAACTTTGCCTCCAGTAGACACTACACACAGGAAAGACAAATTTCAAAAAAACCCAAACAAAACAACAACAAAAAAAAAACAACTGGAAGGCTGAACACAGCCAACTAGGGTTGAGTTTGGTATCAGTCACATGCTGTTCTCACCCCCAGCAGTCCACCCTTGCTGTGCCTGCAGAGCAGGGAGTAAGAGTTTAATTTCAACAACCTCCATTTGGAGGAAATTTAGACATTGTCCCTTAGGTAAATATTCTCAGATGTGCAATAATAAACACCATTAAATAGATTTAATGGGTGCACTCTATCAAAATATACACAACGTATACTCTAGACATATGTCTAGTGAGCAGGGAAAACAGGTGAAATCTCATGTTTGTTACTTCATGATACAAGGTCCAAAATAATATCCTGCCCAGCTACTTTGTCCCTCTAACATAAATTGTTGGGGCACACACATACAAATGTATAAAATTTGGCCAGATGCTTCATTTTTCTCTTAGAGTTAAACAGACTTATTTTGATACTGTCTGGCAATATAACACCTGTAACATTAATAAACACAGTCATCCCTTTCAAATACATTTTATACCTACTGTACATTTTTATTTTGAGGTAATAAATCACATGCATAAACCTTATTAATCATTTAAGCAGCCCCTTTAAAACATGTCTGAAAAGGTTTTCCAACTCAAACACCTTTTAAGACGCAATGACATCATGTCTGTCGGGACATTGTTATGCAGCGAAGATTGAGAGACATTTTCCCCCCATAAAGTTGTTGCAATAAAGTTTGTCATTGCAGTCGTTAAATTAATGTTTTCTCCTCTTACCTTCTTCCTTACTCTGGAGCTACCCATTGTCAGGGAGGAAGAGAAGACATGCCGTGGTGAAAAATTCGGAGGTCTAATCATGAAGTCTGCCACAAAGCAAAATACCCATTGATTTCAGCAAGGGTTATCTACAGGTCTGTTTTATATTAACTCCGGTGGTACTTGGCTTCTCCTGGGCAGGCAGAACAAGCACGTTGAGAAAGAGGAAGAAGAAACTCCACATTCTACCTGGAAATGGTGAAAAATTAAGCAAATGTCATTGTTTCATGGAACTGGACATTCCAAGAGAAACTGGTCCTCACTGGAAGTCTTCACTTGTGTATCTACTGACCTACAGGAAGGTGCTGGCCCAGCTGACAGGTTCAGCAGAGGCTTTGCCTGCTGAGCAAGTGCAAAGCTATGTTTAACTAAGCTAAAGGAGAAAGAAGATGCAGGTGATGTATTTTTAACAGTCAGAGGCTGCAGCTGCTTGGGTGGTAGCAGCTTCCAAGTGAGCGGAAAGCTGTGTGAAATATGGTATTCAGAGTGTCTTTCTCCTATTCCAGGAGCTAAGCTCTGTGCTGCTTTGAACAGCCCCAGATGGGTCCTGCATGCCCTATTCCAGCAGCACCATATAAGCATGGCCCAGCTCTCACGGCAGCTGTGGTGACCACACTTTGGTGGCCTATGAAACTGAAACCTCAGCCACATCACCGGTGCCTGTGACTCAGATCTGCTGTGTGCTTCCTTTCTCATCCTGTCCCAGCGGAAGAGAAGCACACGTGCAAATGAGTTGGTGGGGTTTGGCTGCTTCCAGAATTGTCTCTCCTGGCAGATGATCCCTGCTGGGGAATGCATCCTGTCCTGCAAGCGAGGACATGAATCTGGCAGTGCAATGCGGAGAGGTCCTTGCAGAGCAGCTTCAGCCTCAATGTCTCAAAGCTCAAGGCTGTAAGAGTCTCCTACATGCACACAAACACTTAGCTGAATTACACAGAATTACACAGAATTATCATTGAGGCTGGAATAGACATTTGAGATCATCAAGTCCAGCCTAAGACCTGACACCACGCCACCTAGCTAGACCACGTCTCTAAGTGCCACATCCAATCTATCCTTAAACACCACGAGGGATGGTGACTCCACCACCTCCCTGGGCAGGCCATTCCAGTGTCTAATGACCCTTTCCATAAGGAAGTGCTTCCTAATTTCTAACCTAAACCTCCCCTGGTGCAGCTTCAGGCCATGCCCTCTTGTTCTGTCACTGGTTGCTTGGGAGAAGAGTCCAGCCCCCACCTGCCTACAGCTACCTTTCAGGTAGGTGTAGAGAGTGATGAGGTCTCCCTTGAGTCTCCTCTTCTTCAGGCTGAACTGCCCCAGCTCCCTCAGCCTCTCCTCATAAGACTTTCCCTCCAGTCCCTTCCCCAGCCTCATCG
Organism: Actenoides hombroni; assembly: GCA_024336885.1. Classification (NCBI taxonomy): domain Eukaryota; kingdom Metazoa; phylum Chordata; class Aves; order Coraciiformes; family Alcedinidae; genus Actenoides; species Actenoides hombroni. The sequence continues at coordinate 2,003,910 of WUAM01000124.1, forward strand.
CTCTCCTCTGGACCCGCTCCAGCACCTCAATATCCTTCTTGAAGTGCGAGGCCCAGAACTGTGCCCAGTATTCAAGGTGAGGCCTCACCAGCGCCAGATACAGGGGAAGAATCACATCTCTAGTCCTGCTGGCC
>WUAM01000124.1:2004143-2069403 GCA_024336885.1 Actenoides hombroni
CAACCTGCTCTAGTGGGAGGTGTCCCTGCCCATGGCAGGGGGGTTGGAACGAGATGATCTTTCAGGTCCCTTCCAACAATTCTATGATTCTATATTCAGATAATATGTAATTCTCTAGGAACATCTTCCACTAGGCTGAGTGCTCTGTATACATGGTATGGAAGTGACTCAGAAATGAGCAATGGGTGTCTCTGGGTTCACTACTGCTGATCACAGGAGGGTGACTAAGACATCTTGCTTTTACAAGTGGCATGACTTGGTTTTCTGACTGCACATTATCTGGCATCTCCATGTGAGGATGGATAATGCTTTTACTTGGCTTAGTATGAGAAGGATCCTTCAGCATCATGCTGGTTAAAGCCCCTAGGTGCCTAAAAAGATATCTACACTTACAATAAGCCATCATCATTATTATTTTATTATTGTTATTATTTACTGACTTTAGTGAGAACTGAAGTATTATGCAGAAGGGGGATGTCACTGCTGATACCTCCTGTTTTCTTCCAAAGAACAAGCTGTACTCTATGTGCCTATCCCAGAAGAAAATTGCTGAGCCAGTTCTTGACTAGAGTTAGTTTATGCTTTCTTATATGACAGCTTGAAGTGGCTCCTGAAGAAATAAATGAAATGTGATGGAGAAGTAAATGACAATTCTAACTGGTCTGTCTAGCTGTCATGTGTTCAAGAGTGACTGACTCTGTTGACTGAGTGGTTTGGATATAGATCTGGCTGTCACCACACACAAAGGAAAATGCAAAAACCCCACACCCAGTAAAACAGAGAGCTTTTTTTCTGAGTAATTTTCATAGGATTATTTCTAAGAAGCTGCAGTTTTCCTTTACTTCTGGAGATAGCATTTGGAAAATAACTGTGTAAGTTGGATAGCTCTACACATGAGTTAGCTGCATTCCTTACTGATATGCCAGGGTCTGAACTATGAACCTGAAGATGTGAAACCTTGTTTGGTGATACTGAGAGTTAATAAATAAACCTCTATAAAAATAAAGTGAAAATTCTGGCCATTATTATGAGAAGAAAAAAAAAAAAGAAAGAAAAGGTGATTTCTTGACATAATTAACATGAAATAACACTGTTAATCTTGACAAGGCATTTCTAGATTTCATACATGACAGTAAAGTGAATTAAAATACGAAGTCTAAAGCTAAGCTTTATCATCTCCAGGGATGATTTAATGTGGGATAATACAAATGTCTTCCCATTTCTCCAGCCGTCCTGCTGTTGCCTAAGAGTTCAGTGTCCCTTCAGTGCCTGGCTGCTTGTGAAGCAGCTGTTGAGCCACTTACTACAGCTTCTCACAACAAAATAAACTGGTACAGAGTGGATAAGCAGCCACTTTACAAGCGTCTAAGACATCTCTGCAGTGATAGGTGAAAGAACTTTTGCAAGTGTCACTATTTAATCTGTCCCTCCTCGTTACTGAGGGCTCAAAAGAGTCACATCTGGAGTGGATTGAGCTGTGAGTTCAGGAGATTTTACAAATAACTATAATAAAGCACAGTACCATTGCTTGTCCACACTTCAGAAGGGTCTTCAGGCCCTAGCAGCAGAATTGTGCCTACTGTCTACAGACCCGAAACTGGGCAGTGTTTCAGTCGTGCACTTCAGGCATGGGTGCAGTCAATGCAATTAATGGTAGAGGTTGCAGCCTCAAAGGTAGCTGCAGGCAGATGTGGTGTGTGCATATCTAGAGATCTCTGCACATATAACTGTTCTGAATACATTTCAGAATCCAGTCCTAATTCCACAGTAATGGATTCAGAGCAAGTGCTACCAACAGGACTGATGAAAACTTAATTAGCCTGAGATGCTCAGCTGAAGTCCCAACAAACTTCAGAGGATTTAAACTCGTTAGTCCCTGTTAGTTCATTTTCACATCACAACTTTGTTGTATTATTTACTGTATCATGAAACCACCATTTACACCACAGTGAGATCCAAACATCCATACAGCCCCCTTCACCTCGCTACTTCTATTTTACCTCTGTATCTGTGTTCAGGGGATGTTATTAAGATGCATGTAAGAATTTGTTGGATATTACAGATAGAAAATTTTCCTGTGTAATAAACAGAGTCTTTAAAGGATTTCTTTTAAATTTTCAGTACCCTTTGTGGTTTTTCCCAGGCATGACATTCATGCTTGAATGAAGAATTCTATTCAACCTGCAGTCACCCAGCTGACTGATCAGCTTGCTCAAAGAAATAACGAGAAGTGATTCAGATCAAGTAGAGAAGTTAAACGACAGAAAGAGTCCTAGCTAATCCCTCAGCTAAGTCATTGGAGAGGTCGAAGCCCCTCGACTCTGTTTGCTAACAACTCATTTCATGTTATTTCTAGACTTTGTACAACTTCGTGCTGTTCAAGAGTTGCTTCCTGAAGCTAATAGGTGACAAAAGAAACCTTTGAAAATGGTTGATGGGGGGAAAAAAAAAGAAAAAACCTAGAGGTAGTATTATTATCATTCTGCTTGCAAACATTACATTAAGTTCAGTAGCAACGTAGCTTTTGAAATACTGCACTGGAACAAATAATTTCTTGTGAGGGAATAATATTCTTGTCATACAGATCAGAGAGGCTGTTCATTATGCTCACTCTGCAAATGGAGGGCTTTTCCCAGCAGTGCAAGTTCCAGCATTTCAGCCAAACTAACGTTGAAAGTTTCAAATGGTCAAGCTGCCAAGACCCCCTCGGTGAGTCCCTTCTCAAGCTGAAGAGTTGTAAATGTCAGAATATTGATGTTTGAGGCTTCTTCCCATTTCTGCGTTGCACTGACTGTTGAATCTCGCATCTCTTCATACCAAGAGAAGGAGTTGAATGTCAGATTCAGATTAGAAAAAGAGAAATGCAATTTAAATAGAAGTAATTAAGCCCTGGAGTCTGTATCTAAACAGGGTGGAAGGCAATCTATGTAAAAATGTTACTTAACCAGACCAAAATTAGGAGAGTGAAAACCAGGATGGATTTTTTGCCGACTCTTGAGGAAGGCTCAGAAACACTTTGGGACCATGCCAGTTAGGCAGGAAAAAATCACTTGAGGGACAGTTCTAGCTTAACAATGTTGAGAGTTAAGATCCAATGCCAGGGAACATTCCCAGGCACTGCTCAAATGTCATCACTACATTCTTTTTGGTGCTCTGCACTGTACTAGAGCTCAGATTAGATGAGTTCTTCCCTTCTCTGAATCTCGGATCTGTGGTGCTGAATTCCTCATGGAGCTGACCGTGCAACTGGCTCTGAAAGTCTGACCCTACCAAATAGCATTGTGAATCGCTGAGAGCTGTACTCAGAAGAAAAGCCATGCTGGAAAAAGACTTCAGAGAAAGGCAACTTAGGAAAAAAGTACGGCCCGTGCAAGTGGTAGATCTCAAAATGCTACAGCTGCTCATTTATCTTGAGTTTCCTCCCATCTGAAGCTGCTTTCTCAGCGCTTCCTTTCCTTCCTGCACCCCTTGATGTCCGGGGGCTGCATTTTTGATGTCGACGTCGTTGTTTTCCTCAACGGCAGAACAGTTATATTCACATAACGCTCTCGGACGCTCCACGGGGAGCCGGGAGGTGTGGGGTGTCTGGAATGGCAGGGTAACCCAATACCGTGGAAGGAGAGTCGGTGAGAAGGAGAAGCAGTCGCTGTACCCAGGGTGCGGGTTACACACCGTGGGGGCAGCTTTGTGGGAGTGCAGAATCCTGAGGGTACCACCAGGCTTGTGGTAATGCAGGAAGCCACAGTTGCTTCGAGGTGAAGTTTTTATATGGAAGAGGTGGAAACCAGATAAAAATAATAATAATAAAAGGAACAGACGTGACAGGAAGAGCTATTACAGACAAAATAGCAGTAAGATACCAAAGCTTTGCATTTCTTGCTGCCTCTGTCAGTGAGGTCAAGAATACAACCCTGCAGCATCTGAAAGTACTTTAATTAGCTACCTCTCTCCAGTGATCTGTGCACTCCTCCTCAATCCAGCTACAACTGAGGGACCACCGTTATTATTGCTACTACTGTTAAACCCATAGCAGCACAACCCATTGTGGAGTTACAACTTTCAAAACCTTTTAAGCTGATTACATGAAAAGCAGTTTACAGTGCTGCAGACAGCAGCACTTCTGCTGTTCTCACACTACCCACCTTCCAGCATTTAAGTTTTTTCCAGCAGGAATTTAGAGGTAATATTAATAAACAAAAAGTGTAACATTTAAACTGATTTTTCAATAACCTCTGTCTCCATCTATGCCAGTGCAGCTCTTACACTAAAAACTCTTCTAGACGCAAGTTTTGAATAAAAAATTGCCACATAAAAAGCATAGATGAAGTTTTAGACAAAATTTAACCCAGGAGAGAGAAAGGCTGGGCTTTGCAATGCTTGGTTTTGTTCTGGCAAACACTTCATCGTGGACTTCACTTTAAGAGGAATCGTGATCTCCTTAACTTCTTGCATGCGTGCTGTGCATCTGAGAAGTAAGGCAGAAGTACAGAATCACATAAGGTTTGGTAAACAAAGAGGTGAAGAAAACCAGAAATTAAGAACGGCCCCTTGTTTCTCAGTATCATTTCAGGACAAGAGTTTATCCACTGGGGACATCCCCCCTGCTAACCCTGCTGCAAGCACAGAAACTGAAAGAAAGAAAATCTGTGGAGGCTTCGTTCCTCAAATTCAATAAGCTTGGCTAAGCTGAAAGGAATCTTTCATTGCTCTCTCTATTCATTTCCTGGAGTTTTACTTTTTTTTTTTTCCTTCTGTTGTCATTACCTTTTTCTGTACACACTAGAAAATAAGACTTTCAACAAGAAGTTGTTTTATCGAATAGTAACTAACTCTGGATCTGCTTTCTCAGAAGGTACATCTCTTACCTTCCCAGTTTACCTGACAAAAAGAACTTGCACTTCTGGGTCTGAGCATGGTGACGGTTAAAAACATCTCTTCACAAATGTCACCAGACTGCTCTGGAAGGACTGTAACAGCACCTCCCTGGCTTATTAGCTTATTTTTAGGAGATAGATGAAAACCAATTTATGCCTAAAATGACTCCCCCCCCAGGCAGCAGAAATAATGTGCCGTTTGTAAGACTATCTGATCTATTTCTATGCCATTATAACAGTATAATTAGTTTTCCATATATAATATGGTATTTTTACCTATTATATTTACTGAGGTAGCATCCAAAATGTAGACTAACGCTTCCTTGTTCCAACTGTAAGGACAAGGCAGCATTCTCAAGGGACAGGGCTTTTCCATCGGAATCTCAGAGGCCAGAGCTGGAGATAGAACAAGAAAAGGAAGGAAAGAGGATATCAGTTAAAAAAAATGGGCAATAATTAGAAGTAATAGTTCTGCAGCTTCTCCATTTACATACCTTAAGACTTTTGTAGACGTCACAGAATACCTGGTTTTGAGGATGAAAGCATCCTTGAATCCCTCCTCTTACAGGAGCTTCTGTTAGCAAAGTTAAAAAAGAAAATCCTTGTTTGAAAACCTGGGCACTGAATGGCAGATTTTGCCTGTGGGATTATAGTGGAGCAGGAAGTTGGCTTGTGTTTTCTGAGCATCCTGGGTTAAGGGTGCATATGAAGAGCCTGGAAAATTGAAGCACACAGCTTCAACTTAATGCAGAAGAGCACAGAAAGGCAGGAGTTAGGAGCACATAAAAGGGAAATGGGGTGAATAGATGATGAAAGAGAGCCTTGTAGGAACATCTTGGTCTTTGTTGAGGCGGGAGAAAACAAGATTGCAGCCTTCAAGTATAAAAATAAAGGGAGTTTGGATAGGAGGTGTTGTAGCCAAAGCTGAATTATAATTGTGTTAATAAGGATGTGGTTACTCTTAGCTTGCCTTGAATCGAGACACAGGTGTGAAAAGGTATTGTAAACTGCAGTAGCATGGTAGTATTTTGTAAAGGTGTTACAAAGGAAGGACACCCTGCCCTTTAAAAATAAACAACCAAACAAAACCCAAACACACACACACAAATAAACCCAAAACAAACACCAAAAAACCAACCAACCAAACAAAACCCACAACCAACCAACCAACCAACCAAAAACAACACAAAGAAGACAACCAAACAAAACCCATGGCTAGTAAAACCCAAAACAAGAAAGGGAGCCCTGGGAGCCGATGAGATCCCCTATCTACCCCCACTGTGGGGAGGAAGGGTAGTGTAAAACCACATGAACGAGCAGAGAATCTTTGGGAAGATGTCTCCTTTTATTTTGATGTACTTCATCAAAGAGCTCTCTCAGTCCTGATCACCTGGAGCTGGCAGACCAAGAAGCATCAAAGGTTGTAGCCATCAACACTACACAGCATCATTTCCATGGTAAGACACAATCACAGCTAATTAGCAGAATTGGTGTTAAAAGACTAAGAGTTTTAGTGCTAAGTACAGAGAGTGACGACCCATTAGCACAAAGTATGTTGCTAGTGAATGAATCTAGTGACATTTTCTTTACAATCTAAAGCTGATCTGTCACTCTTCCAAAAACTTTAGTGACGATCTCCTTTCCAAACTGATAAATACTTATGTGTATTTACAAAAACATATGCAAATGATAGCACTGTATTGTCGGGATTAATCTCTCTGGAGGATTAGACACTAATACTGACTTTGCACTGGTTTTGTGATTAAAAAAAAATACTGACTGTAAAAATACTGGTTTTGTGATAAACAGAAGATCTGGAAATACTAAGGGGTTACTCATGGTACTTTGGGTTTGTTCACATTCTGCTACATTTGTGTATCGAGTTGTCCAGACTGGGAGTCTGATAAAACTTGCTATAGCTCCTACACAAGCTGGGTTTCCTTTCCAGTGAAGACTGTAAACACACACTTTTCGCTTAGATGTGTGTAAGGCAGTCAATAGATGTGTTCAGATCCAGGAGCTCAGAACTTAGTGGTTTCAGCTTAGACACAAACACGGGGAGCATAAAGCAGAGTAAGGAATTTGTCCAAGTTGGAGGATCGATATAGTAGCATGTGCAGGGAAAGAGAAAGGGAAAAGAAAACCCCCAAACTTTAAAATATTCTGTAAATATAGTATGAATATTAATCATCTGTATTCTTAGAGGCACAGGTTTAGAGTGAAAGACACCCAAACATGGGCTGGTGTTGCTATTAACAACTTACCAAGTAGCGATTTGGAGAAATGTGCAGTATGTTCTGAGGATGGAAAAGGAAACCAAAGACAGTTCAGACATACTGATAAGATTTCTAAAATACAAACTAATTATGAATCTGTTCCATTTATTTCATGGAATTCTGGGCTCAGGTTTCAAGTTCCCGATATCCAGAAAGTTTTGTCATTTTTCACAGTGAAGTTGTGGCCGGTTTAGAAGCAGAGGCAGGTTATAAAATATAAAGAGAATGCACATTTTTCAAACTTGCCTAATCAAATCTAATTATACAGAAGACGACTCTTTCATCTTAGATCCCAATTTATTTAACTAGGCAGAAATATCTCTGGCCATATTAGAAGTAATAATTGAGGACTGAAATAATTTTCCACTAAAAAAGACCGGTCAGCTATTTCTTAATGTTCTGAAATAGACTGGCTGGGAATAAGGCTTAGAAATAGAGAAATTCTTGGACCAGTAATAATGAATAAGATGTGATTTAAAATTCTGTGCAGCCTGTATCTCAGTACACACTTCAGAAAGTTTGTCTGCTTACCTGGTTTTTTTAACAGAAGACACTATGATAGGATGAAGGAAATATGAAATCTCTTCTTTGACTGCTTTGTTACGCGTGGAAAAAATGTGTTACTTTTCCATGCTACTTTTCCTCTTCATCATTGTCTCCCAGTTTATCCAATTACTTTGTAAAGCTTTATAGTAAGGAATTTAGGACACAGCTTTCTACCGGGTAGATAGCTCTGCTTTCTGGTCAGTCTGTCAGGCACAGTGCCATTCCTGGTCAGACTTGTAAATAATCCAGTTTCTTTGTTTTGTTGCTCTTGTTGTTCCTTCGTTCTTTTTCTTTATTAACATGGTTTGTTTTCTCATGAGCTTTTATGGCTACTGTTACGACTTGGGTAAACAAGAGGATCTTTTTATCTGCTTGCTTTGCTTTTAGGTGGTCGTTGTGCCTAAAATAGTCAGTAGAACACTCTCAAGCTTAGGAAAAAAAATTATATTTAGCTAGTTTTACTTTTAGGAAGAAAAGAGAGGTTGAAGATACTTAGAAAGGACTGCCTAGTGTGATGAAAGGATGAGATCACTTTAGAGAATTTTCTACAGATCTTGTAAGTAAAGTTTTTCTGCATGAGATGTGAATGTGAGGTAGAAATATTGCTTCTGTTAAAAGTAAATATTTGTGTCTGCCTGAAATTGTTATTCAATGAGAAACCATATACCTCCTTCATTGCCTGCGTTATGTTTTTACAGCTGAAAACAGAAGTGGGAAATTGCTATTGATTTGTTGCACAATTTCTTCTTGCATTTCTACTTCATCACATTTATATGCTACATAACCTCTGTGTGTATTCCTTCTTGGGACATTATATGACTTCTACATCAGGTCTCTCTCTCAACCCCAGAGCAAAATTCATCAGAACATTAAACAAACAACTCAGAGTTTCAGGCAGATTCACTTTCCAAGACATATCTGTAGAGAATACTAACACAAAATATAATGGTCAGGTGCTTGGATGGACTAAATCACCATAGCTCTACTGAACGTTGCAGCTGTAGTACTTCACAGGAGCTGGGTATCCTGCCTGTAGACCATCAATAATGTTTATTTGCACCAAACCAAAGCTGGTGCTGAAAGCGTAAGACAGTTTCCGGTGGAAGCTGTAACTTTTTGAATTGCTCAAGTCAAAGGGTCCTCTCTGCTAGACTGGTTTATTCCAACAGGTTTGTGCTCAGGTAAATTAGATGAAAAATCTGAATGAGATTAGGGTGCAAAACCTCATAAAGTCAGCATAAAGCTACTACAGATCAAGACAGTTCCTTTGTCGAGGGTCAAAATGGAGCAAGCATTGACATGGCTTATCTTCCTCTTCTTGCCCCTTGGAGATGAAGGTGAGACACTAAGGGAAAAAGAAGTTGGATTAATGATGTCAGTAGATCATGGATGCTATACGAGCTGATAAAGGACCACGGCTTTGCCGTGCTTCTCATATAAATGTGTATCCAGCAGTATCCTATTTTAAGCACTTCTTTTTTGAATGCAATTATATATCCATAAGGAGCACTGAAGATGGCAATAACCCTGAACCTCCTTGAGGCTCAGGTATCTAACTCAAGTGCAGTATTAACGGCCCAGGAATGAATGAAGGGAATCTCAAACACTGAAGCCTACGACCAAAGCATTTAACAGAACTCAGTTTTTCCTGAAAAATTGCATTGATAAGAGCAATGATCAGGTGTTTTTCCCACTCCCAGGAAAAACTGCTGCAACTGGCTGATGTGAGGAGTCAGATCCTCTCAGTGCACATGGGGAAGAGCTGAGGCATGTATTTGATTGTTCCCTTTGTAGAGGATGGGCAGGGGGAGTTGTTTGCAGAAAGCTGGTCAGAAACAAGATGATTTGGGCACACACAGAAAGAAACACAGTGGAAGTTACACAATAAAACTGCTCCAAGGGGGAAGTCCTTTAGTAACATACTACAAGGGCTGCACAGCAGCCTCTTCTGCCTGAATCTGAGGAGAGTCACAGAGGAAGTTTGGGTTTAGGTACCTAAGTTTGGGTTTAGGTACCTAAGTTTGGGTTTATGTATCTAAGTTTGGGTTTAAGTACCTAAATCCTCTTGAGGTTTATGTACCTAAATCCTCTCGAGCATCTAGCTCTAAGGGTTTGTGAACATTGTAAGGAGGGTGGTGGAAGGCTCTCTGAGATCATATCATCTTTGCCTTGCCCTTCCATGCAAGAAGCAGACACCGTATTGTACAAAGAGGGTCTGAAACTTTGCTGAACTTTTCCCACTAACGAATATTGCTGTGGGATCCTGGAAGATGAAGTGCTGTCCCCAGTTTTGCCACATGAGTTTTTCATTACCACTTTCTCCTAAAGGCTTCTACTGAAACTTTGGAAGCTCTTTGTCAAGGGGTGAATCCAGCAGCATCATTCATTTCCGTGGTCTCTTTCAAGCAACATTCCCTGTTTCTACAGTACCTACCAAGGCAATCAAGAATGTTTTTGAGTGGAGAAAGAATATTCATTTTAGATATTTCACAAACATCTGAGAAACTACGGAAGTTGCTGTAGAACCTGAGCAGGGATTTAATTTTCAAAGGTTCTGATCGTCTGCTCAGGAATTTGGAGCCTTTGGTGCTTCTAATGAATTTTATTCTAAATTATTTTCTCGTCATCCCCAAGTCATGGCAGATAACAGGATCATGATCTTATGGTCCCTCAGATGCTCTAAGTGTAAAGCTCCACTTGCCCTTAGTGAAGCCTGCAGGATTTTTCTTGCTTACACAAAAGCAGAATTCAGATGGAAGTATTGGAAGAGAAAGATAAGGAAAAATTCTAATAAAAATATATAATAACAATCTGCTGGAAGTGATGGTCCTTGATATCTTCAATGTCATTATTTATAAGCAGCAATTTTTTCTCTCTCCTTAAGAAGATGTAGAAAAACAAAGCAATAACTTTACTGAGTCAAATTCAATTGGGGATTATATTTGCCTGTTCCACTGCTGCAAGTAACTGGAATAATTATCTGAAGGATATTAATGGATGAGTCAAAACAGAACACAATTGGTAATAACAATAAAGCCAAAGCCTTTTGCCTAGTTAGTGTCTAGACACATACATTAAGTTCCTGAAAAACAAGAAAGACATGGAAAAACATAAATGTTAACATTTAGCATCCTTGAACAATATGCTTATTGCTTATTAATTATACCGAAGTGGCATTACTGATTAGTTTAATAGGAAACATCATGAGTGAAATGTTCATAATTAGAATAAATCCCTCAGCTACAGAGTTTTCCAGCCTTGAAAAAAATAACAGAGATTGATTCTGGACTGAAAAATGTTCAGCAACCTACTGACAGAAAAAGGAGTGTTTGAAATGCATCCTCGGTCTATATCATTCAGTATATGTATATAATAATAATAGAGATATAATATGTAATAATATGTATTATACTTTATATATATATATATCAGTATATTTAGCTTCTTGTGCAGTATGAGCTGCTGTTTCTGGACCACACAAGATACAAACTTCTTAAAGATTCTGAATTAAAGCGATTGCTTTTTTATTGAAGACAGAGTGGTATCAGCAGTGGGGATTCGATTAATTAAGTCATTAATTGCTAAACTCAATTAATTGTTGCTGTCAAGAGGCTGTTGCGTGCTGTTGTCCTTATGAAATCATCTACGAAATCGAGATTTTTGTTTTCTTCTTCTTCTCCCCTGGAAAAGTTTGGGGGTTTTGGTGAAACCCAATTCTGACTTCTTATTCTTTGGCCCCTCCTGTCCTTTCCCCTGCGAGTTGTATCCGACTGAAACAAACCTGTCACTGGAAAAGGTGAAAAAGAAGCAGGAAATTGTAGAGCATGAAAGATAAAAGTTGTGATTTCCAGGATAACAGAAAAATAATAATGATATTGCATGCAAATAATTTCTTTCTGGGGGAAAAAATAAATATCTAGAGAAATAATTATTTCTCAAGTACCCTTAGTAATGATGGACCATTCTGTTTCTTGGGGCTAATAAAATAATAAGACCACATCAGTATTTAGAGGCTCTATACTATTAGTCTTTCCTGGGAGATCAACTCCACAAACCAGTCTTGAGAGAATAAGTGCTTTAGTTAGAGAGAGAAGGAGCTGATACAGTAAGTACGAGATGAAGACATAAATAGAAAATGAATCTGAGATTAACTAAAACAGGAAAGGGATCGAATATTAAGATTAAATTGGCAAACAGTTTTCAAACGCAACTGCTGGAAGTGATCAGAATTTATTTAAGTTTCCTTGCTGTGGGATCCAATCAAACTTGAGATGTTTTGATATTCCTGGCATGGTTTTGGTATAAGCAGTGTCACGTTTGTGCATAGATTGCCCGATGAATACGAACGTCTCTCCAGTTAGAAATTAATAAGCTACTATTGAGATTTGCATCTCTTGTATTTAATGTCAAGATTTATGTGAATTCCAAACAAACCCCAGAAACAAGTCCCTTATAGTTAATAAAAGAGATATAGGAGCCTTAGAATGAGCAATAAATCCTAGACTGTGAGCAAGAACTAGAATGATGTGTCTGAAATCCTAACCCTTTAAAGGGTTTTGACTTCAAGAGAGGTAGCTCTGTTCAAATTCAGTCTTCAAAGTAGAAACCTGCCAGTGTTTCCTGGGAGAAAGGAACCAAGTTAACTCCTGAAAATGCAGAGAAAGAGGAGTTGCTGATGTTCCTAACAGCCAAATAGAGGGGGCTTGAGACCCTCCCTAAATGGGGCAGTTGTGTTGATAGTTGTGTATTAAGAAAAGAGCTGTATTTTCTGGTGGGGGTGGGAGGCGTTGGCCGTTCCTAACTGCTGGGCTGATTTCTAGTGTAAGTCCCAAACGTGCCTGTATCTCTGGAAATGGGTAGGTCATTTTACTCAAGATGCTTTTGATTCACCCTTGAGGCATCCGTTTAATTTTATTATTTAAAGGTTATAACCCCGCAGACACAAGAACAAGTCCTTTCAGGTACTGAGACAAGTCTGTGTCTAACTGCTGAATGAACGTAGGGAGGATTACCTACCACACTGCAGGCTTTCCATGTAAAATGAACACACAGTGCTAGAACAAGATGAGTTCAGATGGGCAAGCCTTCTGGTAACTATTAAAGATAGAAGCCTATTGTTAACAAATGTGTTTTTAGCCTCTTAAGTTCATTTCTGAATCTTTGCCTGATCTAGTTTGTCAAACTTGCTCTAATAGCAAGAAAGCCTCTGTTCTGTTTTCCAAACAATCCCAGCCCACTGTAATATCTTCCCTGTGTCTAAACCTACTGCACAATTCCCGTTCATTAAAACATATATTCAGTGGATAGCCCAGTTGTGCTTTTTACAACTTGCAATGTCATAATCCAGGTCTCTCTGATGAGCTCTTTAACAAATACATTTTGTCTCTAGATTTGTTACCTGTGGTGCACACGTTAGCATAAGGAAATACTTTTGCAGCTTGCTATATTGAGGGCATATCGCTAGATGATTTACTCAGGGTACTCTAAATTCAGTCTAAAGAATTTTTTCATCCTATCAGAATAAAAGAAGAGTGTCTTTACCAAGTGGAGGTGGGGTAGGAAAACCACACAAAACAAAAGGTGCTAAGGATTTCATTATTTTTTTTTTTTTGCTATTCTTACAGAAATTGTTGTGTGCCTACCACATGAAATTCTAATGAGCTATTGACAATTACTGCCAAGCAATTAACCAGTAATTGTTGTCCTTTAACACGTCGGTCGCTTATCTGTGCAATTTAATTTAAATGGTTGCCTCTGCAGTCACACAACAGTTGCTGATGTTGGATACGTTGTGCTCTCCATAGAAAGGATAGTGGTACAAGGCTGCTTAGGTGGAAACCACTGAACCAAGAGCTGGGAACTCAGCACAACTCATTCATCCCATAACACTTGGGCCAATATTTTAGGAGGTCACAGTGGAGTTTATCACATCTAGCTCTAATGTCTACAATATCTATTCATGTGCTTGAGTAGATGCTGTGGTTTAACCCCAGCTGGCAACTGAGCTGCACCCAGTCACTCGCTCACTCATTGCCCTCTACCAGTAAGATGGGGAGGAGAACTGGGAAGAAAGAAAGATAAACAGAAAGCCCATGGATAGAGATAAGAGCAGCTTAAAAACAAAACTAAACTACGATATAATAATAATAGTAATTAAAAGGAATATTAATGTAACAAAAAAAAAATTAAAAAAAGGAAAACTAACCCCCAAGGTAAGAGAAGTGATGCACAAAGCAGTTGCTCAGCAGGCACTGAGCTATGCCTGTCCAGTCCTGGCCAACTGCCCCCAGTTTACATACTGAGTATGACATTTTCTGGTAGGGAATATCCCTTTGGCTACTTCAGGTCAGCTTTCCTGGCCGTGCTCCCTCCTGGCTTCTTGTGCACCTGACAGAACACAGGCAACTGAAAAATCCTTAACTTAGGATAAGCATTACTTAGCAACAATAAAAACATCCCTGTATTATTAACACTTTTCAGCACAAATCCAAAACCCAGCCCCATAGCAGCTACTATGAAGATTGGCTACTCTACTATTGGCTACTTTAGCCAACAGCAGCATAGTAGCTCATCTTAAGCTCTCTATGATCAGAGCAGAGAAACAAATTTCATGAGGTAGTTATCTCTACATTAAATATTTACTGTTGAATAAGGTAAGGAAAGGTTGATGGAAGTTACTTGCTCTGGGGCAAGGTGTGAGGCCCAGAAGCAGGTTGTTTATCTACAGCTGCTGACTGCTCAGCGTTGGATAGTTCTTTCTAATGTGAGTACAGCAAGTGATGTCATAGAAATACGTGATGAAATTATGTCACATAGGGATAGGAAACGATGAATTTCATGCTTTTGAATGTAGCTGCCTCAGTTTTTCTAATTCATTTGGTGGACTTTGCTCCAGATGAATTCCCTGAGGTAACAACAAGGCTCTCCACCTATATGTTTTACTTACCATGTGAATTCTAAAACCAGGTTCCAGGTTGTAATTCCAAAAGCAGGTTGTAATCATTGCATAATTTTTCAGTATTTTTCTATTCTTCCAGCACAGTGTACGTGTTGTGAAGATTCAAATAGGGATGGAGAATCCACTTAAACTTTATTTGCAAGATCCATAAAGTTACTATAAATCCCAGATGATCTCTTCCAAGCCAGTGGGGGAATTCTGTGTGTTCCAGTGGTGCTGAATTACATTTAAGGTTTGGGTTGTTTTGTAGACATTTATTATCCTGCAGTTTCAGTTTTTCAGTATCCACTGTTTATAAAGCAAAGGCTTTTCAACTTGCAGATGTTGACAGCTGAGCACAAAGAAGTGAAGACATGTCCAGCAGCTCTGTATTTCTCCCTGCAAAGTAAATCTACAGATGTTCTTCTTTTTCCTAGATTTAAATGATTCTTGATGCTAAACACAGAATGAACTGCCCTATGTAAGTCTTTCTATTACCCAGATAAGCAAGTTGCTGGCTCCATTTCATTAAGATAACGCATCAGAACTAGGAAGTATTTCTAAAAGAGAGAAGCATGAGAATCAGAGAACAGTAGAATTTTGCACTTGCAGGTATGAAAATGCACATTGTTTCAGGCAGGCATGACAGTGTCTGTGCAGACTGTGCTCAGGAGGGAAGAACATACACGTGCTCTATAGCTGTAAATAATGATGGGCCTTTTAGCAAATGTCTGGATTGAAATGCCGTGAGTTTCAGAACAAGTGTAATAGGATCCACAAATCCCAGCCTGATTTTAAGCCAAGGTCAGGATGTCCTTTCAGTTATTTTTTTTTCTTTCAAAAACACCTGCATAGATTTGTACCACAGAATCTTAGAAGGCTGAAGCAGCTGAAAGAGAACAGCTGAGTGTCCTTTACATACCAGAGAACGTCCTTTGGTTATTGCATCACAGCAGGTTATTTTGTTTCTGGTGTAAGGGATTAAGTACCAAAAGGGAATTTAAAATGATCCAAAATGTTCTTAACTCTTATGGTTCCCCTTTCTTTGAGATGTGGTTTTGAGATAGGAACAAGTCTGAGGTGAGAACAAACTAAATATCATTTTAGAGAACAACAGCACTGGAGTTATTCTACATTCTCTTACATTTTATGCTGTAGAACATCATTCCATCTCTGAAGAGGTAATAGCAGAAGGGCCTTGTCTATGTGAAGTTGTGCAGGTGGGATCTGTGGGTATATATAGTTTTGGCTGTAGAAATAGCTAGCAGCAAACAGCAGAAGAGAGGCAAAGTACATGCCAAGAAGCTGGTGTTTGGAAATTTCCCAAGGGAAAAAACCCCAAAGCTTAATTTGCAGGAACTAATGAAATCAGCACAGAAAGAACCTGCTCAATGTGTTGGGCATGGCCACAGGCACCCAGTAGTGTCACAGCTGGGTGCTGGAACTCACCCTGTCCTGGATGGAAGGCAGCTGTGGACAGAGACTGCGGGGTTGCACAGACAAGTGCTGAAAGAAGGGACTCTCTAGGACACTTTGTGAAAGATGAACTAGTAGACACTGGCAAGTCAGCACACTCCTCCACTTCTGAGCATCAGTAAATGTGTGTGTGTGTGTGTGATTGAGGAGCACAGACACGTACGTGGATGTGCTGACTGGTCATCTGCTATCAATAATAACAGTTTAGGTCTGTTAATAATAGCTTAGTGAAAAAAGGGCTCTGTTCCCAGAGGGGAAGAGCATTACAGCAATCTCCTTCAGACTAAAGACAAGGAAGAGATAGTAGAGTGCTAGCTCAGGTACTGGGTAGGATAACTGGGTTCTATGTGTATGCTCTGTCTTAGCCATGTATAGAAGTAGGCAATAGATAACTTTGCATCAAAATATTCTATAGCTTAATACTTAAGTCATTTTTTTGTGGCGATCTGGGTTGAAAACCCTAAAAACCAAAGCACAGCCAAGCTTCTTCTGGTCTGCTTTTCCCTTGGACGGATGCAAGCTGAGAGCAGCAGGAACAAGGAAGAGTTGTGTTGATTTTTTTTTTTGCTCAGATCCAGAAGAGTAGTCAGGTTTGTGAATCCAGCCATCACCTGCAGCACCAAAAATGTGCCCTGAATATGAAGTTATATGTGTACATGTGTTCTTGGATGACAGTGTTCATTCAAGATCTTTCTTCCCTGCATGATTATACATCATTGCATCTGATTTATGAGCGGAGCTGTGGGCTGTAAACATGAATTTAGGTTAATAATAACAGATTTAGGTTAATAATAAAAAAAAAATCAGACCCCCCTCCTCCCCAGAAAGTTGTGGGCTGTAAAAATGAATTACAGATTTAGGTTAATAATAAAAAAAATCAGACCCCTCCTTCCCAAAAGTTCAGTGCTCCCAATAATGAGGTGAGAACTGACTGTGAATCTTGACTGTAATCTATTACTGACAAATGCTGCCCTAAGGCCCTGGGAACTGTAAACAGCAGAATACCAGCAATAAAATAAATTTTCCCAGTTTGGAAGTTCTTTTGTTGACTCTTGCAGTTATTTAATAGGTATTATTTATCTTAGAAAATAATAGTTGTTAAAAGACCGCCTTGTTTTGTTTTCTGTTTTAGTGGCGAGCTGACCTGGTAGCAATTGTCTGATCCATCAGACAAAGCTTGTCCAAGTGTAGCATTAAATGATAAGCCAGAGCTTTGCCCTTGCTCAGTGCAAACATAAGATACAGTTCGTAACTGGAGAGGCTGCTGTGCACAGTTTGGTGCTTGCGCGACCCAACAACGGCACGAATTCACTCGCTAATGGAGGCTGGCAGCGTTTGGAAGATGGCAACGGGAATTCAGTCTAATAGAACTCGCTGAAGCTTGCTGCAAAATTAAATGCCCTGGTGCCTGCACTGATACGATCCAAGAAGCAGGGTTCAAAGGCAGGAGCTGATCTCAGCAGCAGCCCGGGTCTGGACTCACACGGGCACTCGGTGTTGTCATCGGTGTTCGCCTTGGGGCTGTTTGCCGCTCGCTGGAAGAACTTCAGCGCCTATTACAATGTTCTTGCATTTAACTGGCAGCAAAATGCCTCAGCTGCTCCAAGAAGGAAACTTGTAAAAGCCTGCCGTTACGAATCAGGATCGTTCCAGCACTAGCTGAGCATTTAGAGTTCTCTGGTGTGTGCATTATTGGCGTCATTATCCCGATTATCAGAGTCTACTTGGCTCGTTTGTCTGTGGCTATAAATCCGTGGGCTTACGCTGAGCCCTCGCTGAGCATACAGCGATATTTCAGTACGTAAAATCTGGCCAATCATTTTTATAAGGTTAAAAGACCGTTTCAAAATTACTAACTCGTTTCACCAAACCCTCGTTTTCTCAAAAGCATGCAAATTTCCTGTAATTTGAAATAGCCGCTGATCAGGAGCTTCCCAAACTGTGGACTGTGTGCTTTAGCCAGATTTTTATGCTGGGCCCATGTATTTGAGGACAGGCTGTGATTTACAGGCAGGATGACTTACAGAGGGCTCACTCCGTGGTTTCCATCCCCACAGCAGGAGTGGCTCCGTTGTTCCTGTTGCAGACTTTGAATCACTGCATGTTGCAGTTGCTGCAGTAAGGGAAATCAGTGCTGTGTTGGCTTTTGCCAGTTTGTACAGTATGGAAATGGAAGTACTCGTGCACAAGCAGCTGAGGAGCCCCTGTGTTGAAGCAGCAATAGCTGAGGAAAGCTTTGGGTGCATAGTTTGGTGACCCACAATGCTTGGCTGGGGTCATCATTTGTGAGTCAGGTGTATGTTGAATAGAACTTCCTAGCTTCTGGGCCTGGGATCTTGAAAATTCCACTTTTTCAGATACCAAATTGCCATTACAGTTCCTAGCTAGGCACCAGGTACTCACCAAGCCACTTCATCAATCTTCTTCCTCAACTGGGCTGGGGAAGGAAGTATGACAAAAAGGCTCCTGAGTTAAGGTAAGGACAGGCAGAGATCACTCACCATTTACTGTCACAAGCAAGACAGATTCGACTTCAGGAAATTAATTTATTGCCAATCAAAATCAGCACAGGGTAATATGAAATAAATCTAAAACCACCTTCACCTCGCCCTTCCCTTTCTCCCCAGGCTCAGCTTCCCTCTGCAGTTCTCTGCCTCCTCCCACCAAGAAGCACAGGGGGACAGGGAATGAGGGTGCTGGTCAGTTCATCACAAATTGTCTCTGCTGCTCCTTTCTCCTCACTCTCTTCCTCTTACCCAGCATGGGGTCCTACCCATGGGAGACAGTCCTCCACAAACATCTCCAGTGTGAGTCCTTTCCACAAGGTGTAGTTCCTCAGGAGTGGACTGGTCCAGCTTTGGGTCCCCCATGGAGTCACAGCCTCCTTCAGACACATCCATCTGCTCCAGCCTGGGGTCCTCCAGGGGCTGCAGGGGGATATCTGCCCCACCATTGACCTCCAGGGGCTGCAGGGGGATATCTGCCCCACTATGACCTTCATCACAGGCTGTGTGGGAGTCTTTGCTCCAGCACCTGGAGCACCTCCTCGCTTCCCTTTTTCACAGGCTTTGGTGTCTTCAGAGTTTTTTCTCTCACTTATTCTCACTCTTCTCTCCTAGTTGCTGTTGCACAGCAGTTTTCACCATTTCTTGTGTATGTTATAGCAGAGACTCTACCAGCATCCCTGATGGGCTCATCTTTGGCCAGTGATGTGCCCATCTTGGAGGCAGCAAGAGCTGGCTCTGTCCAGCATGGGGGAAGCTTCTGACATCTTCTCACACAAGCCACTCCTGTAGCACCCCTGCTACCAAGTCAAGCCAAGTCAACATTCTTGGGGTTATCTGTTTGTCTGATAGCAGACTCTTGATTCAAATAAAGATATTTAATAGATGAAATGCTCAAAAGTGGCATCTAACTATAGCTCAGGGACCAAACTGACACATGTTAAGTTCTCTAAGTCTCTACTCATTTGTTGTTTGAACATCTGCCTTCTCTTAGTGATCATATTTCTGTTACTGAAGGAAATGTGGGTTTGTGGCCCAGAAGTTGCCATTTCTTTTCTTTAACTTCCTCTGTCTCTGTAGACTGATAAAGTTTTGATCCTCTTTAGATCCACATTCTCAGTGTAGTTCCTTTGCTTCCAAACTGACTGATGTTTAACTCCTGAAGTCTGAATGGTGCCAAAACTGCCAACAGAAACCTAGTAGGATCCCCAGCCTACACATTTGCCATCTGTTTGCCAAGGTTTTCTGGATATGGTGTGGTGATACTCCTTCCACTTTGCTACCATCCCATAGCTCTGTGCTGATTTTGGCTGGCCTAGAGTTACTTCATAGTAGCTAGTGTGGTGATATCCCTTGGACTTTTGCTGATAATAATTCATATAATATGTTGCAAAGAAAATTATTCACTCCTGTATGTTGCAAATACATGTGCTAGTTTAGGAGTACTCCAAATATTGCCTTGTTTTCAGGACCTTCTCTTTGCTGTAATTTTTCCATATCATTTTTTTCTCTATTCTACCTCTTTTTTTTTTTTTTTCTCCTATTTTCCAGGATGATGTTTTCTGTCTTGGTCCTCTCTCAGCTTCCATTTTCAGAGCCTTGCCTACATGGGTCACAAACTCAGAGACGTAATCCTCTGCTATCTGAGTGAGGTCAAAATTAAGCAACGTAAATTGCCTGTGATTAGAATTAGTTTCCTTTGGTTCAGACTAGATTGCTCTTGAGAGCAATCAAAGCTGTTGAAAAGAATTGATGCAAAATTAATACTAAGGAGAAGGAATTTATGTTTTTTAAATCACTGAAGTCTTTATCTGAAACTCCCCACTGCCTTCTATCAACCTTTGCATCCTTCTCCTGAATTTAGAGCATCTGTAAAGAATCAGCCCTGAACTGCGTTTCCTTAATTCACTAATACCCAGGGAGTCCCTTTAGTTCTATTCATGTTAAATAGTTATTTCCTCTACCCAAGGAAATCCGTGAGACCAATTTCACTCTAGGTGTGAAAATTGCATGCAACAATATCAGAATGTGGTTCCCCCTAGAAGTACTTAATCCCAGATTGCTTCCCTAGATCAAGAATAACAATTTCAAAGCCTTCCCCAATGCCTACCGTATTCTGACCACTCCTTTTTGACCAACTGCCGTGCAGGGCTCTAAACAAACAGATGACTTGTTTGCTGTTAAACAGAGAGGTGACAGAGCAGTGAAGGGAGAGACCCCAACAAAGGGCTCTGTGAGTATTGCTGATCTACAGGACTTTTCTTACAGAAATCCTGGAGATCACAGGCTGCCAAATTGAGTTTTCAATCCACGGAAGAATTCCATCTTCTTCCCAGTTTAACCTCTCTAGAAAGGAAGGAAAGGAATATGCACAAAGCTGTGTTCATTTTGCTATGGGGAAAAAAAAAAAAAAGTTAAAAAAATTCTTTAAAATCTCCTTGAAATGGAAATTGCTTTCTTGAAAATCCTCTGTATCTTTAACATCTGTAAATTCAGTAGAGTTTTGTTTTTCCTCTCAAAGGCTCATCTGCAAATCCTTCAGGCTGGGAAATGGGGAACCTGTTTGTGGTCTAAAGCAGGTTCTGGATAAGCCACGAGTTCCTTGGGCAGCAGCTTCCCTTCCTCGGTGGAAACACAGTGACATAAAGGTTTTGACTCCTGCTTCCAATTAGTCTGAAGGGAAACGTTTGATAGGTTTCACAAGGCGTGGAAGTATGTTTGAATCAGAGACCTCCAGCACGGCAGCCGCCAGCACCTTTTGACTGAAAAACTGATAATATTTTGACATTCTGGCATCTAGACAGAGAGAGGGGCAGCTGCAGCAGCCAAACACAACCTTGCACTGATGTGACGCTGGGGGATAAGGGCATCCACGAAGATTTGTGAGTCGCTTCATGTTCTCTGAAACTGTGGCTGTGCCACGTAGCCGCTTTGTTGCGCGAAATCGTTTTCAGAATAGAGAGGGGTCGTGTAACGAGTTTGACACAAACAAGGCATCTTCAGGTTAGCATGAAATCTTCAAGTACTTTTGTCGAGACTCTTTCTGCTTTTTTTTTAACCCCCCTTCCCCCTCCTTCCCTCTCTATAATCTATCATGATCTCTAAATTGTCATATCAACTAAAGACAGATGTTTTCTTCTTTTTCGTTAGGCGGAATGTATTTAAAATCTGATAAAAATAATGTTCTTGTCCCACATCTGTGATCATTTCAGCAGTTTTGATATGAATAATATGTATGGATCTCCAGTCTCTGGTCTTCCTATTTGGGATCTCGTCACAGCCGAGGTGATCTCGTTATCCATACCAGATCTATAAGACTGTCATACAGACCTATAATTTTTATAGTGGGGGTGGGAAGTGTGCATAAAGAGGGGTTTATAACAAGCAGTGACATCCTAATATTGAAGAAGTCACAGAATGTTTTCTTCTATAGCTGTAATTTAACTTTTTTTTATGTGCGCCATTTTTTCCTCTGCTATTTGCAGCATGTTTTTCCTTTGCAAGCAGAACTAGACAGGCTGTACTTAAGGAAATTTGACAGCCTAAGATATGCCAGGGGCAGGCATCACTATTAGAAAAAGCATCATTTTGGAAATTTGAATATATTAGACAAGCCAGACTAGGCCAAAAAAAAAAATAGCAAATATGCAAAGCTGGAGAGAGGGCCAGGATGCAGCCGGGGAGATGGCCTTAAAACCATCAGAGGAAGGGAAGAGCAGGACACTCTTAGAGCTCTGTGCCAGCTCATCTTGCCTCCCATTCATCGTTAACACCCTGTCACGAGTCTCACGATCAGACTGCTGTTGTCTTCTCTTCGGATCCCATAGAGTCTCCTGTCTTGCTGTTATTACTCCCCCCTTTTTCAGTTCACACTTTCTTTCCAGCCTGTTTCGTGAGTCACAGATCTGACTGCAACAGCAACTGGATGGCGAGGAGTGAAGGCTGGGCAGAGGAGCTGTAAAAGTAACCTGTTTATCTGAGGAAATTAGTCTGACTCAAGAAATTAAGAGCACACAAGATGAATGTAAACAAAATCTAGGACTTGGTAGGTGTTGTAGCTGCACCCATGCAGCTTGTTGCCTTTTGGGACCAAGAGGGTGTCTCAGGAACAGTGAGAAACAGTGATGGTCCAGTTCTCCTTAAGGAAGAGAACCCTTCCAGTTGCTGTGTTTACATCCCCACTTCTTGGGTCGCTCTCTTTCAGCACACCCCGTTCTCCCATCCCCAGTTTCAGACGTTACCCTTTTCCACAGCTGGCACTTCAGGAAATTTCAGCACTATAAGTAACTGCATAACCTTTCTGAAGCTCTGGTTTCTTTATTTTTGTGTGTGGTTTTTGTTGGTTTATTTTTGGCTTGGGTTTGGTTTTTTTTCAGCATTTCACTCCCTAACAGCCAGTTGGCTATCTCTGTACCAACAAATTAAAGTCAGAAAAATTATATTCTTATCCAGTAAATATTCTCAAACCCAGCTGGATGATTTGTATTGGCTAAATATGCTCCACATTCTTGATGGAATATATATAAAAAGAAGGCAATGAAAGTAAAATAAATGCCATTCAGTACTTAATCATGTATTACTATTTAATTATCTAAGGCTAGAGTGTGTGAATTACTGTGAGAAACACAATAATTTTGCTTCTTTTAAATAGATGCATTTTTGATCTCCACCAAACACAGCTCTTCATTATGCAAATAAGCACTGTGGGTCTTTGCTGTTGTTCTATGTTTGCTTATATTCCAGCTAAATTAATGACTGTTTTGGCAGGAGCTTCCTGTCTTCTAGCAGTCATATGCTCTTCACTGATCACATGTAATGACCAAACAGCGTGTGGGATGGAGTCGTTTCATACCAATCACTACACTTTGACACATTGCCTTATTTGTCCCATCTGAGGCCCCAGGATGAGAGGGAGAAAGTTCATTCTGATCTATGTCCCGAGAGCTGCTGGAATTCGCTGGGAAATAGAGCAGGGCCACAGGACTCAAACACGAGCAGAGAAGGTTGCGTTTCCTCTTCATTAAAAGCAATGAGAACTGATGAAGCTGTGTCAGTAAAACATCTGGTTTTGAACGGTGAATTTTCTCTCCCATGGCAGCGTGAAGGATTCCCCTCCTTTGTCAGCCAGGTGCAGGATTCAGGTTTATCAGCTGTGGTTTCACTGCTGGAAGGATGCTGGGCTTAAAAACCTGAGGTCCTGTGCAATCTCCACAGGGCTCTGATCTCCAGGAGCAGTCCCACAGCCTGCAGTGCTCAGAGCTGCCTGCCTGGTACAGTTGTCTCAGTGTCAGGCAGATGCACAAATCTCAGGTTCCCATATGGCTCTGTCATCCAACAGGGAATGTATAACCCTTCCTTCCAATCTTTTGATCAAATACCTTTCATGTCCTGCCTCCCCCACCATCTCAGAACCCTCCTCTTCGCTGGACACGTTACATAGCACCAGGTCAGGGGATGCAGGATCTCTCTGTTTCACTCCTAAACTGGTTATGGCATTGTTTCTGCCTTGGGTAGGTCCCACTTCATGATGTTCGGGTCACACGTTTCACTGGGGGAGTGATCTGGTGGAGAGTAAAGGGATAGGGCAAGATGACACAGCACACACATAAAGGAGTGGTTCAAAGCTAACCTAGCAGGCACCATGCACCCTGCTAGGTCTAAAAGAGATGGACAGGTAGAACTTCATTCAGCTTCCCACCTCAGCTTAAGAAGGGATAGGAGAAAGGGAGCTAATAACCATTAGCTCTGGTGTTTATTAATTAGCCAATTAATAACTTTTGCTTGATGCCAGGAACATGAAGGCATCTGGAAAAAGCGTTAACTTCACCAAAGGTCTCTTCCTTTGTTCAGTGGTGGAGATAATGGTATTTTCCAGTCCTAGGTGAGCAGCCAGTGAATGGAGAAGGGAGAATGTTTGTATGCATGCGTGTATTTATTTACACATATTTACACATATATAAACTTAAGTGTTATTTAAACTGTAGTTGGAGAAGGCAGGAATTCTTTTCCCAGGAAATATTCATTGACTTCATGTGTATATTCCATAAAATGAATCTGTTGACTTTCATGAGAACACGTGTCCCTTATTTTCACCGCTACAAGCTTTGAACAAAAAGTTTGCTTGCTTGCTGGCTGGGTTTCTGTGTCAAACCCTAAATGACCTGTTAACCTCTCAGCTTTCACTGGAGTTGCTGGAATTGGTGGGACCCAGTTTGCCACCCACAGCTCATAGGAATTTGTATCAAAACAGGAACGTATTTAAGGAGAGCCTGAGTGGAACTAGCAGTGATGTGCCTGGCATGTTGTAACCCTGCCATTGGCCAAGCCCTCTGACAATGTATCGCAAATTTAAGCACGTTAAAGCAGAAAATGTCAGAAAATGCTGAGCTGGCTTAGCTGAGGAATGGCAGTTGGGGAAAAGGAGAGGGGATTTCACTTTTTAGCCATTTTCCATCGTTCTGTGACCATGAGATTCTCACAAAAGTTGCCCTCATCACCCGTACCAAACCTAACGTGTGGAGAACATGTTCTGCAGATAAAGCAGATAGCAGGGTAGAGAATCGCATCGTTTTAACTGCTTCACACAGACTGACTTCTCAGAAGTCAAACTGAGCGCAAAGCCAACGCGCATTGTAAAGAAACACTCGGGTTTCAGGTTTCCTGAGGAGGAATTACATTCCCTTCACTTCTGCCCACATTCTGCATGAAGAATAGAATAGGAATTAAGAGTGAAAGAAACGTAGAAGGACTCTGCGCGTGTTCTTGTAAACGAACGCGGTTTGGAAACACCTACTTTTTGCTTCAACTCCATACGGTTGAAAGTCAATACAATAACTGCTTTTCCAGAATACACTTGGAGCTGTCTTCCATGTGCTGCTGAGTAACTGCTGCCAGGGTTGACAGCAGCAAAACTGCTGCCCTCAAGTCAAAAGCAGCTGGCATCTTCTCTCCATTTGTCTCTGGTGTTGCACGCTCCTTCACCGTGATCATAGAAGCACAGAATGATAGAACAGGTTGGCTTGGAAGGGGACCTTAAAGATCTTCTAGTTCCAACCCTTCTGCCATGGGCAGGGACACCTCCCACTAGAGCAGGTTGCTCAGAACCCCATCCAGCCTGACCTTGAACACTTCCAGGAAGGGGGAATCCACGACTTCACTGAGCAACCTGTTTCAGTGCCTCACCACCCTCACAGAAAGAATTTCTTCCTTATAGCTAATCTAAATCTGTTATCTTTCTGTTTGAAACCCTTACCCCTCATCCTACCACTTCACTCCCCGATAAAGGGTCCTACCTTACCTTTCCTGTAAGAAAGTTCCCGAAGTACTGGAAGGCTGCTATAAGGTCTCCCTGAAGCCTTCTCTTCTCCAGGCTGAACAAGCCCAACTCTTGCAGCCTGTCCTCACAGGGGAGATGCTCCAGCCCTCTGAACATCTTCATGATCCTCCTCTGGCTCCACCAGGTCCACGTCTGTGTTACGCTGAGCTGAACCCCAGACTTGAACACAGTACTCCAGGTGGAATCTCAGGAGAGTGGAGTAGAGAGGGAGCATCACCTGCCTCGACTTGCTGCCCACAATTCTTCTGATGCAGTCTAGGATACAATCAGCTTTTTTTTTTTTAGAAATAACTTACAAATTAGAGAAGTAACTGGCTGAGTAAACATTTCAAACTTGTTTGTAGCAAAGAGGTCTTGAACTTGGGATACATGAACCGAAAATCCTCGAGTAGGAGTAGTGAGATCATTCTGGAATTGATTTAATGTTTACATCTGAAAAAAACCAGCCATTCATAAAAGGCTGAAAAATATCTGTGAAATTTCACTGATGTTTGGAAATTTTTCTAGGCAAATACTTCCAAATCCTGATCTCTACGCTTCACCCGTGAACAGACTACAATGAAGTGAACACTTACAAAGTTAAATACTTGGGTGGCTGGCTGAGCTGGAAGATGAAATATCATAGGCTAGAAGCAAGACACTTTTCTTTTTTGAACAAGGGAAAAGATGATGTTTGGGCAAGGAGGATTTCCTTGACTTGAAGCCTTTAAATCAAGATTGGTTGGTTTTTTTCCTACTTAAATTATGCATTTTATTTTAAATAGTCATTATGGACTCAGTGGTAAGATTACTATTTCATATTATCTGTGTTATACAAAGATGAAAATGGTCACGGCACTTCACTCCTGACTTTAGAGATATAGAGATATATAGATATATAGATATATAGATATATAGCTATGTATCTGTAGGGAATTAGGGACTGCTCAGTAGCTGGAAGTTGGGCAGCTGATGCAGTTCTGTTCAGCAGCGGTGACCCAGACTCCTCCTGCTCTCTGATGAGCTCGTTGCACCAACAACCTTTTGAAACGGCTGTTCCCAGCAGTTCCTTGTTTCTAGAACCTGAATAAAAAGCGTGCTTGAGGCAGCAGAATAGGTGCATGGAAAGGTTTTTAATATCAGTGATATATTAACTTGTGGTAATTATTAATTGCCATCCTTAGACCCTGTCTAAGCCCTCATAGCCCGGTGAGCGTTCTACTTCCAGATCTGGGCACATGCTCCAGCCACCCTTTTTTCTTCTAGCCACCAGATCCACACAAATCCTCTGTGCCTTGGTCTCAATTGGGAAGGAAAATCAAATTAACATGTCTCATAGAAGGGACTGGTGCACACCCACAGACCTCCTTTTACTTTATGTTCCTCCTTTTTTGCATCATGATGTACAATAAACGGGGGAAACTTGTTCCTGTGTGATCTTCTCTAGGCTGTTCTGCTCTGGCAGGGGGGTTGGACTAGGTGATCTTTAGAGGTCCCTTCCAACCCTGAACATTCTCTGATTCTGTGGGAACAGGAGTCCAGAAAAAAGGTAGGAACAGGTCATGTTCCTGCTGCTGCTGCTATAGAATTTGTGCAGAATTCGTAACTAATTTTATGGGAAAATAGCTAAATCTCAATTATTTTACTGAAGTATTCAAAAGAGACATTAAAAAACAAACAAACAAAAAAAACCCAAACAAATAAAACCCTACCCAACAAAAAACCCCAACTCTGAAATCAGGAAAGGTTGGCTGTGCTGAATTACTTGCATAACAAAGTTATCTTAAATGATCCTCTCTCACAAAAGGGATCATATACACCCTGAAGGGAAGAAAAAAAGGGAAAAAAAAATAACAAAAGCCAGTAAAAACCCCCAACATGTAATATATTGGTATTGTTTGAATTAAGAAATGATCATTGCTGCTAGGAACCTCCCTAAAATCAGTCAAGTGATGCAGGGGTTCAGAACCTGAACGGCACAAAACAAGGTGTAAGAGTTCGGCGCGGGGGCCAAGTCTGCTGGGAACATTCAAGGTCACAGAGCTGGCAAAGCACCAGGAAGAGAAGATGTAGTTCATTACCTGCCTCTTTTACAAAGGCAGCCACCCGAAGAAGGTTTCATGTGGCAGCTGCTGCTTGCAACAGAAGGAGGAATTAATAGGGAAAGCACCCGGTACAACGCTCTTGCTTTATGCAGCATCGATGGGAGAATCTAAAACTAAAGACTCAAATCTCTCCTGGTCTAATTTAGGGCTTAAATATTTTGCTTTTCCATTACTGCAGTTGCTGTTGTCTTTTTTTTTTTTTTCCCCCCTAGGGAAACACAGTGGAAAAAGACATTTATTATATAAATGAGGCAATATTTACCCTCTTCAAAGTAACAATGAGAAATTTCTAAGTAACAAAGGAAAAATCTCCTGCACACCATTTAAAGCTACAAAAGCTGGTGCTTGATAAGGAATAAATCCATGTCTCCTGAGTCTTGGCCCCCTGCTTTGACCACAGAAGCAAAGAGCCCCGAGATGAAATCCTCAAGCCATGATGAATACGATTGCATGACGTTCGTCAAGGTGTCCCAATAATGGAACAATGTGAATTGTCCTGCAAATTTCATTATAGAAAATGCTCAGTAATAAGAGTTCCTTCTGAAAAGCCAGTTCATTAGTAGGTGGGCAACAAGCTGCATCCAGGGAAATATAGAACTGCCACTCTTCATTCTTCATATGCTGCCTGAAGGTTGGGATGATGAATTCGTTATGAAGAAAGATAAAAAGGTATAGAGAAAAATGACAAGCCAAAGTTTTAACTGGTATAAACTGGTGATTCCATTTGGAATCAGAGGTTGAAAGCTGACTACCTCTTGCTGTAGCTGTGTTTTCATTCTGGGGTTAATTTTCTTCTTACAAGGACTTTCAGTTCTGTAGCTGCACGCATCTCATGAGCAATCTGATGTGCAATTTATTAGGACAAGACCCGATCCAAATATTTGCAGTAAATACCCTGATAAGTTACTCACTGGGAGCACGTTACAGATAGTTTAATTACTTCTAGTAAAGAATATATGTTGACTTTTCAGAGTTAAAAAAACCCCCATCCTTTCTACACAGTTTAAACAATTCATCTTGTAAAAGCTAAGCTGTCCAAAATTAGGCTTTGAGAAAAAATGCAAAGAATATTGTTAAAATGAACGTATTTTTCTATGTATATCTTGATGGTAAATTCCATTTGTTTCTGGTTTGAGCTTTTTTTACCCTCTCTTAAGGTACTCACAATCTGTTCTGCTGAGTTTCATCCTCTAACAGAGCAATGACATTTATTATCTCAGTGATAAAGTGTGAGATGATTCTTTCTTACTGGTCATGAATAAATTTGGAATGGAAATTAGAAATTGTCTAACTGCTATAGATTTGAGGTCCTAAGGAGCTTTCCAGCAGGACAGGTGAGAATCAAAAGCTCTCTTGAATCTGAAAATGGGCATTTATCAGTCCTTTGGGATTAGATATTACAGTTGTCTCTGATAGCAGTGAGACTGGTTGTGGTAATCCGAGAAGTTTCCTTTAGGTCTCTTTTCTGCTGGACTTAACTGAAAGCATTTTAATTTTATCTGTTTAAAAGATATCAGCAGTCATAGAAACTATTTCCAGGGACAGCTTCCACTAGACCAGGTTGTTCAAAGCCCCATCCAACCTCACCTTGAACACTTCTAGGGATGGGGCATCCACAACCTCTCCGGGCAACCTGTTCCAGTCTCACCACCTTCACACTGAAGAACTTTTTCCTTTTCATCTAATCCAACTCTCCCCTCTTTCAGCTGAAACCCACTACCCCTTGTCCCGTCACTACATGTCCCTATGAAAACAAACTTTCTTGGGGAAAACTGAATTCCAGCCTGTTCCTTAGCCACAGTTTTGATGAGAGAAATCTTTACAAGGATATGTAAGTTTGGATATGCAGTTCGGAAGAGAATTGGATACTCTGATGGGTTTAAACAGATCTCTCCACAGCTCAGAAACCAGCAGGCAAGTACATTGCATGTTGTTGCTGCAGGCAGCCACAAAGAACTGCAAAAGCATTAAAATGACCTAGGGACATAAAAACGCACGCAACAAGTTTATTTTAAGGTAATAATGAATACATTCATATATTCAGCTGAATATTTTAGGGATATTTTTAGAGCGTGATCAGCAATCTAGTATTCAAAGTCTGACTCCTGTTTTAAGACAGGGTTCTGCAGTTGTCATTGCCACCCACATATCCCCAGCTGTGGTTTTCTATTAAATTGTCATTTTTTCCCCCGGGGCAACTGCTACACGAACACAGGACAGGGCAGCATAGCTTAGCTCAAACTCAGGAAATTGTTGAAAGAAAGCTCCTCATAATTGAAAGGAGAACAATTCCAAATTTCAGATATGACAGATACAGCTTTTTATAACTAATCTGATATGTACATGAGAACATTTATATTAAATTATATTACAATATTTTCATTTAAAGTAGTTTAAGAAACTTTTCTCCATACTCTGAGTAGTTGCTTAAGATGATGCATTCAGATATGAATTTTAACTCTTTTGCTGGACGTCATCATTAAGCAACAATGTTAAGATCTCATTCACCAGCCAGTGTTTTTCCCCCAAAATAGGTCAAATATTTCAGTATATGATGACAGGGAATCAAAACCTTTACAGAGAATCCCTTGGTTTACACCCCTGCCTCTCTATGAGTGTCAATGCACATACATCTGCTCATGAATATGTATGGTATATTTAAATATTACTGTTCTCTCTCTGTTGCATGTGTAAATGATCTAATGAAGGAGTTTGCACTGAAAAAATTTGTGGCAGTGAGCTGTGGGATGGGTGTTGCATTTGGATATCTGATGTAAATAGTGGAACGTAATTTATCGTGGGCTTTTTTTTTACCTTCCACAACAAAGTAAGATGTCAAAACTTGAACCCTTCCATTCCTTAAATATCTCACCTCTCAAAATTTAAATCTTGAGCCAGACAGTAGAAATTAAGAATTTTCAATGTAGCTAACACTGCTGGGAATGATTTCAGAGACGGAGAAGAGTCCAGCACCCATCACTGCAGTTGGTTTGAAGAACTAGCTAGTATAATCTCTTTTGCAGAATGAGTAGGACAGTAAAACCATCTCACTGATCACTGCTTCTAAATGTTTTTACATGAAGAATATCACAAGCTCCACTGTGAAAAACAAATTAACATTATGAACTGGATAGAACTTGTTGGAGAAGCTTACGAAGTCAGGGCTATGATCAGACTCTCTACATAAGTATGAAAACAGTTGCCTGATGGTGACCATGTCTGGGAGGTTAACCATGGCTGGCCACCAGGTTCAGCCCAAGCCACTTTCTCACTCTGCTTCTGCACAGGTCATTTTACTCTTTATTATATAATATGAGCTCTATCAATGGGCTCAGCTTTGACTAGCAATGGGTCCATCTTGGAGCCAGATGGACCTGGCTCTGTCAGACATGTGGGCAGCTCCTGGTCTCTTCTCACAGAAGCCACCTCTGCAGCCCCCTCAGTACCAAAACCATTCCCTGTGAACCCAGTATACTGTGCCAAACGGTATGAGAAGTGAACTTTGCCAAGCAGGTTTGTGAGTTGGGTTTGAGAGCAGCGTCATGACTGAGTGACCCTAGAGCTAACAGAATGACCCCCAAATTGTAAGGTCCTGCTATCTCAAGTCAGCAAGTAGCTCTGCAGCGTGTTCCAGTCCACTGGAGACGTCCTCGGTAGAGGCCCTAGGTGGCCATCAAAGTGTGGAAAGGGTGATCATGCAGCACCTATCTGCACAGTACAGTGCATTCTTCAGTAAAAATGGGTGCAGAGTCACAAATGGCTGCACAGAAAATAGCTATGGATGAGAAACTGGGGTGTAACTCCCTAGCAATGTGACTGTGCTGTAGGAGCGGTTTGAGCACCTCTTCGCACCGGTGGGTTGTGCAGAAGGTCCTGCTGGGATGCTCAGTTCGGAGAAGGGAAGTGGGACACAAAATCACTTTTTTCCATCCTCCAGAACGTTCCTCGCTGTGCACGGCTCTGTTCTCAGAGATGGCAGAGTTGTAGTCAGCTTTTGCTGTTCCAGGAAGGATGTGCTAGAATCTTGCACGTTGCTCTTCCCCCTCAGCAAGACTGTGCAGCACGGGGTCCTCTCACTCCAGGGTTACGTCTTCAAAAACATCCAGAAAAGGTGATTAGGAAAAATGCTAGGAAATGCTAAAAATAAACAGGAATAACTCCATACCGACTACGCTTTTCTCAAGAAGCTGTTTTTCTTTTTTCACCTTCAGCATAATCAACTGACATCTTCTGGTTTTAGTAGCACCGTTTGCACCAACAAGGCGCGCAGGTTGTGTAGCGCAGAGGAACTCTTAATCTGTCAAGCAGCCTCTCAGGTCAGCCTCTGGACTATGTCTGGGTAGCTCCTTTCAGATCCCACAGTTCTGGTTTTAGATAGATGCAAAACGTGGTCCTCAATTTGAATTTTCTTTCAGATTTTAAACCACTTTGTCTTTCAGTCTTTCTGATTGACTTATGCCTCTTGTTTATTCCACAGCTAATAAAAACCCCCTGCCTACCATCAGGTGTATACACTCAGTATTCCTTCTGTCTCATCTGCATTTGATGTATGTGTACGTGTGTCTGGGCTGTAGCAGCTTTGCCTGCCTGAGACACTGAATCAGCAGTTGATACACACAGCAAGAACAATGGAATATTTTCAGTTGTTATCATAAGTCAAACCATAGACACGAGATTACTTCCCCTGATTTCAATAATACGGATACACTTTCAATCCTCACACGGAGGCTCAAAGGGAAGAAGAAAGACGTTTCATTTTACAAGGTATTTCATTTACACCGTGCAGGGTCTCGTTCCCTTATTCTCACGTGACTAGAATCTCTTTTTCTCTAAACTCACTTTCACCCAAGTGCTGTTATTTCTCGTGTGAAGGCTTGGAAGGTAGGGCACCTGAGACAACTGCTGAAAAAGAAAGGGCTAAATTATCTCATGGAATAATTATATTGCAGTCAACGAAATCACACAAGAAAGAAAAAAAACCCTTGCCCTCGTGGGGCAGAGGCAGCACAGTCTGGAATGAAAGTAATCCATGTGTAAACCAGGCTTATGAAGCAGTTGCATTGCCCTGCAACTCTTTGAAGAGCTTTTGTGTTAATGAGTGGGTGCGTTTCATCTGGAGAAACGAGCTCCGTTTAATTTACTGCAAATCCTGTGCAAACCACTGATCTGCATGATTAATTCCGCATTGCTAATTCCTTTAAATGTCTAAACGCAGATGATCGATAGAAAAATCTGCCTCGAGGGTGGCTCAGCACACGGGGGACAGGTGTGGTTAACATCATCTTCCTCTGAACATGGGAATGCTGTGTGCTTGGGGGTTCCATGACAAGCATGACTTCTGCTGACTTTCTGCTTAGAGGGTAATGTGGTCTAATGATGCCAAAAGAAAGGGAACTCACGCAGAGAAAAATAGGAGCTTACAGATGGGCAGGCAGGGGGGAGGGGGACACGCTTCCATTGCAAGAATCAAAACTAGAAACCATCCAATAACTTCATGAGACTGCTCATGCCTGAAGGACTTCACTAACTTTATCCATCCAGAAGTTCAGTGACTGGAGAGAACTACAGCCAATCGAAGAGGCAGCTTTCGAGGAGGACAGGTCGCATGTTGAGTTAGACTTCTGATGGGATGTATATGACCACTTAAAAATTCCTATTTTCTCACTCATTAACAGATTACTGAAGTGACCAGATAAGTCACTTCCTTGTTCTATACGTGCTGCTAAATAGGGATTGTTCTCTGGCACATCTGCACTGATAAGGCAGGTCTGTATTATTGGCACTGTATCTCCTCTGGACTCCCCAGTTGCCTCTTTGGAATCATAAAGGTAACGGGGGCGGGGGAGGGATTTCAGTTAAAAATATCACAAATAATGTGATGGCTGTATAGCAACCTCTCACCCTGGTGTTTTCACACCACAAATAGGAAAGTGTGTTACAGACTCTTGGGCATGGCAGGTGGTAGTGTTTGAGAGCACGCATCCCGATGGAACGGTGCTGGATGGCTCTGTAGAGTGCAAAGAGCCAAACCCGGGGCATTGTTCTCCCAACTGCTTGTTGGGACTTGTCTCTGGTCCATAGGAGCCCCTGAACCAACTGGGCATTATTCAAGACAAGGTTAGTTGGCACAGGCTGATCCTTTCAGGAGAAGCACGGTCCCGAGCCTGAGCCCACACCCCAGTCCTGGTTAGTTTACCAGTTTACTTGCAGCCCCAGATGGCTGAAGTTAAGTGAGATGAGCAATTCACACTCACAACAACAACAGCTAAGAGTGTAATTGCTCAACAGCCATACCCCAAAACGAAAAGCAAACACTCACCCTCCTTCCCTTGTCTTTATTCCGGGAGAAATGCAAAACAAAAATCAACAAAAGCTCACTCACATGGATGTAAAACTTTAAAGGTTTCATTGGATTTTCAACTTTAATTCCAATTTTTTAATCTTCTAAGACTAGTTATTTATCTAAATTCATTTTTTTACCTGCTGTTAAGTGAAATAGGATACATTTAAAAAATATTTTTCTTTCTTCAGAAGAACTTTTCACTAAGGTTTAGTCAAAGTCAAATTTTAGGAGTTTAAAATAGAGATTAAAAGTTTGATTCCATTTCCCAAGCATATGTCTCTTGTACTAGTTTCAACATTTTAAAGTATCAGAGCTATCTGCACAGAGCTCATATATAAGACACAAGACTTAGAGGAAAGCTTGGATATTTTAGAAGCCAAGTGGGCTTCTAAAGCATCTCGTGTAACACTAAATGGCTTTAGGCCACAGAATCGAGTACCTGATGTCTACAGTACAGATGTCTGTAGGTTTGCTGTTGACCCAGGATGGCAGTGTACGTCATGAAGAACCATAGACCACATATTTTGTATACAGATTGTCTGACTAAACGTAGGATCTGCTTTAGGTGGCACATACCTTAAGCTTTGCTAGTTACATTGAACTAGCTCTTCAAAGAGTTTGGTGGGATTCCAGGGAACTACCTCAGCTAGACATTTAGCTTGTAGAGGTATGTTTTGGTATATATCATAGGATCATAGAATTCCAGGTTGGAGGGGACCTCAAGGATCATCTAGTCCACCCTTTTAAGATAAACTACATATATATTTATAGTTTAAATGAGGTAGCCCAGCAGCCTGTCCAGCTGAGTCTTAAAACTGTCCAGTGTAGGCAAATCCACCACTTCCCATGGAAATGATTCCAACGTCTCATTGTTCTCATGGGGAAAAATTTTCTTCTGGAATCCAATCAGAATCTTCCCATGAGTAACTTGTACCCACTACCCCTTGTCTTTTCCATGGGACTCCTTGTAAAAGGGAGACTCCATCTTCTTGGCAGCCACCTTTTCTGTCCTGGGACATGGTAATAAAGTCACCCCTAAGCCTTCTCTTCTCAAGGATGAACAAACCCAATTTTCTCAGCCTTTCTTCATATGGCAGGTCTTCCACTCTTCTGAACATCCTTGTGGCCCTTCTCTGAACCTTCTCCAGCCTGTCTGCATCTTCTCTGTCTTATCGGGGACCAAAACCTAATGCAGTTCAGAGAGGGATGATGACTCTGCTGGTGATGTCCTTGTTAATTTAACCCAGCATCCTCTTGGCTTTCTTTGCCACTGCAGCACGCTGGTCACCCATGTTGAGCTTGTTGTCCACCAAGACCTCCAGGGCCCTTTCCACAGGGCTGCTCTGCAGGCAGGTGGATCCCAGTCTGAGCTGCATTCCTGGGTTATATATTCCCAGGTGCAAGACCTTACGCTTGTCTCCATTGAACTTCATGAGGTTCCTGCCAGCCCACTCCTCCAGCCTGTCCAGGTCTTCTTGGAGGGTGCCTCTCCCTTCTGGAGTGTCGGCTGCCCTACTCGTTTTGGTGATATCTGCAGACTTCATTGGGGTGCTCTTGATCCCAACATCCAAATCACTTACAAAGATGTTAAACAATGTTGGGCCCAGTATTGACCCCTGGGATACCCCACATGAGTGGTTGCCAGTTTGAGAAAGAATACAGATCTAACCTCACTCAGCCTTCAATTTGCAGATACAGGGTGGAAACAAAATACATGCTAAACACAGTATTTTGATTAATGTTCCTTTTATTTCTGAGAATACCAGTGGTTTTCTTGAGTTCCTACTGGGCCAGGCTGTAACTAATGTTTCTCTGTGACCATAACTGTCTCGTGGAAGGTATCTGGTGATGGACTGTGTCGTGGGGGAGGAAGGTCAGTGCTATCAATGTGCCTTTAAAGCAAGTTTACCCAGGGGAAGTGCACAGAGCTGACCTGTCTCAGAAGGAAATTACCCCTGACTCGTTTGGGCCAGATGTACTTGCCTGACAACTTCAAACTTAGGGTGATAAACCCACTATTTACTTCACTGAGAAATATTGTGAGGGTATTTCCGTGAGCGTTTGATACGTGGGATCTGAGTTATTAGAAAGCCTTTGTTTGGAGACTTTGCACTTAATCCCAACACTTGGGTGAGGTAAATGGAAAGTAATGACAGATCTCAGGGAAGTGATTCAGATGCTGCTGGTTTGGGGGGTTTTTGCCTGTTAAGAATTTCTGGTTGATTTGATTTTCAGCAGGCCACTCAGGACCTCAGGTAATTAAAAAATATGTTTCAATTCAGTTGAGCTCCCTCAGAGATGTGGTTTCCTGGCGAAGTTAGTGGCTACACTCTCAAATACAGGGAAATGTCAGTCTAAATAAGTGTCCTTGCTGTTTTCCCATGGTTTTAGCAGAAACACATTTACAGTTCAAGATGATGATGATGCAGATGATTGAGTGGTTATCGCTGCTTCAGTTTCCTCAAGTCCGCGTTTTTTAATAGCAATAGTGTCTTCTTTTTTTTTTTTCCCAATTTGCTCCAGCTCTGAGCAGCAATAAACAGATCTCTGTTTACCAACACAAAGCATTTCATTTCTTCACGGTGTCATGAATACAAAACAAAACACAGAACATTACACAACTGGTGACACTTAAATGTAAGTCAATTATGCAGGTTTAATGTATTATACACATAGCATCTGTACATGCGACAGCACGGGAGTGAAAAGCACTTAAATAATTCAGTTAATGGGAAAGTACTGGATAATTAAAGGGCACAGAGGAGAACAAATGGAATTTGTTAGTGAGAGGGTTTATGGGTTTGCGAAAGGGGAGGATGGCATAGCAAAGCTATGGTCTACCTCTTAGCTCACAAGTGGATGGTTGATGAGAACTTTCTCTTCCCAGTCTTGCTTTCAAGTCTTTTTATGCATTTGATTGTGATTTTACATTACAGTGGTGTTGTCCCTGGCTTATACTGGAACCGAGGACAAAAAGAGACACGAAAGAAATTTGGGATGAAAGGACAGTGGCCTAAAGTTTATTACAGAGGGGCAGGAATGTGGATGGACAAAAAAAAAGAAATCTGGAAACTAGCAGCTCCCTGATGCAGTTATGACTGTAAAACTGTGACTATTTATTCTTCTTCTAAAATAACCATCAACAAAATAGTCGGTAATGTTGCTATAAAAATGTACGGATCTGCTTTGCAAAGTAAGTGTAAGAACACGTGGCCTTCTTACAATAGCAGAACTCTTCCTTTGTGAAGCCAAAATCCTATCTTTTAATTGAAGCGTTAGCCATAACTGTACCTGCCATGCTGCTCTCCATCCAGACTCACATTGCTTTACTGGGATCAAAGCAAAAGGTCTGTGTGGTCTGACATCTAGTGTGAGGCCTATATACAATTTACATCCTACTTAGGTCTTCGTGGCACTCTTCCTGAGCCATAGGTAAACTTCATGAGTGCTGTCTAACAAGGAGAGGATTTTCAGGACAGAGGTCTTGCTTATATTTTAGTCAGGAGAATAAACAGAGAAACGTATTAGCCAGGGGTTATTTTAAAAACTAAATGAAAAAAAAAGGAAAATTCCTCATTTCAAGGTCATTTAGGAAACTGATACAGAATTGACAAGGAGAAAGAAAAGCTCACTTTTTCTCTCCTCACTTTTTTCTTTTCCCATAGCATGTAAGAAGACAGATCTCTACACTAGTAGAGTTTCATAATTTCTCCTTCTATCTTTCTAACAGTCCAAGGATGGATTTCACTTGGTCTTGTTTGATTCCATTTAAGCACTTTACTACTAGTTCCATATTAATCTGATCCCCTGAGATACTCAGAAAATGACTGTCTCTTAAGGACACTGTATCATTCTTTAATGGGAAAGGAAATTAAGTATATCACAGCTATGTCAGGATCCTTTGTTATTTGACTTACAGCCCTGCTCCAATTTAGATTACTTTAGATAACAAAACGTGCTTTCACAGTAACCACTGTCATAACCTTGCTCAAATCTGTGGTTACTTTTCCTTCTGCGCTAACACAAATTCGACTAAAATAAATATGCAATTTATTCACTAGCCTAGAGAAAAACACTATCACTTATATAACAGGATAGAAAAATGTACATGCAAGGCTTATTAAACACAGCACTGTGGTTTGAGATTATTTTTCTCCTCTGCTGAAATGTCTTTGGTTTCCATGAAACTTTGTGAAACAGGATATGTGGTAAATACAGAAAGACACACTATGCTGTATAGTGTCATTTAGATATAAGCATTAATAAAGATAGGGGCAACTGCAGTTCGTGTCCATTCACATTGACACAAAAAGTATGTT
The DNA here is from genome assembly GCA_024336885.1 of Actenoides hombroni. Classification (NCBI taxonomy): domain Eukaryota; kingdom Metazoa; phylum Chordata; class Aves; order Coraciiformes; family Alcedinidae; genus Actenoides; species Actenoides hombroni. Next base: position 2,042,839 of record WUAM01000124.1, read on the forward strand.
AAGTTGTTTATCTCCTCCTTTGCAAGGTTCATTTGATTCAGAGTTACCTCCTTTGACCGGGAAAGTAGCAGAAGGAACTAACAGAACCTCAGACGTTGTTTCAAACAAGGTACTCTGAGGTATCCAGAATGAGAAGTTCATCAGCGTTCAGAACTCTGGTCTGAATGTGCTCCTAGTGAAATCAGGGCCAATTTCAGTGGATTAAAGCAGAATATATTAGAAACTGTTTCCCTTGGGTGTTTATAACAAAAACGAACCCAACCAAACCCTGACAAACTCAAAAACAAATCCGCAGAAAATATGATTTCACTTATCTGAACTCAAGTCACTTAGAGAAGTTGTTTAAATCATTACAGAGTGCAAAGAAGGCCTTTGACCCAGACTACATAGGTGCTTTTAGACATACCACAGAGGCAGCAGTGTTTTGCTTCATTCACAGCTTGTCTCCCTATCTTCTGAAAACACTGGAATGACTTTAAAGGACTTCAGTAAATTAAACAGTCTTGATTGATACTCTTCTCTGGCAGCAATGCCAACTGTCAGGGAACAATCTGTGTCTGTGCTGTTAAATAGTGCTATTGTCTAGAATCATGTGCATTCATCCAGAGTGTTTATTTGGAGCAGATTCTGGACTGTGCTAGGTCCTGAGTGCTGGCTAAGAATTGTTTGGGACACTGCTAGTTGAAGCAAGTCAAACCATGTGAAGGATTCTCTACTAATACCCAGTACTAGCCAAGTTGTAGCCTTGCCTCCTATCTATGAAGCAGCTTGGACCTTTGGGAGTGGGCTAGCAGATGTCCCCCAAATCAGACATTATTCTGCTGAAGTGACTTCCTGCTGTACACAGTTTTACGTAGCACATACACATTTATGAGTTGAGCCTGACTGCAGTTTCAGGGGGGAAAAAAAAAATCAAGACAGACATTTACTAATGGATTGATAGCATATCTCATTTACTCTGCCAGTCTGTGTGAACGTCAGTAGAGTAAGGACACTGAACAATATCATTTGAATTTGAATCCTGCTTGTTACTGAGCTTCAGCTGTTCTTGAATATCTGACAGATGGGCATGGTGAGTGGTTCATTCACCACCATTGTGTCCCTCAAACTTACCCAGAAGAATAAGAACAGCTTTTTTTCACTCTCATGATACTCATTTTGGCTGTAATTTCAAGAATTCAGGGAGTGAATCAGGACTATTTATTACTCCTTTGATGGAGTCTGGAGAACAACAGACTCAATTGAAGTTAAGGGAAGATATCATCTTTCTTTCCTGTGACGGCACTGATGGATGATGATAATTTCAAAAACATTTCTTACATTTAATATATAACATCTTAAATATTTTAATTCCTGTCGTTTGCTTTCCACCCCTCCTGATACCCTGGGTCCCGTGCTTCCAGACATTCACTTTTTATCATGTTTCTCTCTTTCTCTGTGGAATGGTGTGCATGGAGAATTGTCCTTGATGACATTAATGACTTGAGCAGTAAAAGTCTATCTCATAAGCCAACTGAGCACTGGCAAATCAAACAGACCTCAAACGAAGAGAAAACAGGTTTTGAACAATGTTCCATTCACAGTATCAAGCCAGGCCTGGATTGCCAAAGGACGTGCGAGTCAAAGACAATCACTCACAACCTCCCAGGGGTAGGCAAATCCCAGTCAGTTCCTGAACAAAATATGGCTAACCACACTGAGCCCCCTTCTCAATCTTTCTACTACTGAGCATGATGTCATATGGCATGGAATATCCCTTTAGGTAGCTGGGATCATCTTCCTGCTTGTGTCCCCTCCCAGCCTCCTGTGCACCCCATCTCAATTCCTTTGGGGGGGGGGCACGGTGAAAAACTGGAAAAGCCTTAATGCTGTGCAAATAGTGTTCAGCAATAGTTAAAACATTAGTGTGTTGGCAGCATCTTTTTGGCCACGGATGTAAAACACAGCTCTGTACCATCTTCTGTCCCCACCAGACCCAGTACAGGGACACATGAATGGTGTCATCTGACTAATCCTTATATTCCAAGCTAGAGCATGTAAAATTAGACATTCTGAAATACGGTGAAATAGATTTCCACCCTTAAAACAAACAAACAAGAAAATCCTTGATCATCTAAATATCTCTTTCTGGTTTTAGAATGGACTACATCCAGTCTCTGAACAAGAAAAACTGCCCTACGGCAGCAACTGGTAGGTTACTGTGGAAGCTGTTGGAATATTAAGGTTGTAATTCAATCTACAAAGAAATCTTAAGAAAACAATAGCAAGAACAACAACAACAACATCGATGCCCCAACATGTATCTGTGTCTGCCAAATGCAGTTTTTACTGAAGTAGTTTCAACAAAGATGGTCCTGCTTGGTGTGACACCATCTGCTGAATTTCCCTTGCTCATGTACTAGTAAAAAGTAAGTGGCAACTTCACATAATGAAAAATAAAACAATCAAATGGAGAAACAACTTCTCAATTACAGACATGAAAAGGATCAGGTGGGCTCTCGCTCATCCTACGGACCATTGCACAGCTGATTTCACATATGGGAAGAGAGTTACTGATCCTTTGATACAGCCACTGTTTACACTTGCTTCACAGGAGGAAACAGTTTTTTTCAACCACCTTTTATTCAGCTGCTGCTTAGTCAAAGTACTGATTTTTTTTATGTTTGTTTGGGGGTTTTGTTTGTCAGGGTGGGGGGAAGAACAATGGGAAGTTAGGTGTAATTTCAAGAAATGACAGACTGTGTTTCACAATATTTGGGCATTTTTTTTTATCTCCTTACTTCTTGTGTTTTACATGCCCAATAATATTAGAGAAGGAAAAAAAATCTGCTTCCTTCCCCTACCATTCTGACTGGATTTTTTCTCCTGATTATTTATGATGGCAATTCTCATGACCTGGATTTTCAACACAGTTGAATGATGATTCGTGAAAGAAAGCTCAGTGATAGTTGCAATGTAAAGGTTTGTACTGGTTAGAAGAAGAAACAGGGACTTACTGATGAGTGAGGTCTGAAACAGATTCTTCTTCCCGAAGGAATATGAACCATGTTCATGTTTGTTCAGGAAGCTTAGAAAAAGAGGATTTGGGGCAAGAAGGCAAGAGACGGGCAAGAATTGGGTACGAAACCCTTAAACTTCTTTAATTATTTGCCGTGAGCTGAAATGCTTACTTTGAGAAGTAAGAACACAGCACTGACAGGACACTGCCTTTTAACTTGAATAAGGATCAGGTCACGTGTTACTATTCTTTAAAGAAAGGAGCAGTTTCATTTAATGAAGCTTTCCCTAAGTACGACTCTCAAGCTAAACTTTCTCCTCCATGCAAAAAGCTGAGAGTGCAGGAGGAGTTTACTGCACAAAGCTGGAGTTGTGAGTACCACTACACAAGCAGGCAGAGGTTATAAAACAAGTTTGCTGTGAGCAGTGCCAGGTCACTGCTGGAATTACACACACTGATGCAGAACCAAAAGCTTCACCCCCAGTCCCCTGTAACGGGGGGGGAATAAATCAGAAATCAACATCCTTAAATCAGAAAACGTCTCTGCCAGGCCTCCTCGAGCACCAGCTGCATCTTGCAAAAGAATATTTACCTCGATTAGCACAAGTGGACTCTTGGGGAAGTGTCACGTGGCTCTGCCATCAATCTGGAGACGGCAGCAGCAGCTTAAATGCTCCAGCATGCAACGCTGAGGTACGAGAAACAGGAGGCTGCTCCACACAGCACACAATTGCACCTCTCCCGAATCCTTGGTTTGAAGTCCTTACGGCCTCTTCAGGACTCAACATGAGGAGAATTGAGGTAGGGAAGCCAGACGTTCAGGTTAACATCACACAGGAGCTGGTGTCTTCCCACAGAAATGGAGCAGTGGAGGTGGTGTGTCATGCTCAAGTCCTGCTTCTAGGGCTCTCGTTAGCAGACAGACATTTTCATGCTTACTAATTTATTCTTTTTGAGCTGCCAGTGGACTTATCGCAAGGGATCAATCTGTTAGCATCAGGGAGTTAAAGGGAAATTTATTTTGAAAAACAGGTTTTTTAAAAAGCTATTTTGTTTTAACGAGCAGTCCCAGATACCCAGAGCTTCTGTCCTGCCATAGAGATGAGAGCTTTCCCAACGTGTCTTAACCGTGGAGGTGTCAATTCCCACCCCGAGAGAACAAACATGACTGTCTGATTTCAAGGCACATTCTCAGCAGTGATTTCCCCTCTGAGCCAAATTCACTTAGAGAGAGGAGAGTAAGGAGGATGTCTACTAGTACATAAATATCATATACATGCATGTCTGTGTGTACACACAGATATATACCTGTACACACAAAAATACACATACACACATCTATATATATGTCCTTATTCTACTACAGGTTGGTTATCTATGCTTGGAGACTTCAGGACTTTGACTTTTTTCTCATGTCACTGTCAAATAGAAATTTAGGCATGAAGATTCCTGCAGCCCTCAGGTGACTCTTCTCTTTCTAGACTGCACCTCACTGCAGTTACTGCTAGTGGGATTGCTGGTCTTATCAGACAAGGAGTAGGACCCACAGGTCAATTATCGATAACCTTCTGCAGGAGCTTTGGCTCTCTGGACTCAGCTGAAAGTGTAATTCAGCTTTTGGGATAGATAATGGTGTTTGAGAACTTCCATCAGAGAAAAGAAGCCTGAAAGAGGAAGATCTTGAGCATGAGCCTTGAACTAGAGTTTAGCTAGTGTTGTTTGGGCATAACTGGAGCCTCAAAGGGGCTGGAACTTTTTTAAAATGCAAAAAACACCATAGAAAGGGGGTCTTTCAAGTTGGTTTTTGATTAAACCTAGAATTACCCCCCCCCCCCCCCCCAATCTTTAAGTTCCTTTAAGTCTGTACATTTTTCCATTGCAAATTACACATGGATAGCAAAGAAAAACAAAGGATATTAAATATATAGCCATCTGCCTGTATGATACCTGATCTGCCTGGTAAGTGTAACTTGTAGAGACAAAGAGAGTGTATGAGACATTGCTAGCATACATATATGGATTTAAAAAATAGTCTCTCTATTCCAGGAATAATTGACAGAGGGAAAAACAAACTGTGGAGTTAGCAAGTAGTAATCAATTCTCTTTTACTCCGTCACCTGACATCACGAATTGAATACAGAAATAACTTTTCTGGGGAGAAATGTCCAATAGCTAGCTTGCTGAAATATCCTAATGGGGAAAGACTGCTAAAAGCTTTAGAGAGGGATCAGCCTTGCACAGATCAAAGCTGGAGCCTGATTTGGAGAAGCTACCAGAAATCCTGATATTTCTCTGACACGTTTCACTTTTAATATAGATGGAAAGAATCTTGCATATCACACTTCCCTCTCCTTCAGCTGCCCTTGAAACTCTCAGTCAAGATACTGCTTAGTTCTTTTCCGTCTCCCTTGCTTTTAAACAGCATATTCAAAATGACATCTCTGAGGGATCTGCAGGGTGCAGTCAGTCTTGGTGTTACAGTGGTCTGCAGAGCCGGGCAGATACCTGACTGACTCTGCAGAACTTCTCAGAGGACTGCCTCTGAAGGCTTCCTTCTGCCTTTTGCACAACAAATTATCATGCCAGCTGTCTGCTTTGTTTTTCTTCTCAGCATCAAGTAGGCAGATCCATCTCTTCTAGCTTCGTTTGAGGATGCTAGGATGATTATCTGTCTGAGAGCCTCAAGGCTTAGCCTATTTTCTACTGACTCTTGCCTTCGAACACTGTGCTGGTTTTGGCTGTGATGGGGTTAATTTTCTTCTGGGTATGGGGCCGTGGTTTGGGTTGGTTCTGAAAACAGCATTGTTACCACAGGGATGGTTTAATTATTGCTGAGCAGTGGCTGACACAGAGAAAAGGCCTTTCCTGTTTCTCACCCCACCCCACCAGCGAGTAGGCTGGGGGGACACAAAACCCCAGTGGGACAGCTGGCCTCAAGTGACCAAAGGGACACTCCATGCCTTATGATGTCACGCTCCACACATAAAGCTGGGGGAAGAAAGAAAAAAGGGAGGAACCGTTGGAGTTACAACACTTGTCTTCCCAAATAATCATTCCATGTGATAGAGCCCGACTTTGCTGGAGATGGCTGAACACCCCTCTGCCAATGGGAAGTGGTGAATTCATTCCTTTTTTTTTTTGCTTTGCTTGCATGCGTGGTTTTTGCTTTATCTATTAAACAGCCTTTATATCAATCGAAGAGATTTGATTCAACCCAATCTCTTCCAGTTCTCTCCCCCATCCCGACACAGAGGGAAGGAGTGAGCAGTGGGTCTTCGTTACCACCTGGGTTTAAACACCACCACACCTAACCCCAAATATCCAACTAGAAACACTCACAGAGTGCCCTTTGGTTTGAAACGTTATCCTTCTGTTTCTTGGCGAGCTAGTGCTGCAGTCGTGGAGAGCATTCCCTTTAAAAAAATGACTGGGTGAGTCAAACTGAGGAGTTGCTCCCTGCAGAAGGTCTTTATGAAAGGGTCATACCTGCTCACAGATGGCCTGGCAAGCTGTGAGAAAACAAGTGCCATAACTCACTGGGAAGAAGCCAGCTTTACTTAATCCCACCTCAAGGGAGATTTAGCTCAATTTCATCGGTGTCCGTTAGCTCAGTGGTCTCATAGGATGAAGAGCAGGGAGTTTGGAGGCTGATTGGATCTCTAGGGCCTCAATTTAGTTGTCTAAATAAAAGCTTCTATCTCTGCCCATGACACTTAAGGGTATCTGTGACATCCGTGTTGTCCGAGTGATATGACAAAGGACCTAGAGGTCACAAGCACCCTTCTGGAAGAGCAGCTAGGGATGAAGCAGAGGTACCCTCAGCAATCAAAGTGCCACTCTGCATTTTGGCAACCAACCTGAGTCTTTCCTGTCTGCTGGTGGAAAATAATATCACATCCTAAATATCTGAACAGGGAAAGCAAAAGGAGGAAAAAGAAGCTGTGGGATAGGAAAGGAATTGTGCTGGATGCATTAGAAGAACTTGTTGGTTTGGTTGGCAATGAAGTTTGGAGGCAGGGTCCCTTCAGGATAGGAAAGCAAAGGGCTGCCAAGGTGGCTGGGGGCTGAAATAACTGCCCCGTGAGCAGAGGCCGACAGGGATGGGCTTTTTCAGCCTGGAGAATAACAGCTTCAGAGAAGACTTGGTTGCAGCCTTTGAATAGACACAGGGAGGTGTGTATTCAATAAAATGGAGCCATGCATAAAGTCCTGCCCAACATGGCCTGAATCCAACGTTGGATTGCTCTGTTTTGAGCAGGAGGTTGGACTAGAGACTATGGAGGCCCTTTCCAACCTGAATGATTCTGTGATTCTCATGAAGTCTGCACATTTCTCCCTATCGGGCATATCTGTGGAAATTTCCAGTTCAACAATGGCAAATACTCTTATGAATCCATGAGGTGTGGATGTGCACCGTGTTCGATCATGGAGCAGAGCTTCTAGTTTTGTTTTCTGCCAAAATAATCCAGCTAGTGTGAGCTGAATAGGAATTGGGGGTTCCCTTCAAAAGCATACCACTGATCCTGATCAAAATTGTAAGGTAGATGGAGACTAATTCCTCGAGTTAAGCTAAGTTATTTCTACAATGTCGTAGATTTTAATTAAACTTGAAGTCTGGGAAATGGCTAAGTGAGATTTATCCCCTAACATGAGGTATTTATTTTTTTCATATTAAACTACCTTGTCATGAAGCTCAGAGAGGACATGAACAATCAGTATCTTGTAATCACTGCCATATTTTTGTGTACCTCTTACGTTTGTAAAATCTTCTAGGAAAGGACATCTTCTTGCCTGTGCTTGTGCAAATCCTAGAACAATGACGCCTTGGCCCATTCCTGGACACTGTTCCAGTAATAACAACAGAAATCAGCTATAATAATGAAATAGTTTCCTAGGCACAACAAGGTCCCAGACTCATTAAACCCTCTCCTGTTGAAAAATGCATTGAAGCCTTTAAAAAAAAAAAAAAAATTGAATTAAAAAATTAAAAGAGGCAAACCCATCCAGTGTTCTTTTGCATAACTCAAAGGTTAGTTCTGTTTTGCAGTCTTCATGAAAAACACTCCCTTGGAGTGCAGAGGTTTAGGCTGTGATTTTGTTCGTCGTAAAAATGCGTTAAGAAAAAGGAAGCCTGCAGACTTTTGACAAACCAAAGTTCTTCCCTTCTCACTTCTTTTCTCCCCCCCTTCTCTCTCCCTCTTTCCATCTGTCATGATCCACAACACCACTTTAAAACAGTGTAACTTCTTTTTCAAGTGCTGAGGGATGAGAGCTTTTAGCTGGCTATTATCCTATATCGAGAAGTATGCCACTGTCTTGCTGCTTGGAACAGGCACTGCAATTGGTTTCATGGATCTGCTAATCTCCAGCATCTGGAGATTTCAACTGAAGTGCAAATGAGAGTATAACAGAAGCATATTAATTAACTGCTAAACACAGGCTTTGGCTGTGCTGCAGGATGCACTAAACAACGCGCGTGGAATACAGGTCAGAGAAGCCAGGTATGAGATTACTTCTGAGTGCAAAAATAACGTATTTGATTTTAGTAGGTTATTACACGTGAAGCTCATTAAACTGGACTCTGAGGATTTCTGTTTCCATACAGGTGATATAGATCAGCAGTACTTGTTACTCCGAGGAGTACGCATGTAGAGGAAAAGCTACAGGCTGTTTTCCAGGTGAAACATTTTGGATTTGCCTACTTGGTGCGGCAGTAAACGGTTTCCTAATGATCTGTGCACAGCCTGAAGACTTTGTGCTAGAGGGTTGGAAGTAAACAGTGCCGATACGCAAGTCCCCAGTTAGATCTGGAGTTTACCTTTTCAGCTCATGCTCATCTGTCTAATAAACCGAATTACTGGAAGGTGTAATGCGGTTCATTAAACACTGCAGGAAACCCACAAACAGGAGATAAATGTCTTGGTAACCTGCTCCGTGCCATTTTAGTATGGTTATAGGCAAAGGATCAGCATAACTCAGTGGAGTAGTTTGCAGCTGAACTTGCAGATGCGGAAAATCATAGAATCATAGAACAGTTTGGATTGGAAGCAACATTTGGAGATCATCTATTCCAACTCCCTGCCATAGGCAGTGACATCTTCCCTTGATCAGGTTGCTCAAAACCCCATCCAATCTGATTATAAACACTTCCAACGCTGAGGCACCCACAACTTGTCTGGGCAACCTGTCCCAGTAAAAAACTTCCTAATAGCCAATCTAAACCTATCTGCAGTCAATTTAAAACCATTGCCTCTTGTTCTGTCACTACAGGCTTTGGTAATGTCTTTGTCTTTGTCTCTTACAGACCCTTTTTATGTATTGAAAGGCCACTGAAAGGTGTCCCCAGAATCTACTCCAGGCTGAACAAACCCCAACTCTCTCAGCCTTTTTATACAGAGAATGGGTTCCAGCCCTTTGACCATTTTCATGGCCATTCTCTGGCTCCACTCTAACAGGTCCATGTTTTCTCACGTAGGGGACTCCAGCACTGGATGCAGTATTCCAGAGTCTCACCAGAGTGGAGCAGAGGGTCAGAATCTCCTCCCCCAACCTGCTGGCCATTCTTCTTTTGCTGCAGCCCAGGGTACAGTTGGCTTTCTAGGCTGCAGGTGCACATTGCTGTCTCACATCCAATTTCTCATCCACCAGTATCCCCAGTCTCTTCACCGTAGGGCTGCTCTCCATCCCTTCATCCCCCAGTCTGTATTGACAGTGGGGATTGCTGCGACCCGGGTGCAGGACCTTGCACTTGGCCTTGTTGAACTTCCTGAAGTTAATGGTACAAAATCACCCCTACTGGAACATCAATAACCATTTGAGAGGTCTGTTCTTGAAGGACCTCACCCAGCAGAAGTTTGAGAGAGGTGCAAAGCATTAGCTACTGTCTGGTTAGGGCCTGTGTCACTATTGCACAGTATTAGATATTCTCAGATAACACACTGGTTAGGAAAGGTGGGAAGAAAACATCTTTTAAGGAGGATACAAATGGGTGCTGAATAACTTTCTCCACTATGGACCTCAGAAAAGGAATAATAATGTTCTGTAGTGTGACCATTAAAGGTAAGTGAGGGGTTTCCACTTATGCTCAAATGCCTGCTGAAGATTATTCTTTCATGGTGAAAAAATAGTAGGATTTCCTAGGAGTCGTAGTCCATGGAGCAAGAGGTCATCCAGAGGGAAGCAGGAGAGGAGAAAGAGGTATCATTTATGTTCTGATGGCTGATACAAAGTGAAGTGCTAAAAGGATGCAGAGAGAGATTCAGAGCCAAGGGAAAATTTGTTGAAAGTGTCTAAAAAGATCTAAGGAAGGTGTTGGTTCTGGAATTACATTACAGTAGCCCTTTTCCTGTCAGTGCACCTCTCTGGTTCTGATGATAATTAATGTCACCTCCAGGTCACAAAGCTCTGTGACCCATTTCCATTTCTGAGTCCCAATAGGGAAGATCTATTCACTGTGAAAAAAATGCAGAGAGATAGCGATAGAAAATACTGAAATAATAGCTTTTTTTGTACAACTCTGGTATATCACCACTAAGTGATAGCGTTATCTAGTGTGGGATTAACATGCATTTATCTTGATGCTAGGATGTGTACTTGCTTGATCAAATAGAAAAACAAAGGCTCAGTTGAGCTTTAAATACTATTTTGAGAGTAGTAATCATTCAGGTTATTCCTGGATGATAGGAATAGGCTGATGTCGGCCGTCTTGTCCTCTGCCTGCCTGATGACCCTTTTGTCCTTTTTCTGTAGCATTCCCAACTGTGGTATCTAAACACAGTAACTAAACACAGCCACCAAAATGGTACTGCTGTTTTGATTTTCTAAACGCTTCTCCATCAGAAGTGTGGTGATATAACAAGAAAAGACTGGTGAGTCACATTATCACCTTGCTTTTTGCTATTAACATGAGGCAAAGAGCTCTTTCTAGCACTGGCTCCTGGCTTTGTCCTCGGTCTTGTCTGAGCACTCCAAAATGAGTGTCACCAGAGTGGAGCAGAGGGTCAGAATCTCCTCCCCCAACCTGCTGGCCATTCTTCTTTTGCTGCAGCCCAGGGTACAGTTGGCTTTCTAGGCTGCAGGTGCACATTGCTGTCTCACATCCAATTTCTCATCCACCAGTATCCCCAGTCTCTTCACCGTAGGGCTGCTCTCCATCCCTTCATCCCCCAGTCTGTATTGACAGTGGGGATTGCTGCGACCCGGGTGCAGGACCTTGCACTTGGCCTTGTTGAACTTCCTGAAGTTAGTGGTATAGAATTGCACCTACTGGAACACCACGAACCATTTGAGACTGAGGCAGACTCAGTACAGGCTACACGCTGTACAAACGAGCAGGGAAAGACAGTCTGTATGAAGAGTCTCAGCCTGTAAAACTGAAAGGAAGGATGTTTTGTTTCTGCTTTACAGGTGGCTATATGACATGAAGAGACATTTAAAAGCATCTATACTGGCATCATGCTTAAGGGCTACGGTCGAGATAAGAATTCATCTTGGACCTCTTTGTTCCAGTAAGCACTTCAATTACACTTCACCTCTTTCATCACTGACTTTGTTGATGTCTTGCTTCATCCTAGATTTTTCGAATGTGACTTTTATCTTTCACTTGGCAATGGGAAAATACACACTCCTCCACAGGTTCTAACAAGTTATTGTGTGCATCAACTTCTGACAGAAAAATGGAGACATGTCCTGCTGAGCTTGCCTCAAAATAATCAATAAGTTTAGATGAAGGGAATGCTTTATCCTCCTGGAATCGAGTCAGAGGCAATAAAAAGAACTCTCAGCTTAGTCCCCTGGTCTTAGGGACTCTTACTTGTAGGATCACAGGAAAACTCGACTTTGAAGATACCTCAGGAAAACATACAGTCCTCCTCCTGCTCAAAGCATGGTCAGCTGTGAGGATAGACCAGGGTTTGAGAATTTTGAGCATCTGATCTTGAAAATCACCAAGGGTGGGCAACAGCACAACTTGACTGGGCAACTGTTTCTGATGTGTGATGGTTCTTACTATGAAAAGGTTTTTTTCTTTTTTTTTTTTTTCAGACTGGATCTATCCAGTCTGAACCTTTTTTTCTTTCACACGTATCCTTCTGAGGACAGGATCCTTTAACAGATACCCAGTGTAAGGTGGCACGGAAACAACTTTGTTGCTCATAAACAGCTTAAGGAGTGTTATTTATGAGATGGCATGAAGATAAGGATGAAAGCTGAAAGAAAAAGCACACATTTGGTGGCCTCTAGAGTCCAGTCTAGGAAACTAGAAGTAAAAGCTGGCAATGTTACAACATCTTAAATGGCCATCAGGTGAGAAGAAAATAGAATAAAAGGCACAGCACAGAAGGGACATTGAATCAAGGCTTATTAAAAGTTGCTTCTTTCTGCAGATACATACTAAACAATGTAAAACAAAACCGTCAGAGAGAGATTGAATGATTTCCATCTCTTGAAGCAAACTCTGATAGGACTAACTGATATTTTTGTGAGGCACTCTAAGACAGTGTAAACAGGTCAACTACTGCACCAGCGTCAATATAAATCAGTCTCCAAAAGTGAGAATGTTGTAGTTTGCCTTTTATGAAGGAATAAATCAGGTCTAATTGGCTGGAAGTGACTGGATGGTTTAGTTTACTACTGCACTGTGGGTGCTCTGCCTGAGATTTTAAAAGCCAGCTTGGGAACTCGGGGTGAGAGAGAGAGACACTTATTAGGAGGTTTGGACTAAAGAGACAGCTATTTCTCTATTCTTTCAGCTGTCACAGAAGTTTTCTTTATAAATGTTTATTCCCTGGAAATTATTTTTCCCTTAGCTGTGGGCATCTTATATGTGGGATAGTATTTTTCATAAGTTTTAAAATAATACTCTCTGTGTAGTCTGTGAGGCTGTGTTCGTGGATGGGTGTATGGTGCATCAATTAGCAAATCCATATGGAAAGGCCATAACATTGGGAAATCAGATTTCATCTTTTAGCGAGCAAGTGAAATATTCCTCCTCTTCTACACCATATCTCTGAAGAGGAAAGATGAGACCAGTAGCTAAACTGCTAGTCAAGGGAGCAGAGAAACAATTTTTTGTTTCTAACCTCTGTTGCTGTTCGTTTCCCATATCATGCTAGGTGAGTCACACTGGGGTGGATTTTTTTGGTTTTTTATTGTTATTTAGGTACTCAGGAGGGGTTTAAAATGGAGATAAAGCCATTATCATACCCTAGATATTTTTATGAGGACATTTGTAGTAAAAGTTACATACTCGGTAAAAAAACCCAAAACAACCAACCACCAAAACCAAACGTTTCCTATAAAAAAAAAAAAAAGCCGTGACTAACTAAAAACTAAAGAGTTCCTGTTGACGTTTTCTTATACAATATATTACATGGTTTTCAAAATGTAGGCTTTCTGCAATTATTTTCCCGTTGGACATAAATTATGTTGTTACCTTGTCTTAATTTCTAAGGAGCCCCTGCACTGAGGGACTTATCCATAGAGATATCACTTTAGTACTGGCCACATTTCTGGTCTGATTACTCCAGTGCTTTCTGATGAGTCTGGATTGTTCACTTTGCATTTCAATTGACTCCTGCACAACCATACAGTATGTGATTTTCTGCTAATTTCTTCAGGGTTTTTTTCCTTAGCTTACTCTTCACCTTCATTATCAGGAAGCATAAGATTCATGTTGAGGCTGGTTTCTGTGGTGCGTGGCATCAGTGATGATAATGATTACTTCTTTGCTGTTTTCCCATCTGGTAGGATCAGAATATGTGGGGACAAAGAGTCGTCAGGGGAGGCTCATTTGGAGCAACTTTGTGAGGGTCCAGACATATTCTAACGCTCTCCTGTGGTATCATCTAGCTAATTAAATACACTCTGTGCTGCACATTTTAATAGGAATCAGAAGAGAAGCAAGCTGGCTGGCATATGTCTGAACTGTTGAGAACAAGTGTCCTTGAAACGTGGTGGCTTAGGGTTGTATGCATTTAAATCCAGTTTGGCATCACATAAGGAGTGTACTATTTGCCATACAGTCAGCTAAGGTAAGGTGATGAGTAGGAAAGAAAGCTGCCCAAACCCTAACACCAGCAAACCCGGATACAAGACTCACAACTGAGTGGTATTTCAACGTGGCAGAAAGAGAATGAAACATCAGAGGGTCTGCACAAGCAGGGTGGTTGGCAGGATTGTAATGCTTCCACCAAGAAAATGGCAAGACACCACTGAACTCAAGACTTGGTTGTGTACCCACTCCACAGAAAGCTGGTTATCTGTACAGCAGTTACTCAAACAAGTCCTTAAGCTTCCTGTAACAAATTATTCTCTTCTTGAAATGCTGTATCGTTCGAGAATTCCTACCAAAATGCAGCCTCTTTCTCAGGAGAAACACTGCCAGCAGGAAACAGCAATGCTGTGTTAAATGAAACTGCACAGGCTAAGAAGGCTGTGGGTACCTGAATTTAAAGATGGCCTAGTGAGCAGGGCTAATCAAGAATTGTTTAAATGAACAGCTCCACTTCAGAAGGCTTTGATTGGCTGTAGCCAAAATACTTCAACATAACATACATATGAAAATATTTCTCAAGTGTCTCCCACTTACTCTGTATAAAATATGTGAATGCTGATTGTCACAAGTACTTGACACTTTTATTGCTCTCCATAAATCTCTCTCCCATGTTCAGAATATCACAAGTAACGTCAGAGAGGATGAGGTAACAAAATCCCACCTCGGAATCATCTGGAGCCTGGTAATTAAGTTGTAAAGTTATTAGTTTGGAACCTTCTGGTTAACAAAACATACCCCAGCAGATGTGTGTATCAACAGCCAGGTAACAGTTCTCACAGAGGAATAGCTATCTCACTGTTGTCGCTATTAGTGTAAAATCAATTTTATAAGCCCTGTTTTTCCTTCTTTCTAGTAGTTAGGATTACTGTATGACTTGCCATACGGGTGATAATTGAAAGTAGGTTTCCATATTTGGCAATTTAAGTAAAGAATGCTGCTTTACCTCCCTCTCTTTCTAAGGGTGGAAGTCTGACAGGCCTAGGGAACCTATGGACTTCACCTTCACCCTTGGTCCAGAGACTGGTATCTCCACAACTTTTTTTTTTTAACTTTTTTTTTTTCCTAAGACACTCTTTCAACTCCTTTAAGTGCACTGACAAAGTGAACATGGGTTGGATCTCAGTAAATGCTGCTGTTCAGACTACAAATTACATTGGCTACACCCACCTCTAATATAAAATAAGATGTCCCAAGTGTGGTCATGGTGCTCATCGTAAGAGAACTGAAAGGAGGGAAATGAGGTGGTTTTGCTTCAAAAATATCAGTGGAAGATTACTGTTTAATACTGGTTGCATGAAGATCTCTACACCAGATGAGCAGTATTGAGTATGTGCAGCTGAGGACGTATTGTGGTCAGTTGGATCACGCACTGCTATTGTAGTGCAAGAAGGGAAAGGGAAGGAGGGAATAAATTTGGAACCTGTGCATATCAGCAGTAGCTTGGTCATCAGCTGAGGGTTTCTCTGAATAGGCACATGCTCTGCAGGTAGCACTACTGCCTGGAAGATACTCACAGAAGACAAAAGTGATTTAGGAAGTGACAAGGGTGCTCTGCACACTTTGGGTCTGACTCAGATGCTGATATACGGGCATCTAGTGCTGTCTGAGAGACCCTGGGGTAACTAAGACATTCACACTGGGTCAACAGCAGGACCCAAGGAGGATATATCATCTCCTGGAGAAGCAGCTAGAGCTTAGGCAAGATGTGCCAGCATCTTAAACAGTACAAGATGTTTAAATGTCAACGACTGAACTGAATGCTTTGAGTTTTCTGAATCTGTGTTTCTGTGGCAGATCTAGGTCCTGACTGCATAGTCCTCCTATGGAACGTGGTGCAGACTCCCTCTGATTTCCCTCTCGTTTCTTGTTCTAGTTGAACCCTCCCCTGAGCAATGCCAGCACATTAATTTTACAGGAAGGTATCATTTCTCTTTCTTTCTTTCTGCTGCATTCTGAAACCATAAGGCCGTTACAGAAAGTCTCGTGAGGAAGAAGGTGGAAATGTAATGACCAGCGACGTGGCTGCCATGGAAACATAGCCTAAGGCTAACAAGAGTCAAATCCTACTATTAGATATTTAATGAAATTTTGGTGAAACCCACTCATATCTACTATTATAGACATAATTCTTGGCCAACATTGCAGCTACAAATCTGTTATGTATTTCTTCACAGCTTTGAGGTGATTACATATGACTGTACTGTCAATCCAAAATGACTGAGGATTATTCTGAAAGAAGAAGAAGAAGAAAAAAGGAGAAGGGTAAGACACGTAGCACTGTGCACCAAAAGTGTCACGTTGTGTAGCTTCTAGATAAAATTCCAGAAAAAGTGAATTGAAGGGAGGAGGACTGAAGGAGGCTTGAGATTTCTTTAAAAAAAAAAAAAGGTAAACCAGGTACATGAGCACACAGTTCCTTTCCACATAAAGGACAGCAATGAAACAACAAGATGGTTAAAACTCAAAACTCAGATACAAAAAGGAAGAAGAAATAGAAAGTGAAATTAGTAAAGAAGAGCATAAATATAAAATGAAATAAAATTGCATAAACACATAACAGAAAGTTAGACTGAAGAGCAATATGGAGTGCAATGTGCAAGACTCATCAAGTCTAACAAGAAATCATTCTTTTGAGTATTAAAAGAAACATGGAAAATCTTGATCTGATACTCAAGTTAATGTCATTCTTAAGGTTCCCTGTAAAAGGTCAATGACTAGCAGATGTCTGGAAATACTAATACTAGTGATGAAAGGGTAAGATTTCTGATCTTTCTACTTTGAGTACAGAAAGTAGAAATTAAGAAGGAGTTGGAAGACTTGATAAATTTCCTTTTAAAAGTCTCACATTTAGTTATCTCTACCTTAAGAAGTGAAGAACTAAGCCAGTAGCAATCAACAAGACCAAATTGTATCATTACATCAAACCACTATGATTTTCTTCTAAACCAGAGTTACAGGAGTTCTGAATAAAGGTGGTAAAAGTAAATACTGAAAAAGAACCTTTAATTTAAAAAAGGCTTTGGTTCATGCTCTCAGAAGGTTCTAACAAACAAGGGATGAATGCATGAAAACGTGGAATCACTACCACATGAATTTGATGACTGTTCACATAAAATAGCTATCAGTTTCTAAAGAGAAATTGCACCTACGTGTATGGTAGTTAAAGATCAATGAAAATTACTGTGGCAAGCAGAAACCTAGAAGGCAAAGCAGTTGAAGAAAGATCGAAGAAGAAGAAGAAAAACTGAAGAAGAACTGAAGGTCTTTTGCAATGAAAAATGACTGATTCCCCCACTGACTTCAGTGGGAGCTTAGACACCTTGCTCCTAAGAAGATGCACGTTCACCGCAGGCACCTAAATACAGGCACATGAAGGTTTTGATCTGAACTGCACAAAATCTTCCCAGTATCGCACTGGGATTGATTGCCTGGAATCTGTGAGGTCTCTATCACTGGAGGTCCTTAAACAGGATTGGAAAAGCTTCTGTCAGGGATGAAGGAGGGGTGTAACTACTCATGCCTCAGGGCAAGGAGGTGAAATAAAGTCTTTTAAATCCCTCTGGGAAAGCGGGACTCGGAGCCTGAAGCCATTCATGCGCTTAGATACCTCGACCAAATGCTCCTGTACTTCAACACAGACAGTCAATGAATTAAAATCAGACTTAATCCTGGGATCTCTGAATGACTCCCTCCTGGGACCTCCTCTCCTCCGTTGAATAAATTGAGAGAAATCAGGAAAATCAGCCAGTCAGTAGGTCCAGCAGGCTAAAGCCAGCTCCTGAAGTTACCTGGGATGAATAGCACCTAATCTTGCTTGGAATTAATTTTTTTTCAGCATTATTAACACTTCCACGGGTGTTTGTATTGAAGGGGTGACTGCTTCCCCCCCGGATTTAGCTCTCGGCATTGCTTCACTGCCTGGTGTCTGATTGTCTGCTACAGTGACCCAGTCTGGCCCTTGATAGCTATGCAAATGCTTTTTTTATTTCTAGTCGAAAGTTATCAATCTGCTAAAAGAGAGCTCGTGAAGTAGGACTCCCAGCTACTGCTTCTTTCCACAGTGTTAATTGTAAAACCACTCCGCATCCCAACGTTTCTTCCTGCAGTGTGGACTTTGCCACTAATTTCATGGGTGTCCTGAAGTAAAGAAGTGTGAAGTATTATCCCTGGAAGGAACAGACCCATAAAAATCAATTGAGTGCTCTCTCTTTATCAGTGCCACTGACAGCACCACATTTTTTTTTAATTTAATTTTTTTTTTTTTAATATAGGAAGAGTCCGTTCTATCACTTGAGCAAAATGGGATTTCCATGTAACACAGTCATGGTGTGAAGTAAAGCTGCACCAGAACAAGTCAAGTGATCCTACCAGTGACCCAAGGAAATGGGAAGCTACTTTTTCACTGATATGTTATCCCCATCCATTAGTATCCAGTGTATACCTAGGATAAAGAAGATCACCTTATTGAGTAGATTTGTTTACTACCAAAGTGAAAATATCTGTAGACATCCTGGAGACAACACTTAGTCAACTGACGTGATGAAAAGATGTGTGCAGGAGTGCAAGCAGTTGAAAGGCTCATCTCTTCATTTCCACCACACTGATGGCATTTTATATCTCCTACGAATGTAGAACAGACAATCCAGATGAAGTCATGGTGTGGCTTGAAAAACTCGATTTGTTTAGGTACAAGATTGATCGTTTTCTTTAACCTTCATTATTCTCATTGTATTGTGCATTGGTTTTGTTTTAATCAACATCAGACTTTCTATCTCCCCTTCTTCCATGGTAAACCTGCATTTTGGCACTGGTGAGTTCTAGCAATTATGGGCTATAGACAGAAATTTCTGCTAAAAGACTGAACCTTCCATTAATTTTATTTTCATAAAATGAAAGATCTGTCCAGAGCAGCTGAGCTCACAGGAATTTGTTTAGGACATAACATTCTCTAGAAAGGCAAGCAGTTAATTTGCTTTTGGGAGGTGCAAAATCTTCCACAAAGTCTCATTTCACACATTAGTAGAATATGATGGACTTGAAAGAAAACTTGTGGTAACCTTTATGAGGACTTGCTTAGCTGTGATTTCACAAGCACATCCTCAAAATCATTTTCATGTTGGTTTAGAGGTTCATTTTTGGTTTTTAATAGTGACTATGTATAATCACAGTCAAGGTCCATCCTACTTTTGACACCTTGACATTTTTATGACATCGGGAAGGTACCCTACAAAAAAAGAATGAAATAGAAAAGGATGAAGGGACCTTAGTTCTCTTGTATTGCCACAAAGTGTCACCCTTTTCCCATGCATTGCCTACCTTGATTGCTTTTCTGTAGCTCAGGAAAAAGAAAAGTCTCCTTTAAAGGAGGCAGTCCCAGAACACAGGGACACTACCAGGGTCTGAAATGGTGCAAAGTGATGTATGTCCATTCAGATCTCTGATGGCAGCAATGGAGATTAAAAAAAAAAACCCAAACAAAACAGATAAGGAGACAACGCTTGGCGTTTTGATCAACGTCGTTCATAGTAAGTACTTTTGAAGATCACAACATGGTTAAACCCTGTGATTAGTTTGTTTACAGGGAAGCTTATTTGTCCACATATAATCAATCATCTTGTTTGCGTACATTAAAACGTTGTGCTGTGATTGCACACGCTTTGTAGATCTTCATTTCCAGCTGTTCACAGTCAGTCAGGGAAATGAATGAACTGATTTGTGGGTTCTTTGATACCACCGTGTTTGTAATTTGCTGTCGTTTCCCGAGACAGATTAAAATCGGGTGGAGCTACATTTTGCCCAACCTCTTGGAATTGTGGAAGGGAGAATTTCTTCTATGGATAAGTAAGGACCAAGTGGAGTTCCTTGTACTCCCAAGATTGTAGGAAGTGCTTGCAGCCATCTTTACAGGTCTACAGCTCTGCTCGAGCAGTTTGCTGTCTACAAGATGATAAAGACAGAAAGAGAAACAACGTGGTCTCCATTGGGTGGTGGAGATACAAACTGGTCTTAGACGTTGACTTGCCATTACAAATTGCTTGGGTTTTGTGATGGCTGAGGGTATGACAAAATATTTGTGGATCCTGACTACAAACTGGGTTTTGTCCTTTTATGAGAGGAAGGACAAAAGTGTTTCGTGCAATGAAACAATTGATGTTACCATAATTGATACGTAAAAGGAAGAGATTGATCCGGTAGAGATTAAAGGATTTAACATAAACCATGAAATTTTGTGCTCTTGGGGGAAAATAGATTTAGTGATGTCTTCTCTTGTTATGCAGAGATGCATAACCACAGGTCTCCAAAGTAGTCCTCTTCTGGAATGTGACCCGTGAGGGTTTGACACCTCTGGGTTTAGGTGAACCAAGGTAACCTAAGGTAACTTGGGTCTCTAGTTTGCATGACAAGTCATGTCAACTTGGGGCTCTATTAGGAAGCCCTGTTGATTGCCAAAAGTGAAGCAGGCGTCCTCTTCCTAATACCTAAATTAGACACCAGATTCCAAGAAGCTGGCTTGATATGCGAGTCCTGATTTTTGCGTAGGCACTTACCTCAGATCTTCAGATAGGTTCCTAATTCTGGCAGAGTGTAGGTGTCAGGACATGCTCTTGCTAAAGGTGTTACTGATTTTCTGTTTATTAATCCACCGATTCCCTGTGACTACTCCTACTTGTCTCATTCTGAGATGCCCAAGTCCCTTCTTTGGAGTAGGCAGAGCTTAGCTTTTTAATTCTGACTTCTGAAGTTTCTCTGGGCTTTGAGCACATGGAAGTTCTAACCCCATAAATAATGAGAACTATACATGGCAAGTAAGCAAGAAAAACAAAATAAGGAACAAAGCGGTAAAAAGTTTTCTTGTTCACTACCTAATTTTTCTCCTGTCCTGATCCAAAATCAGATTCTCTGTAGGAACAATTTGCTGAAAGTCCTTGGGCAAAGTCCAAGTGTGTATTCCTTTTCAATCATTCACTTTAGAAACTCCCCTTGCCTTGCGCTGAGCTAGCTTGTCCTTGTCATTTCAGCTCATGTTCTGTCATTTGGCTTAATGTCTTTGGAAGGAGTACAATGCTTTGATTGAAAAAGTCATTTTTATAGTGGGGATGAACTAAATGAACATGGGGGAGGATTCATTATGCTGAGAAGAGCAGGCAGAAGACCTTGACTGTATTTCCTCCTCCCTTCCCATTTTAGGGAGGTTAAAAGCTAGGGAGAAGTTCAGTAGAGAGAGTCGGAGTAAACCTGTGTAACTGTTTTGCTCCCTGCACTCAGTTGCAGAGTTGGTTATGAACTCTAAAAAAAGCAAGTGCCTCTGGGTTGATGGGGTTGAATTTTGATTTGCAGCTGAACTGCAGAAGCAGAGTGATTTTTCTGGAATCCAGATAGGTGTGGATGTAGGAAAACTTAATTATTTTTTAAATGTCAGCTCAACTCTGAAGGATAGAATTGTCATTTCAGCAAACTATCTTATAAATACCCATTAATCATATGCAAAAAGACATAAATTTTGATCTCTCTTTTCCTCTCAAGCCATCTTCTGAGGCAAAAGGAGGAATTTACAGCAGTAGACCAGTGGGAGATTATTTCGTTGAGGTTTTCAGGAAAAAAGAACTAGACACTGTATAGGTACAAGGGAGAAACTTCTGGGGAAGTTTAAACTGGACACTAGAACCTCATCCTTTCAAGGGATGCTTTTGCAAATGCATATATAATCGTAAGCAAAGCTCTGGCAGGTGGGATGCAGGATCCAACACCAAGTTACATGGTTTGGCTCTCCTGAAGGCTACACTGAACTTAGCTAAATTTAGATTAATTTAGAGCTATAGCAAAGTTTGAAATAGGTCAGAACTTCATTTTGCATGTTCCTGCAAAGCATAAGAGTCTCTAAATTGACTTGGTGAGGTCAGAAGACTGAACTTTCTCCCTTTATATCTGTTGTACTTACCATATTTATCTTCCCAAAAGTACAGCTTAGGTTATTTTATTTTGTTTTAAATTCTGCTTCTAGCCTTGATGATGTCTTTTAATATTTCACCTACTCATAGTAGAAGAAAGTGTGAACAGAGATGCTGCTTAAAATGTACATTTTGCAGAGATGTCTTCAAAACCACTACAATAATGTGGAACAAGCTGTGACAGAACATGAGGGTCGTTACAAAGCTTGCTGCTCTCTCTTCCCTTCACAAAGCACATCCTTTTGCTCCTGCCTTACCACTGCACAGCAGCCATCACAGATGGATCAAGAGGTCAAAAGGTCTTGCCACCTTTCAGCAAACTGTTAATTAACAGTATATTAGGGTTCTCAGTCAGGCAAACAGTAGAAAACCTGGTGAGTGGCGAAATACTTTTCCCTTCTGACTCCCCTACACGAGAGGTCGTTTAGAAATGGCTAAGCAGAAGGCCAGCTTCTCGTGGAGGTTCCAAATCAGGTAAAACCTCAGAGCTCTGAATTCACAGCAGGAGACTTTCATCTTAGAGTCCCTCTGTCCCAGCATCTTTTATCTGTAAACAGCAAGCACAAATTCTGAACTAAACCAAAACGCTACACTGCATACGTAATTCCTCCCTTGGGGAGTGGGAAAGAGAGGACGAATTACATGTGACAGATGTTGGCTACATCACTTAACACGCTACTGAAAGGCATTCAGGATATACCAGAAAGGTATAGTGTGATGGTGAGAAGTACCTGAACAAGGTCTGGATGAGAAACTTGATGTAGAGATGCTGGAAGAGCTCAATAGTATCATGCTTGTCCTGGTGCTGGCTACCAGAGGAGTTTATTCAGAGCTGACATATGCACTGTGTCATGAAGGTAGGCTTTTGTGTAGGCTGTGCTTCATCTACAAAATCCTCATGGTCCCAGCCCCTGTTTGGTATAAAAAAACAAGTTTGGTGAGAGATTAAGATGTCTGAGGTGACGTCCTGAGAATGTTTAGTAGGCAGTTGGACTTGATGATCTTGAAGGTCATTTCCAACTTTAATGATTCTATGACATTTGTTAATTGTCAGCATGGCTGGTTGGAGAAGTAATGCTGAATAGCTTTACTACGTTGGTTTACGACAGGGGTCATCGCTGCAATATCTATGAATTGCATAAAACCCACGGGGACAATTCAGACCCAGTGTGGCCCGCTCTGTTCTCACCAAAAAAGGTGGATGGGATTGAGTTTCATGTATCACACTGGTTGTGCCAGTCGGGCTGTTCTCTTCCTGGGTTTCCTTGGTTTACGTGCAACGGGGCCAATTCTTCCCAGAATTGTCCAAACTACGTTGTATATGAGCAGTTAAATCTTGTGCAGTAAGGTAGCATTACACCCACGTACATAAGTAAGTGTGAGTCTAAGGTAATTGCTGATATTATGTCTCTCCCTTGCACTGGAGAAAGGTGCCCAGAAGAGTTGAAAATATCACTTGGGTGATTAGAACATAGTAGTCATTTCTGCCTATAGATTTATCAAATAGTAATTGACTGTTGCTTGGCTTTAGTCTCCGTACTCTGATGTTCTTCTCTGAGAAAAAGAAAATAAATAATATTACTCTACTATCTCTCATGGCTGTCATCATCATCTTGAAGTCCAATTTAGAGTGAAAAAGGCTCCAAACATCATCTGGCTCTTCCTGAACATTCCTCTACTTTAGCCATCATATTTTTTCTACTTAAAAGGAGCTGTTTTCTTCCCCTTGTTTCTCCTTCTAGGTGGACAATGGGAGGAAATGACTGTGTGAATGTATGTTAGAAGTAGCAGAAGTGTCTATCTACGAAATGTTGCCTCCATTGCAAAGAATATTTTTCCCCTTTGTCATACTATCCACCCTATGAAATAGCAACAGACTTGAAACCACCCTTTTAGGGCAACTACATCCTGCTATTGACTTCAGAAATCAGACTTTGAGGGTGGCAAGAAACATATTTGAGGTATTGTCATCCTGTTGTGAGTGTGGGAGCAACTAATATCTCCTGTGGACTTTCCTGGGCATTCTTCTTTTGGGTGTTGAGAAGGTTTCTATGAACATCATTTGGCCAACTATTAACTGAGTCTGTTTTGATTTCTTCAGGTGAATTGAAGTGGAATTAGAATAGCAGGGGAGTATCTGCTGGAAGTTTATAAACCAGGTTATGTTTGAAACCTGTTTCTGTCTGCTGTTTGCCTTCTGGTAAGCACAGGGAGGATGACTCTATTCCTCTATGGCAAAGCAAGGCTTTCGTGATAGCAGCAGCTGAAAAAGTGATCAGGAAAAAAAAAAGTATGAAAAAATAAAAAGTCACTGATTGGAGAATTAAGGGCTAAAGGGCTTAGGTATGTTTGAATCATTTCCCCTAATAAAGTTCCTAACTACTTCTCCCTAATACAGGTGATTCACTGCCACTCGACTTCAGCACCATTAATGCCCAGTTTAAAATATCCATGAGATGGATTACTGCACTAAATACTTTACAGTACTGGGTTTACGGTCAGGATTTAGTGGAAAGCTTCTTTCTCCTATAAATCATGCTATGAATATTGACTGTGGTACCTTCTACTTATCTAAAAGTTTTATGAGATTTAAAAAAAGAAAAGTATGGACTCTGTCTTGGTGGGAAAGATCCTTTCCCAGAAAATACTCTGAGGAACATCTCTAATATATGCCAATTCAGTGTTGATATAGTTAAGAATGACTTCATAACAAAGTGCTGACAGTCCAGACCAATTTATTATATGCTACACAAGTGTTAAACTGCCTTAAATCAATAGTTAAGAAGACAGGAGAGTGCTTGGGTGTAATAAGTCATCATTTTAATGAAATATAGATTATTCCAAGACTATTAAACAAGTGGTTGGTGTCAGGAAAATTGTTCACTTTTTCAGTGCTAAACAAAACCATCTATTTTAATGGAGTGAAATCAATAAGCAGCTGAGAGCTGCCATGTAGCTTGAATGTCTAAGTAAATGTATAGTTAGAACTGCCCATTGATAAGTAGATGGGCTGTGGCTTTCATGTCCTGGTTACTAAATCTGATTAAAGGGAATGGTAACTGGAAAAAAAAGGAAGAAACAGGAAAAAAAAAAAAAATTTGAATTAATCATTTCTTTTGCTTGACAGACACTTTCCAATCTTTTTTGCAGAAAACATTTTCCTCACTGCATAGATATAGGGGGCTGAGAATTATTCAGGAGTGGGGGAACTATTGCAATGTAGCAGTTAAATTGAAGGGCACTTAGGGAGCCCCAAGAAAAACAAGAATTTAGAAAGTTGCCTGAGGTTACAAATAATTGGTTTACAAAAATGAGCATAGCTTTAATGTTTTCAGGATTATCATTTAAAAAAAAAGAAAGTCTAAAACTATAACAGGGTTGAAAACTCACTGCCCATCCACCAAAGTTAAAAAAAAAAAGGTCTGTTCTATATCAGGATGAAACTTATTAACCCTTATTCTGTGAAAATACCTCTTCTTTGGACAAGAACTGGGAGAGTCAGAGTGCTGAAGCAAAGCCTGGAAAACCCAGGATGAAGTCTCTGTTGTAAAAATAGGCCTTGTGTTTAGGAATGCTTATGGTGAAAGCTTTAAGCACTTTGTCATTTTATATTTTCAGTTGAAATTCTCTCATTTTCTCTCCTTATAGAATAATTAAAAATTCATTTAGGTAAAGAGAATTATTTTATAATATGGAATTTAGGGCATTCAGCTAGATTGCAGAAGACTTTGATCTGAATCATGTTAAGGAGAAACTTGAAATAAGGTCTCTCATGGCTGAATGCACTGGCACTTGGACAGTTAGCTAATCATAGGACTTCTTAGCTTTGATCATTTCTATCGTGAGGCTGAGAAAATTACCAGTGCTTTCCACAGCTGTCTGTTCTTCAGAAAATTTCAACTTGGAAAAATCAGAATTTTTCAGTGCAAACCCAACTCCAGATTTCTCATCTTGGTCTAGCTCTGGTTCACTAAATCACATCCCATCGAAGGCATTAGACAAACCTCTCTGTCTTGGCTCATTGATATGACAACAGGGCATCAATTCCTGAATTGTGTTAAGTTCTGTTTGCAGCCAATTGTCTCTGAACACGTGAGTTCTGTCTTGAAGGAAAACAGATTTTTATACAATACATTTTGAGGTACCTATCTTGCAACTCATTTGCTTAAATACAGATACCTAGTGCCATTTGGTATGTCCTAAAATGTTCCACCTTGCCACCTAGTGACTGGTCATAGATGAAAGAACAATAATCCTCAATAGGAAGAGAATTCCTACATCTATTGCTACCAGCAACTGGACATTGCTCTAATAAACAGACCTGGAGAAGTCTCTCCCTGTGGCCCAATCAGCACGTGTAAGTCATCACTTTAAAAGACTAGTTCCAGGAGAGTCAAGAAAACATGACCTTCCATAACATTTTTTTCCTGCTTTTTCAGTTATTGATGAAATGAATATAAAGCAGAACATAAACACATAGTCAAAAGGCCCTTTTCCTTTTCCTTTTCCTTTTCCTTTTCCTTTTCCTTTTCCTTTTCCTTTTCCTTTTCCTTTTCCTTTTCCTT
>WUAM01000124.1:2073842-2085838 GCA_024336885.1 Actenoides hombroni
GAGAGGAGAGGAGAGGAGAGGAGAGGAGAGGAGAGGAGAGGAGAGGAGAGGAGAGGAGAGGAGAGGAGAGGAGAGTTCAAACTCTATAAGGCCTCTTCTTAGGGATCTTAGGATCTTACCCATATACAGACATCATCATCATCATCATCATCAACTCTTTTTTCCTTGTCTTTCTGATCTCGGTGGTGTGCGAATGTAAATCTGTATTCCTACCATTCTTTAACAAAGTAACCTTCATGCTATAAAGAATGTTTGGTTCCAGACATATTTTCTTCCCTTATATGGATGTCAGCACCTGAATGAATTGATTTTGAACAAAATGCACAAACTTGTCAAAGGCTCCAGAACTTGTTTCCGCCTCACTAACATTATCTCTGGCCTTGACCAGAAAAAAATCTCTCTAGATTCGGATGAAGTCACGTAAGATAATGTACATTTGTCTTGTAAGTCTCACCCCATAGGTTTAAAATACATATTTTGAATGTTTTCTCTTTGGCAGAACGTTATTTTCACTGGTAGGAAGTTAATTATTGATACAAGCAAAACACGACTACATTTAATTTAAACTCTCCGGCACTTTTTTCTTTGCGTAAGAGTACTGATCACTGTAGTAAGAATGTAACTGATACTTAATTACATTCTCTGAAAGCACAACATGAAAATAGGTATTTATGATTGTGAAGATCGTGCCTGTTTTGCACGTGGCACAAAATAAGGATGTTTTTGTACAGAGCCTTGTACTGAAAGATTTTTGTCTTGCTCACAGTTACTATTTAACCAACAATGCATGGGTATAATAATGTCCCACAGCTCAGTTTAACCTTTTGTGAAATATTTGGAAGAACTAAAATTAATTGAACTACTCATTATTAATGGTAGCTATAATTAATTCCCTGTCTGTTTAGAAAATTGTAAGCGAACTTGTCTTATTTGCTTTCAGTAAATGTTTAGCATGCAAGAATAATTTAGCCAGATCATTTTCATCCTAATTTGAACATCAAAGTATTTACTGTTTGTGCTGTGGTTTTAGTTGTCAGTTACATGAAATTTTCTCTGCTCTTTGCCTACATAACTGAGATTTATGAAAGAGAATAGTAACAAATAAGTGTGTAATGGATAATGTGTGTTGGATGCACATTTTAGCACACTGCAATAATCTGTGCTAAAATGCATTAAGCTTTTGAAATCTGTGGACCTGTTCGTAACAAATCACTTGCCTTGATAATCACACAAAGCTAACGACCACCAACAGGCAAATAGAATGCAGTAACTAAATTAAGAAGGGCTTTCGTTTATTACAGTATCCTCTAGTTTTTATTTTCATGTGTTGAAATCTCTTACCCGTCTCGTAGCTTCACAGAAATGCAATCCAGGAGTAGCATTTGCAAACAGATTGAATTCCGCTGCTGAAAGACTCGGTACGATGCTGCACCTTCCAGCAGTGCACGTTAGCACGAACACATGACATGTGTTGTGACAAAGCCTGTCGTCTCAAGAGTGGCCACGGAACATATCTCTGTCATTAAGTTGGCCACAGGGAGATTTCCTGAGGAGACTCGCCTCTCTGTATGACCTAGCTGGCAAAACTTTGCTTGTTTGTCTGGTTTTTTGTTTGTTGGGGTTTAATAGTTAATGGAAAGAAATAGGCATTTCCAGGCAGCTGTTTACATAAGCCATGCTAGAAACAACTGCCTTAGCACATGGGAATCTCATCCTGCAAATCCCTGTTCCTCTACTGAGTGTAATAAAAGATCCAGCAGACTACTGCAGAGGCAGACATCCGCAGACAGATAGATGTCTAAATGTAGGAAATACGAACCTTATTCCTTTTGTTCTGGCAAAATCATTTCACCTGATTTCCCCGACTGCTATTTGTTCTGTTACAAGTCAAATAATTCAACTACAGACTTTGACGACTCTAAAGGATCAGGATCAGAATGAGGCAGGGCTCCACAGTCCTCAGAAACCCAAGGACTGACAAGTTTGCAAATTTGCTGACAATCTGCAGGCTTAACCCTGGGTGTTAAGGGCATACTCAAGGTGTTCTCCACGTGTGAATGGGATACACAATGAGGATTTGCCAGAAGAATTGAATGCAAGGGAATAATAAAATAAAATTGAAAAAAAAAAAGTAGCGAGATAAGAAAGATTTTCTGAATAACTTCATTGCTTTGAGTGCCCTATTTCACCTACAGTAGGAATATGGGTTTGGTAGGGAGCCAGCTGTATGTATATGAGGCAAGTTATTTCTTTTCTATGATCCTACTGACCTTCTGCCTAACTCATAGGTAGTTTACAGGGATCTATCTTTTGTGTCGTTGCTGGAGAGAGTTAGGAAATTATATCTGCAAAAGCTTTGTCGGAGTGAATGTTTTTAGAAAGAGCAGAAAAGCTCCTTAATTATCATGGAGAAATTTTCTTAGGCAGTCTGTGAAACTTATGATTGATCTACGCATTGATAAAAGTCAGTTATGAGATTAATCTCTATCATTTGCTTGTGAACTGTGATTTTCAGGTAACTCCAACTCACCAAAGATGTTCTGTATCCTTCCAAGGGCAGCAAACCTGTATGTAAGACAAAAGGGTTTGCCTTTAAGATTTGCTGGCTCAGCACAAGAAGAAGGTTTTCTCTTCAATCACAAACTCTTGCCTAGAATTCCAGTGTGCCATCCACGTTCTCTTAAGTCATATCAGAGAAGTTAAATACATTTTAACTCCCCAGATGCCCCCTGTTGTCCCTACACTGTTCAGTTCTCAGGAAACAGCACCAACAGTATCCCAGTAACCACGTTTCTTAATATTGGTTAAGCTGTGAATACCAATATTTTAATGATAATGGTTTTCTGCCATGGGTAAGGGAACATAACTAAAAGGAGCTAAAAGAAATGAGATTTTAATTTAAATCACTTTTAACTGAAGGGAAATTGGGGAAAAAAAAACCAAAAACAAACCAAAACCCCCAACATTAAATAAAAAGAACAATAATCCAGCAACAAGCTTTGACAGAATCACTTTAAAGCCTTCTTTTCATGCTTCTCAGGAGAAAAGACTTTCCCCCAAGAGGTGAAATGTGCTACAGTACGACATGTACCTTATTTCCACAGCTTGTCATGGTTTGTAATTTAGTGTGTCATAGCTAATTGAAAAAAATTTGTAGATGGTAATTACTTTTATTCAAGGATAGTCTAATCTGGTGCTCCGTGAATAGCACTAACAATTTCAGAACTGAGTAAATATGAATAACGCCAGCATAGTCTTGTAAAAATCCACAATATAAATATATTTTAAAAAGGAAAAAACCCAAACCATGAATGCGCTTACAGCGTGCAAATTAATGAGCATCAAGTGTCTCAAATATAAAATGAAATACCATTGTTTCTCTTTGTATGTCAATGTTAGCTTCGATCTCTTCTCGCAGGGTGTAGCTATTTGCTGATTACCAGGAAAAACTGTTTGAAATTGCAATAGCTTCTCAACATTCCAGTGTAATCATTTCAAGTAAACGGTAACAAAGTCCCTTGGCAGAGTTTTACAACCAAACCTTAACAGCAGTTCTTGAAGTTCTCACGACGTTTCCATCTGAACTGGGACACTGCTTCTTCTTCAACTGCCTTGGCCTAGAAAAGGACTTTATGGAGTCGCAGAATACTGAGGAAGAGGGCAGAGAGCAACAGCCTTCCCCAGTTTCATAATCCTCTCATTGTCAACCTCTCATTAGCTCAACACTGGCATAGGCTGCCTGGTTAATACTTTGGGTTCCTGGGGAGTGATCTGCACTGACAAATGCTATAGCACTGCAATTCTCCTTAGCTTAGTACTTAGTGCACTTTGTCTTTTGTGGTGAAATGTTCTCAGTGAAGCTTTAAAACGTGGGTTTTCAGTTAGTGTTTTAGTCAGTCAATTTTCTGAGATACTTCTTTGGCTTCATTGACTTTTAACGGGAGTGAAATTCTATTTCGAGTTAAGTTTGGACACCCTTTATTAGTCATATAAAAGTTTTTCTGTACTCTATGTAGGCTTTTCAGACTTAAATGATCCTTAAAGTGTAGGTTTGAATTTATATAACAGATGTGGGCATTCTTCTTTTACAATACATGGCTTTACTTTTTCAGCTGATGGAGAATATCTAGGAAAGCAAAAGATTTCCAGCACTTAGATCATTCTGGTGGGAATTAATTGCTAAATTAAAAAAAATACAAGAAATGGAGTACAATTTCGGGTCTTTAAGCTTCCCAGTTTTACCATCATTGATTAAAAATGACAAATACAATGCAGGAACTTTTTGGAAAGAAATACAGAAGAAATATATATACATATTTAATTATTGAGTGCATTCATATAATTCAATGCTGATACCCCCATATCTCAAAAGGGATAATGTCAAAAGCAAAGTTAAAAGGAGAAAAAAAGGATATTTAAAAATGCCCTCAGTTATACAGGATAGCTACCACTCGAGGAGCTGTTTAGACTTCAGCTTGGAAGAAGCAACTGAAAACCATGAATGTTATAAAAAACATAGTACAGTGTGACTATGAGAGTACAGGCTGAACTGTGGACATGAAATCGTTCTCAAAAAGAAAGTAATTAAACTGTGAAACTCATTGTAAGACTCTGCAGAGGCCAAAACTATAATTAAAATTCAAGGAGTCATTGTGCAGTTTCATGAAGGAGAAGTCCATGAAGGGGTATTCAGCACAAAACAATGAATATCTGCTCCAGAGCACCCTTGTTTAGAAAATGCCAGACATTTGGAGATGAGCATCATTCTTTTTTCCCCCCTTGCTCATTTCCTGTATTCAGTTTCTAGCCTTACACTACATTCCACTGTCAGAAGTTAAGACACTGATCTACTTCGGGTTTCGTCTAGCTCATTATGTCCTCTGCCATGTTACTAATCCGCAGCACCTTACCCCAAAAAAGTCATCCCTCTGCCTATTTTAAGTTGCTTCTTTGAACCAAAATGTTTTGGGAACACCAACGGATTTTGTCTCTGTGATAAACGCAGCATCACCTACTTCTTCTGGCAGACAGGAATAACATTCCCTCTCATTCAGTAGCTGCTTTCTGAAAACTCGTTGTCCAGGGCATACAAAATCTTCCTCTTATTGGTTCTTCAGGTGGCACGGAACACTCAGACCCGAAGCTATCATCAGCAAGAGGAAATGCCATCAGCAGCAAGCTACAGGCTGCTCTGCTGGGGAGGAGATGAAACGAGTCTCTTTTTCCTGCAAGTTTTTCTGCTTAGTCTGGCATTCTTCCATACCTTCTATACTCAGAGAAGTCTTTATCCACAGACATAAGTTAATAGCCCAGTGGTCAAGCTGCTAATCACGCAGAGCTCTCTGGGTGTGTTTTCAAGAATTGCTAATATAGTTTAGTCAGCGGCTGATTAATGTTAAGTAAGCAATCATTAGTTTGAACACAGGGTAGCATCCCTTAGGATAGCCTTGGATGCGTTGATTAAGATACTCGTTGTGAAAGGTCTGATTTGAATGCTCTCACAAGGAGGAGGATGCTCTGAATGCTTAGAAACTCAGCTGGCTACTATCAGAAAACTGTTCTGGGCTCTGAAACCTGATAAAAGGATGCTTTCTGGTTTGATGCTTGTATGGCAGAAACTAGAAACTTCCTGGCATGTATTTGGTTAGTCTGAACGTCACATTTCATGTCAGGAGAAACTCAAAAGAATTAATTCCTGTTATGATATTCTGATATCATTATGGGAGAGGTAATTACAGATATCTGACTTCAGTTGAGCTATGAACCACTTCATAATTAATATTAGAAGAAGGGAAAATTATAATCTTACTGATTCTGCTTTCTGTCAGTACTGAAGATCCTTCCCTACAGCTTTTACAGTCTCAGTGCATCTGTTTTATTCCAGATTTCCAGTGCAGTCATACCAGTATAATTGTGATGTTTGCAGTACTACTATTTATCTATTTACCTAGAATGCAAGTAAGATCATAAAAATGCATAATATTTCTATAAATTCCCATTAATACTGGCAACTCTTCCTTTCTTCTTAAATCCATTTTATTATATCTTTAAAACAGGCTATATGTGCGTTTTCTGTACAGGCTCTTTCACTTTAATTTAGCTCATTTTTTAGGAAAAAAAAATCATCTGTAAAAAGATATCCTCATCTAATTGGCTTTGTCCAGCTCTACTAGGGATATAGACTATTGTGAATACCAGACATAATTATGACCCTAATTAAAATTGTAAATAAATAAACACTCTATATCAAAAGTGAAATTATAGTAATTTTGGTTTTACTGAAGCAGGGCAAATACACAGTGCACTAAGTCTGCATGAATTATACATGAGACTTTATGGATGACTTATCCTAATTTGAACAACCCAAGAGAATAAAGAAAAATACTGTAACTAGATTCCTGTGGGGGGAAAACCAGCAAAATTCAGATTAGTGATCATTCTTTTTGCCACCGACATTCTTACTTCGTAGCTATATGCTGAAAATGTGCCTCGTAACAAAAGCCATTTTTCCCTCTTGCATGTTAAATAAACCTTGGTTTCTTCTCTCACTTATTGCCCTTATTTTCATTTCTGTATGTTTATTCCCAGCTCTTTGTAATTTGCTTTGAGGAAAAGCCATTCTCTTTAATGGGACTCTGAAAAGCCATTGTGGAAATAAGAAACAAAACGTTTTAAAACGTGAATCCTGGAGATAAACACAAGAGACATGTACAGATCTAAAAACTTTAGATCAAGCGAAAGAAATTGTGCTGACAGTTGCTTCACTGGTAGATATTTTGGCTTCGAAATGCAAAACATTAAGGACCAAATATCCCAGATGCCAGATTCTGCAGGTTAAGCTTGTACTTAGATTTTTTTAGCTCAGTCTTCACATCTGTTAGATGCAAGGCCAAAATCCCCCACTTCTTCACGGGCTTATTTGCTGATCCTTTACTTGATAGACATCGGGAAGATAATACACAGGGTCCCCCTGTGAGAACTTCCAGATTCCCCTTGCAAGCAGAGAAACAAACAGGTAATTAGTAGAACAGGGAAGAAAAACCTTGGGAAAAATGGGAGGTGGAAAAAAAATGTGTTGTTTTTCAGAGATGTCTTGCTTCATCTTGAAAGAAGCCATTGCTATGATAAGCCTAAAATTTTCAGACAAAAAAAAACAACCCTCAAAAAACAAGCAAACAAAATCCAAGAATTTATTGGGATTCCTTTCAAAGCATTTCTCAGCATAACTGCCCCCAGAATTTCTCAAGTACAGACAAATAGTACCCCTTGAGATTTACAGAGTATGAAAATGCAGTGCCTGTTGTCACTGTAACAAGTAAGTAAAGAAGGGAGTGACAAAGCCAACAAGGGAAGCAGATTTTTGCTAATGATTTAAAATACCTTAAATCCATCTAAGCATACATAAAGTAGAATGAAATCCATCTGTCCTCTTTTTTTTTATTGTAGGTTTTTAGATCAGAGAAGCAAGAGGTCCCAACATGCTCCTCAGACCTTTATCTTGAACTGAAGAGCACTAAAAATAATAGCAAGAGGCACATATATCACAATAATTATAATAAATTAATGTGTGTACAGTCATTTTAGACTAATATTTTACCTGAGTTTTGATTCCTAGTTCATTCCCTTTCTACATTAGTTTACAAGCTGCTGGAAAAAAGTTATTTCAGCCTTTCAGACTAACACTAATCTCCATAATGATGTATGGCCCATCTTTTCAGACTTTTGGATGCAGAAAGCACCAGAAACCATAGAATAATTATTCTGCAGAAAACTTTAGCTGACTATTGACATTCTCAGTATTGGGCCGAGATTCTCACACCATCTCCTTAAAAAAAGCTCCCATTTCCTGTGGAAGCTGCTGTGCAATAGGGATAGAATTCATCGTAGCTCTTTTGTAGGTGGATTCTTCACAGGCTTTTACATCTGAACGAGTTGTCAAGATGCCCTAGATTCCTTGACCAATGGAGAGAAAGCAACTATATAAGCAGCTATGGAAGATGCTTCACGCAATCTCTTGAAGATGTCTAGCTCTGAATGAGATGGGTCAGCTTGCCTAAGTGCTAAGGCATCCCCATTACCTGTCAGGGAGGGAATCTAGAGAGCTAGTTCACATGTAGACATCTACACTGTAGATAACTGAAGTTGGAAGAGATTTATTTCACCCTTGATGCCTGTAGCAGACCGAGGAGTGAACCGTGACACCAGCTCTCCACTACAACATGCTGAAGGTCGTGTCTGATCATAATTAGTGGTGGGTTTGTTTAACTGCCATTGATCATGTTTCACCAGTTTGAGTTCATCTTTTCCCCGTGACCATAACTGATGAGTGAGCCCTCGCCGTGCTTCATCTCAATCCCAGTCCCACCAGAGCTGGGTAGGAACGAGCAAGTAGCTGCACAGTGCTTTGTTGGTGGCTGAATGGGCTTAAATCCCAACAACCATGTACAAATATTTACTCCAGCTTCACTAATTTTTCACCTTTCACATTAATAGCGAGAGGCCTGCGTGGAATATAAATCTGTTGTCATACCAGCGAATAACATGCTTTACAATTGGGATATTAAGAAACTGAAAATAATGATAATAAGAGGGGAAAAAAAAATATCTTTATTTCATATTTCCATAAGGCATCACTTTTTGAAGAGACGGTGACCTATCTTTGGACTCAGAAGGAGCACGGAGCATTCTCTCTCTCTTTTTTTTTATAGACACTTTAATTTATAATGAGGACTCTGTGAGCTTCCTCTCCTCTGTGCTAGATAATCTTTGCTCTTCGGTACTTGTACAATTTCTGCTGAGCCTGATTTGCATTTTTTACATAGGCAAAAATCGGAACTAAATAAGGTCACTTTCTGCAGGTGTTGTAGGTGACATGGAAGAAAACCTTGGCATCTGCTTTGTATGCCTTTTTTGCATCCCCGTGCATCCTTTTTGCAAGTCAAATTCTTCACCTTAGAGGCAAGTATCGTTAAGTTCTTATACCAGATATAATGTAAAGCTTTCTCAAATTGGACAACCCAAAACTTCATTCAAATGCTGCTGCAAGCATAACGAGCTTTTTAAAACTATTTTTCATTATGTGCTTAGTCTACAGTCAGGATTGTCTATTCTATCACTCGTTGAAGATGAGCAGACGCTGAGTGGCTGTAAGAGAGATTCAGGTTTAGATTATTAAAAGCAACTCTAAAGTGAAGTCAAATATTCACTCCGAAAATTCTGAACTAACAAATTTTCCTCTTTTTCTGTAATTAAACTTCTGATCCTCCATCCTACCTCTTCTGCTCTTCTCAAAGCCTAAAGATGGGAGA
Organism: Actenoides hombroni; assembly: GCA_024336885.1. Lineage (NCBI taxonomy): Eukaryota > Metazoa > Chordata > Aves > Coraciiformes > Alcedinidae > Actenoides > Actenoides hombroni. The sequence goes on from WUAM01000124.1 coordinate 2,083,151, forward strand.
GCCCGTGGGGAAATTCAGTCCTAAATGAACTTATTGATAAGACAAGTCATATGCTCGTAAGAGCTACTAGTTGAAATGTGAGCAAAAAGAAACTTAATGTTTCATCATTCTTTGGATTCCCACGTGAAACAAGAAGAAGCATCTCCTGTTATTTCACTGCATGCTGGACATCCCCTTTACAAGAAGCTCTTTTCTCAATTTACTTCATTAGGCAAAATGAAGAACATCTTGCAGCCAGCTGGTGATGCCTCTCTTGGACACAGGGGAAGCTTCTAGAAGCTTCTCACAGAAGCAAGCCGCGTATTCCCCTCTGCTACTAAGCCTTGCCACATAAACCCAATACATTTCAATAACTTACCATTATCAGTACAAGTGCTCTAATGAAAAAGGGACAGAATAAATTTTGTGTCGAGACGAGAATGATTGACCCTGAAATGTTTCCACGAGAGGAATGGGTGAGAAGCGTATGAGGAAATAACAGCAAAACAGGCATACAGGAATTCCTCCCGAGTTCCAAAAGAAGGACCACGTTCATCCTCACACCACAGGTTCTCTATATCATCAGGGGAGAAGCTGGGACCCTTGTCCAGCCTGTTTCAACCCCCCCTCCCCAAGATGTGACATTGCTCCAGTGGGTACCTCGGGCTGATAGCGGCCTACACAGCAATTAATGAACTGCCTCTTTCTACGTTCCCAAGAAAGGTAAATTCTTTATGTACCACTAGCAGCTTGCAACCATTTTAAGGAGTATCTGTCTGTAGTGGACAAGAGTAAAATAGGAACACAGCTGTTTTCTGGGCACCAAGACATAGCTCTGTGTGAATGGCAAAACCAACTCACTGTCACATTACTATGTGTCCATCCCAGCAGCATGTTCTCCGAGGGGTGAATAGGGTACTTATTGAGGCACCTAATTTTGACACCTCAGATGAAATAAAATATATTTATTTCTGTACTTCCAGCAAGGAATTTCTTAAGAATCAAGTTTAATAGTCAATGATTTTGCATGACTGCATCCTGCCTTATCATCACCAAACTTTAATATCCTGCAATAAAGACATATGTTGAATTTTGGGAAGAGTGAGTGGGAAAACCATCCCTGTCAAGCTGTTACTTCTCCTTGCCTCAGGTTAACAAGAAATGGAAGACAGCATGAGTTGCCCCACAAAATCATGTTTACTGTGACACAGAGGTGTAGTGGGGGATGCTTGCTACTCTTGCTTTGAAGATGACAGAGGGATATCTCCTTTCCTCATCAACCTAGCCTAAAGCAAAGAACAGCGAGTTTAAGATTCTTTTAATGGAGGTGGTGCTGAGGGGCTAAAAACAATGAGTCAGATAAAGTGAGCCCAGAGAAGGGTGTTGTAATGATTCAAACTCAGTTAAATCTTTTTATTTTTATTATTATTTCATTGTTTTATCTTTTCCCTCTTTCTGAAAAATGTTAAGCTCCCTGCTGGTAATATTGCATGTCATGAAGAAATATGTTTATTGCTTTTAGTTGACCATTAATGTGCGAAACACACCAGATGATATAAAAAAAGTGCAGGAATAATCCTGCTTAAAAGAGCATGAAGAATTATTTGTACATTCAGGAATCTGGCAGATGCTTCAGTCTAAAGAAGAATTTCCCACTGCCAAAAAATATAAAATTATTAAAATAGTTTACCACTGTTTTCCCTTTATTGGCATTTGTGGAAGGTGCATGTTAACCATTGAACTGTTCAGCCTCCCAGGTCAGCCTGTCCCTTACCGATCACTTGTTCCAGGGAGGAATATCAGATTCCATCAGATTCCATCAAATGATGGAATATTTCATTAGCTGCTTCATAAAACGAAACAAAATTCATCAAGATAAGGAGAAAACATTGGCGTTTAATCTTTGGTGCACTAAAGATAAAGGCAAATGGAGAAGGACTGGAATTTCTTCAGACTTAATTTATTCCTTAAACACATTAAGAAAAATGTGCTGTTCCACCCCTTGTTTTCTCTTCTCTTTTTTTTTTTTTCTTCTTCTCCATTTTCATTTTCCTCATACACAATTATCTAACTTTATGTGTCTCAACCTCATTAAGCTTGGATTTGAGCTGAGTGTCTTGAGGAATATAGCAGCTCAGAATTAATGATGGCATATTGCTTAAAAAAGAAAGCAGACATATTGTTAATGATGACATATTGCTTAAAACGAACAGCAGTTCATGAGACAGCTGGAAGCTTGGAATCAATGGCAGAGCTTCTGTGATTTGAAAGGAGCAGGTTCAGTCCTGCACAGGTCCACTCTAAGCTGCTCTGTGCAGCTTCTCTTCGGCTATTATCGTATCTGACGTGCATCGTTCTTTTCTGATGCAACAGTTCAGCATCTAACAGGTCGTTATGATAACCAGCAAGAATTAGGAAGAAGAATTAGTTTCCTTCTAACTAATTAGGAAGAATTCGTTTCCTTCTAACTGATCTATAAGTGTTATTGAAGGGTGTAAAAGAAGGCAGAGGAACCTGTATTCAGTATCTGAAGATTTTTATACTACACATGGTACTTAAAGGTTACTAGTTGCTAATAAAAAGTAAGGAAAGGGAAGATTAGTATAAGTGGGAAAAGATAAAAATGACCAGATTTAATTGTACCGTCTTTAGAGAGGCATATATTGTTGCTTAAAGAATTAAAATAAGTAAAAAAAAAAAAATTTAAAA
>WUAM01000124.1:2085938-2113076 GCA_024336885.1 Actenoides hombroni
TAAAATAAGTAAAAAAAAAAAAATTTAAAAAAATATTTTTCAATATGTACTCTCTTAGCAAAGAAAACATCTTGACACAGGGATCAGTTGTCTTCCCAGCCTGGTAAGTGTAAAGGGATGTATGTAGTAAAATCCCATGTGTCTTTGCAGGACAGATATCTTCAGACCTTCAAGATGCACTCTTTCAATAGCAATATGTAATATCTATGGATTTTCTAAGGCAAATAAGTTACTTTATTTTGATGCCTTTTAGCTTATATTTTTACTCCCCAAATTAGAAGTTTAAGGCCCATATGCTTCATTTTCTGGTGTTCGTTGAAAGGCTATCACCTTTAAACCACTCTTAGCCCAAAGAAAATGTAAATATTCTCTTAACACAATCTACAAGACCTTAGAAAACCAAATAAAACTTTCATTTTGCTTTGGGTTATTTATTATCACTCCAGTAGCCTAAATGATTTTCAACTGACTGGTTCAGTAAATTTGACAAAAATAAATACCCAGTAGTATCTTCTGAAAATTTTGATGAGGAGCTTAGACTACACCTATGTTAGTAAGTTAAACTGGGCAAAGGAAGTGGGAAAAATAAGCAGTGGACCTTTATCAGCTATATGGTTAAATACCCAGAATGTTCTTTGCATGGTTTTGGTCCTTGCCAGCTAACAGTCTCCTAAATCTCTTTTCAAAATATAGCTAGTGACTTAGCACAGACCGGGGATCTTTGCAGACAGTTATTTACTTTGGCTGTGGCCCTACTGTGAGGCTGACTTTAGTATTGTATGCTATTAAAATTTAATATTGTGTAGTATTGTATACCCAGACCATCCTATTAGAGCCAGCCTAAGTTCCAGGGGAGCAGTCCTGCCTGCATTTCACAGCAAATACACACAGCCCAGAAGAGACAAAGTGGAAGACTGGATTAGTACAGTCAAAAGAGAACACCTAGAGCTTAAGCAAAAGCAGAATTTGAAGCAGCAAGGGCATCACAAAATACATAAGGAAAATGAAAAGGAAGCTGAATAGTCTAAAGAGAGCAGTAAGTGGGAGGGAATGGCAACACTGGAATTAGCTGCGTAGGACAAAACCATACAGAGACCTGACAGAGAGCTTGAGCTTTATTTGGAAAATTGCATGTAGCTTTTGTATCACTGAGCATTATTTTTGTTTCCCAGCTGCCATGTTGCTTGACTAATGGAAACATAATTAAAACGACCAAAGTGGAAAAGAAAGGAACCGAAAACCTGAGATTTTAAAATAACAGATTCCTTTTTTCAAGCCTAATTTTGCCATTTATGAACAATTCTTTTCTACATTAGTAGCCTGTAGTTACTTAATGTATGGTGTTGTCCTGTTAATGAAAAGGGCCAGCACCCTCAGCTAAAATCCACCCACTCTTGTCAAGTTCACATACCTCAAATTCCCCTTCCCAAGGTCGCATTTGCCTTTTAAAAGGCCATTAGTGCACAGGGAGCTGGTGGTCTAGCTGAGTGTGGAGAATAGCAGCAATTATTACAATTACAAACGTCTTAGGCTTCAAGGTTTTTCATGTGATATCAAACTTTTGTGGAGGAAATCAAGGGGGAATTAGGTAAAGCATGATTTGGCTGAATATCATGAAAAATGAACAAGATTTACCAGTGCACAGAACAGCACCTTCAGGGACATGGAAAGAATCCCACTATTAGCAACGTCTTAATCTAGAGAGACACTTTGTTTTTCTCTTTCCTGCACGTTAAACACTTTAAAAAATACAATAAAAATTCCGTCGTCTTTCTGCTTATCCCTTTCCTTTGCATAAGGTCTTCCAGGTACAATTTAGCTGTCACCATCTTCAAAGTCCTGCTTCAAAACCTGCCCACACTGGTGACACTGGCACATCCTCTTGAAGCCACTGGTGTGCTTTGGACTAGCTGTGGCATCTCAACAAATTTTAAACCACGAAGTTGTATCATCGTATTGGTCAGCCTATCTGGTACACTTGTGCTGCTGCTTTTTGCACTAGGAATAGTGCAAGAGGATGTTAGAAAGAGCAGTGGGTGGGAACAGCAGCTTTGTCACCATTACCACTGTGCTTTGAAGGGAATGCTTTGTACCGTGTACCCAAATTGCTCTTTTCTGCTCCTCATTTGTACGTGAAGTTAATATTCTTACCTGTGTCTGTATTTCAGTCAAGATGTGGAATACAGAAGAGAAGAACAAAGTCAGTGCAAATCCAGATAAAACAGCACACACTGTGCTGTTTGAAAGGGTCTGGTGATTTCTTCTGGTGTTCAAAACAACAGTAGAGTTTCCATTGACTTCACTATGGGCACAAATAGGTTTCTTTGTGTCATTCTCTGCCTCTTCTCTCCCTTCATTCATATGCATGAGCAGTACTTTAAGTCATCCATATTCATATTTTATTGAGTACTTTATATCACAGACAGCATGTCTGCATCTGCAATCTTATTGCGTTGATCCTACTGTGAAAACATTTTCTCCCTTTCAAAAATACAATAAAAATCTCTGTCAACTGATGCTCAATCACAAATTATGCAAGCGTGTCATGGTGTGACTGGAAATAATCCTCGTGGATTCGCTGAACAAATCGCTGCACTTCTGTACCCTTCTGAGTTCACCTCCTCTCGGGCCTCACACAATTTATTTACCCCACGTAGTCCCACCCCCTATGCAGCTAGACCTAGGAAAAGAGTGGTTCCTTGCTCCCACCTCTCAGTGCTGCTGCTGCATCTCTCTAAGCAGGAGTGGCATTGTTAGTAGGAGCAGCAGCACAGGGACTTAAACTGGCAGCTCAAAATGATCTGTGTTCTGCTCAGGGGATGAGGTAGTTCATTGTGAATCTTCAGTAAGTTCATTTTGATAGTCATGAATCATGCTGAATAACCAGAGGTTTTTTTTCCTGTGTCAGCAGTTCAGCTTTAATCTGAATCGTGGCTTTTGACTGATTCTGTGACCAGCATTCAACACTTATGATGGCATTAAATGCCTTGGTGGCAGGTACGTGATCGAGAAATAGTGAACTGAGAAGAGGACTAGTTGCCTTCCTACCATAAGCTAGTGTTGAGAACTGAGAACTGCCAAAACAAAGGAAGGTTTCTCATCAGCAGTATTGATCTACAACAGTCATTTCAGACACTAAGCATCAGAGCTGGACAGCTCACATATTGCACTGTTGTTACCCCATGGTCCCTGCATGTCCATGTCTCTATCAGAAGGAGCGGCTGCTGCTCTTCTGGGCACATCTTCACTCTTCAGAGTTATTAATCTAGTTACTTCTATTTTTATGGTACCTTTTAAAACCCATATCAAACTTGGAAATGCACTGTCTGTAAAGCTATCAGTATCGTAGCTGGGTCGTTTATAGCAGAGACACTCACAGTTCTCTCTCCTTAGTTGCTTTACTTTCCATCGCTGAAGCAGATGAGGACTGCTAAATCAAAAAGTCCTCAAGACAGTGGTTTTAGAATAGGATCCAGGGTGGCATATGGGCTTGCACCAGATGTTCCCAAACTTTATTGGAGAAGGAAGCTGTATTACAACTCCAGTGACATCTTTACAGGGCCCCTGGGAGAGGGAGAGCAGTGCTGTACTTGTCAGAGTATCTCTGTTTGCTGTTGGTCCCCTGGAGAAGAGTAGAAAGAGAAGGAAAATGGGAGAAAAGGACTCTGAATGGAAAAGACAAAGTCACTTAAGACCTGTCACTGTTAAATATGCTTATCCATGTTTCTCACCATGTCCAGGCATATTTTCTAGCCCTTGTTAAGCTAGGCTGCCCATATGTTCCCAAACAATCATTTTAAAATACAAGTTTACTTACCAGACAAGATTCCTCAGTCTCTCTGAGCTCTCTCACTGTTTGCTTCATTTAAAATGACATTTAATTAAATGAACAAGGACAGGCTTTGTTTCTCTATGGGAGTGGGGTTATATGCAATATCTTGATGAGTTGTTAAAGAGAAAGCAAAAAAAGAAACAGGAGTGGTCAGAAGATAATTACTTTTTATACCTTTTCAGGCAAGAGTTCTTCCAGACAACAGTGTTGAAGTAATGTTATTGAAAGACATTTGTCTTAACCATGACTTTGCTACAAGCGCTGAAATTTGCAGAGGCAAAAGAAACCTCCTTTCAACTCTTGCCAATTTTGACTTAACAAAATAGATTTTGTTTTCAAGACTTTCATCTTGCAAGGCAGCACTTGTAGGTCAGCCAGTCTAACTCCCAGCTCAAAGCAGAGGGAGATCGAGGAGGTTGCTGAGGGTCATGTCCAGGTGGATTTGAATATCTCCAGGGATGGAGACTCCACAGCCTACCAGAAAAAAAGAAAGCTTTTTATTTCAGCACATGAAATCGGAGGTGCCTTTTCCTCTACTCTTCACTTGATGTTGGTGTTTTCAGTCCAGCAATTACAGATTATTTTAAACACTAACAAGAGTAGATGAGGCACTTTTTCATTAACAACTGGTTCCACGCAGTTAAACTACGTGGAGATGAAATCACAGAGTATTTTCTTTCTTCTGAAAAGTTGCCGGCCTGTGATACAAGCCAACCAGAATCAATCTATTTCTGAGAGTCCAGTGATATTAATGCCAGTTGACTATACCCATTGGTTTGGATGAGGCCTCTGGATGGATGTAGTCTTAACAGGTGATCAGGAATGTCAGAAAAACCCATGAGCTAGAAAAAATAAATGTTTCTTGGAACTTCAGGGAGATCAGTTCAGTTGCCTACGTACAGGCACTTAGTGCCAGATGTGTTGCCATACTATATCTTAAGTGTCCATATGGGTTCTGCAAGATGCAACATCCATAGGAATTGTATCTCCTTCCAGAGCAGTGGTTGGAGGGTAGGTAGATACTTTAGGGCAGATCCAAAGGTACTACATACTTTTGTTCAGGAAGGTCCACCTTGCATCTTCTTGTAGGATACACAGTTATATTGACTATTTTGATGAAAAACTTCACTAGAAATACTTTTTGGGTTGTTTTTTTTTTTGACCAGCTCTGATGCTGCCTTTAACAAACCGATTTTTTTTCAGTACGAAAATCACAGCTTAATGACCTTATATCAAGCGTTGCTCTAATGAATACTTGTGGAATATATTGCAAATGGAAACGTCTAAAAACCACACGGAGTGATCAATAAATAGAATGGATAATTGCCACCAGATTTCTCATTCCAGCAGATTAATTCAAGGAATTGAAAGTATTGTCTTCACAAAGAAGAAAGGTTGACCTAAGAAATAAATTTCTTTTTGTTCGGACTCTAGTCCTAGTCTACATCAACCTTTGTTTCATGGACACGTTAATCATCCTCTTCGTCCTTCACGTTTCTAGCCACAGAGATGACTAGCTTCACTTTAATGCTAAAGCCTGAGAGGCCTCGGATTCCACAGTAATGATGAGCCATGAGTTCTCACACAAAGTCTATTTTGTCTCCATTAGAATGAAGGGATACATTTTATTCTGGCTGTAGGAAAGAAAAAAAAAAAAGCAAGCTTAAAAGTTATCTTCTGTATTGGGTGTATCTGCCTCAGACTGTTGCTACTAGTGTTTTGATCTCACAAACATTTCCAGGTCTTTTTTTGATCAAAATGTGCCTGGTTAGGGAATTTACTCTGCTTAGAACTAGTGGTGTTCTCTGCGGCTGCAGCGCGTGAGGCAGCTTAAAAAGCAGGACAACTAGCAACTGAGAGTGGCAACAAATTGGAAATATTTTCTCATTTAGACCAGTGATTTCCATAAAGGGACATACTGGTCTACTCTGAATCCTTTTTCTATCTGGAAATTATATCATGAATTACATCATTTTGTCTTATTTATGTACAAAATGTTTAGAAACCTGACTCCAAACTCACTTTTCAAAATTTCACGTTTTCCCTGGGGTTTTTTTCCCCCCTGTTTTCTCTTTAAACCAACAACATAGCTATTCCCAGTTGATTAGCTTATAAAAAGCAATCTTTGTTTTATTGGCAGCTCAGTTAAGGAAGGAGAAAGTCAAGGTATTGGAATTACGGACAGAAAATGGCACTAATGTTGTTATGATCCTATTATCAAAAGCAGCCATATTACAGTATGTGTCTGCATGCACCCACCACCAAAGGGAATTATACCACCTAAAACCAGATAACAGATGTGACCCTGTGCAGAGAGAAATATTTAAAATTTGGGTTTATTTCCCATTATCCCACTCTGATTTGATTGGTATTAAACTAATTTTCCCAAGCTGAGTCTGTTTTACCCGAGATAATAATTAGTGAGTGATGTCCCTGTCCTTGTTTCAACCCACCAATCTTTCATTATATTTTCCTTCCCTGTCCAGCTGAGGAGAGAAGTCATAAGGCAGCCCTAGTGAGCACCCAGTATCCAGACAGAGTCAACCAGCCAGAACCGCCTACCATTTGTCTCTTTGAAATCAGAATACATTTTAGCAGTGGTAAATGATAAGGAAAATATTTTTTCTTTAGCTGAACCAAGGCAAAGGCAGTGATGGGACATTGGCAGTACAGTCTCTTATTTCAACTCTTTTTGTTCTCTCAGGAAAATTACTACTTCAACATCTGCTTCAACAAATGTTGCTGTCTCAAGACTACTGTCTTTTAACTTCAGATCTTAACTACCCCTTCCTACCACAAAAAAAAAAAGAAGTCACCCTGTGAACTGGTCCCACTGCCATTAAAATCTGTGACACCAGCAATCATGCACTCAGTCTGGAGAAATGTAGAAAAAGAATCTTTTCTCATTAAGCATTTGCTCTATTGCAAGTGCACCTGTAGCTATAAATTGCCCATGAAGTGGTCCTTTTGGAAATGACCAGGACATATTTTGAGATTTGTGGTCGTAGTATATGGGACACTCAATATTCTTCCTTTAATCCTGTTTTTTTTATGCCAACAGACATATATACTCCTTTATATATTTATACTCCTGACTTACTTCATATTAAGTAAGAAGGGAATCAGTCCTTCATATCTGAACAGAACAGATGTGTGATTTTAAATGACTGAAAATTATATTTCTTCACTGTAGATTAAACATCCTCCTACTGCTTGTTAAATGCACTTGTTCATTTGCTTGATTGACTATAGATTCAAACAGCCTTCTTTTTGAGAAATGGATATCCCTAGACGAGGTAGTCTCAACATTCAGTAGTATGTTGATGCCAAGTCTTCTGTAGTACAACATGCTTTGAAGTTTTCGTCAACAAAATGTTGTGTAGAACGTGAACAGAAAAAAACCCAGCCCACCAGCGTTGCTTTCCACAGGCAGAAACTAGGTAATATAAACCACAAAAGCTCTGCTGACAGACGAAGGAAATTTACACCCTTCTTCTGAGCTCACATTCCCATCTTGGAAAAAATAATGAAGAGAAATGAAATGGGTTTTCTTTGTACATCTCTTTTAAAAGAAAAAAAAATAAAATCACCTATAACAAACAGATAGCATTAATACATCCATTGACAGAGGCAGGGATATTACCTAAGTCCCATCATATGTCTCCGGGATTCTTGCATCTGAAAATTGACAGGATTATGGCTTTTCTCATAGAAACCTTGAATCTCTCAAGTCAAGAAGCATTCAACATATAGTGTCTTGTCCAAAGACTTTTCAAAGTCACTCTATTCCACGTAACAACAGAAGGTCGGGGTAATGGTGATGTAATCTCTTCCAAAACTACCATCAGAGTCCACTGGGGAGTCAAGACATCTCATAACGTCTAATGTCATTTTGGCATCTGTTCTAGAGAGCTTCCCTGCCCCTCCTTCCTTCACCCACCCCCCTCCCAGTAGAAATGCAGCAGCTACATGACAGAAGGCTGGAAATGTGAACATGAAGCAGCTAACCTGTTGTTCCTTTCATTGTTTTTGGGGTGGTTTTAAATTCTTTTTGCTTCTCGGGTTCACATGGCTCTGTCAGAATTTCAGTTTGAATGGAGTAAGAGCCAATTCAGTTGATTCTCTGGCAGCTATCTAGAGTACGGTTCCTGTGGAGTTATTCATAGATTAGTTAGTGCTCTTTAGAGAACCTCGGAATCTTATATAGGTTGGTGCCACTTATTCCTGGATTAAACCTATGCTTTCTGCAGCTAATACCGACACGTCTCGATAGAGCTCTCATTCATTTAGGGGCTTTGGTAACCACTAAGAGAATTATCAAGGGGTTAGAAACAAAACAGCTCTCAGAAGAGCTCCAATTCATCCTTCAGAAGCTTGCACAATTCCTCTGCATTTATTTTGACAGAATGTAGAGTTCTTACATGCAGCAAAGCTCTGTGGGTATCCTGGATATTTTTGCACTGTATGAAGCAAAAGCAAAGGGAGACAGAAAGTCACACATACCAGCTTTGTTTAAAGAGACCTCAGCTATTAACTTAAAATGTGACATATGTTCAGCCTCTAATCTTCTGCTCCCCGATGAGAGCGTCACCACCAGATACAATAAGGACAAGGAACGGTGTGGGAATTCAAAATGAAAAGGTAGGGACGTGTGCTTTGTCATAAAAGACAAACTGAGTGCATGAATGGCTCTTCAGTGTACTGTGCGAGCACAGAGCTCCACTTGTGAGTTTTCAGATGAGGAACTGGTTTCCTTCCAAAAAAGTTATTGATGCTTTCTGAATTTACCCTTTGACCTGCCCCTCATGTCACTGGGATGTTTACACTGCCAGTTCACAAGGCAAGGTTATGAGAACATGAGACGTCTCAGATTAGATTTTCTTGGGAGGAGGCACACTTGTGAGGAACAAATAGAATCTCTACTGCTGTCTATTCCAGGCAATCTTGAGTGTGATTAAAAACTCTGTTATCGTACTGTAAAATAATAAAAAGGGACTGAATTAAAAAAAACAACAAACCCTTTTCAAGTGTTTCCCATAGTTTGAGAACTTGATTCTTGCACCTTCATGTTTTTCTCCTTTAGAAATGTAAATAATACAGATAAACAATAAAAATCTGAGCATTTGTTTGATGCTATGGAGTAAATATCCACACTAGAGCAGTGCTTTGCTCTTCTGATCAGTAGCATGCCCCTCCATCAGCTGGTGTGCCAGGGAAAAACTGCTCAATTCATGCAATTTAAACCCACTCAGCTTTATAGAAGTTTTGATTTGTCTATAGAAGTTTTGGTTTGTTTATAGAAGTTTTGCTTTGTTTATAGAAGTTTTGATTTGGTAATGGCATTTAATTAACCCACAATCTGTGAACTAGGCATTAAAGATCAATAACAGCGATATAACGGATGAATCACAGCATTAGAAACTTGTAAGATGTTAATAAAACTGCACATTTCTAATTACCCTTCAGTATCTTATTCCAAGAAACGATGATCACAGACATAGTCATGCAGATACACACAGAGCTGTACACACATCTGACATCAGGAGGGGTGGGTTACAAGCCCACCCCATCTTCTGGAACATCAGGTGTCCCACTGAGACACCTCTTTTTGGAGATGTGCTTTTGCTTTATTCGTATCTGCGCCTTTCCCTACAATCCTCTAATGCACTTACCAGTGAGAAACTACACCCCATGTTGGTATCCATGCTTCTCTTGGCCTGTTGGATACCATAGGGCTTCTGAAGTGGCACTAAGGTCAACGACCACATAGATTTCCTGTGGTGAAAGTCCTGGAAAGCCTAAGTCACCTGGCCTTCGGTGCGCATGCGTTGGTGTCCACCTGTGAGGAAGTGGGACATCATTACGGGTTAGGGAATGCGACTGTCACCTTCAAGAAGGGCTGGAAGGAGGATCCAGGGAACTACAGGCCTGTCAGGCTGACCTTGATGCCAGGGAAGGTTATAGAGCAGATCATCTAGAGTGCCATCATGAGGGACATACAGGACATCCAGGTCATCAGGTCCACTCAGCCCATGGGTTTATGAAAGGCAGGTCCTGCTTGTCTAACCTGATCTATTTCTATGACAAGGTGACCTGCTTAGTGGGTGACAGAAAGGTTAGGAATGTTGTTTATCTGGACTCTAGTAAAGCTTTTGACACTGCTTCCCACAGCATTCTCCTGGAGAAACTGGCTGCTCATGGCTTGGATGGGCCTACCTGACTCCTCTTCACCCATGTTTGTCATACTGCAGGAATATGGTTTCCCTTTTCTCAGCACCCATGTGAATCCTGCTAGAGAAGGGTAACAATAGATAACGGGTTTACTTACCTCCTGCAGTTTAGATCTGCAGCAGCCTCTTAATGCCCTGATACTTTAATCAAACATCAAATTTAAACATAGACAGATTTAACGTGCCCAACTTTGGGTTCATTTTTGCAGGCATGCAAAGATTCTTTCACTGTCTCTAGAATGTACACTGCAAAATATAAAGTACTTCTGTAATAATGCTGCTGTAAGAATTTTACCCTGAACAAAATAATGCCTTTTTTTGTTGTTGTTTTTATTTCTTTTGTTTTGTTCTCAGAAACAGATGGATCATTTCATGCTGAATCATAAATCAGATTGTGGCTAATGATTAGTAAGGAAAGTCTCACGCTTTTGAAAACAGTATCTTGTCAGAAAATATCTGCAGGTGTGCCATGTGCACAACTCATTGAGTTGCATATAAAATGTCATGGTATCTAATATATATAATATGAATAAGTATCTCTCAATATGAGTGGGTGTTAATGTGAAAAGCTGGACCAAAGGCATAGCTGGTTTGAGGTTGTTTTCTTATTTTCATGCAAATTTTGGGGGCTACTTTTTGTTATTTTATTTCAAGAATATTTATTTCCCGAGAATAACATTTTACAGGTGTAAATAAACAATATGTAACCTGTTCCTCATTAATTTTACAGATCCAGCAGATCTCTGCAAAGAATGACTAAAACCAACATGTGAGATAGAATGCTGAACGTAACATAGAAGAAAACCTTGTGGGTTTTTTATTTGTAAGTACCAACATTATAACAACTTTAAATTTGAGGGGGGTTGGATGAGGTAAGAAGAGGGCTGAGGTGTTAGATTTATTTTTTATATAGCCATTGGCTTCAAAAGAAGGTGAAGCTCTGGACTTCAGGTTTTGAGCCTCATCCTTTGAAATATGGAGCCAAATTCATTCCAGACTGGACTTTTTTGATTTCAATCATATCATTCATTTCAGCAGCACAACTGCTTTCACCCACCTCGCAACCCTGAGTAATTTTGACCTGCTGGGCATGATCTTGTGCTGATTAATGGGAATGAATGAGCTTTGCTAGAAATCATGCAGTTTTTTCCTGATGTTTTAAGGACTGCAGAAATTGAAGTGAATTATACATTTGGAGGTAGAGAAGACAGTTAGCAATACCATTTGTGCAGTTCTGTGACTTTCAAACCAGTATTTAAATCCACTGAAACTATAGTAGACATGTCCTCTGCTGTTTGCCACCGGGTGAACTTACAAATAACACTCATCATTATGATTGAGCCTTCTACCATAAGATGAAAAATAGTTCTTCTTTCTATTTTACAGCAACAGGAATGACATAAAATAGAGTTTCTTGCTACTCTGAGAATGATCTTTCTCAGTGCCTGAAGAGCACTAAGCCACCTGCATTCCAGTCCTGAATGAAGTTAGGCAGCATTTTGAAAGGTGTTTGACCAAGTAATGAAAGGAAGAGCAACATAGTGAAGATAACTCATAGAAAGAACTTAAAAAGGATCTCAAGAGATTCAGGGAACGTAATAGAAAATAAAAGATAGAAAAACTAGCAGCATTCAAGCTAGAAATTATAATATGCTGAAGTTGGCAAACCTGTTCATTTGAAACTGTCAGAAGAATTCATGCCATACGAGAAAATATTTTGAGAGGTCAAAGAATAAAAAAGAGGCAACAAAAGCATAAAATATCATCTGTGCTACAAAAAATCCCAGGTGACAGCAGTCACAGATAAAGATGACAGGTATGTCACTGATGGACAGAAATCAAGAAAGAGCTGGAAGAATTCAATCTAGGTCTAGTTAACAAGAAAGTACATTTACCACTGAACCTTGATGGTGATGTATAAACCAGGGAGAGGGTAGCATCTTTTGAAGGACTGTAGGAAGCTGTTAAATATACATTATTAGATGAGCAAATGATGAAAAGTGAATGGAGATAGCACAGGGTTGTAAATAGATAATTTCAATAGATGTACAGAAGTTATGATACTGGAAAGATGTTTAATTTATGCTTTCTGACTTTTTTCTTTTTCTTTTTCTTTTTTTTTTCAGAAAACCTCAAAGCAAACCCAAGACAAAGATAGTTCCTCTCAGAGGAATGTGAGCACAGCTCCCATTTCTTCAAAATTTGAAAAGTTTGCAGTTATTCTGGATTTTTACATTGGTGTTCTCATCCCTCCCTGAGGTATGGTAAAACGATTTTCCACGTTCTGAATTCAACAAGCTTTACTGAGGCAGCATCTGATAAAGTCAGTCTAAACACTTGTCCCTTGGAAAAACCTCATTGGTGGATGATTTATCCTTCCTGGGAGGATGTGATCCTAGGATCTGGACGTGATTAACCTCATTAGATCTTCAAAAATGAGCATTCAGATCTAAACCCAAACAGTGTGAAGAAAACAGCTGATTTGAAAACAGCTCTCATTTGAAGGTTTCCATATCTTTGCTGTGCTAGGCTCTCTTAAATCAAAAAAAAAAAGAATGAATTTCAAAAGCATCATTCAAATTATGTCCCACATTTCAAGCCACAGGATCTGTTCACATTTATTTCAACTGAAGCTCAGTGAAGGCAGTGAGATCTTACAGCCCTCCACTTCCTGAGCGTAGGTTAGTGAACACGTACGAAGTTAAAAGAGATCAGGCCAGGCCCTGAAATTTTTAATCAGCTGAAACTCCCATGCCTCAGTGAGAACTTTGCTAAGGTTAAGACTACCAGACTTGGCTCAGCTCCAAGTGCTGGATCTGTGAACTTTGCTTAGCTTCAGGACAATTAGAGTTCAGAGGCACTAAGGCACTGCAGAGGCTTCACTGCCGAGAACCCAAGGCCAGATCTTGAAGGTTTTCCTGCTTTCTGTCTCAGCTCATAGGCAGGCAGACTTCCACTGACACTGGGAGCTGCCTACCTCAGCAAACGGATCTGGAGGGATTCAAAAATCCCTCAGACTGCAACGGGAGCTTTTCCTGAATGGGATTTCAGCTTTTGCTTCAGATGTAGCAAAAATCAATCGGAAATGTTAACCGCAAAAAAATATTAAGCCCATGCTAAGTTTTATTATTCAAGTATTGGTAAAAATGATAAAAAGAGCTCTGCACTGTGTCCTGTATGGACATATTACTGTCTTTTCTGCAAGTCTAACACTGTAGCTTAAATACAATGAAGTGCTTTATGGGAAGATGTTACAGTATTGTGCTGTATGCAGTTGCACAGTCCCTGGCCCATGATAGAGTTGAAGCGAATGCACTTAGAGTGTATGCAGTTCTAATAAAAGTGATTATACCATACAGCTTATTCAAATGTTACCATTATGAGAACTATTACAATGATGAAATTATGTGTACACGGGGAATCTTGGTGATAGTGGAATATTCCCCTAAACGAAACAGTGCCCAGAAGGTTTAAAGATGCAGCTCAGAATTTAAACAAGAAGAATTTGTTAAAACAAAAATAGTGACAATTTCAGTTTCTTTAAATGCTCCAATTTTCAGCTTTCTGTGTGCTGTTTAAGAAAGGCTATACTGTATTTTTCAGTGTGTTATACAGTATTAGTCTATCAGTTCTAGGAAACAGCCAAACTTTCTGAGGTTTTTCTGCACTGATGTATACACAGATATAGCCCAAAGAAAAGCAAGTATCTCTTTTGTCTGTAATTTCAATATTATTCAGTGGGATTCATCATGGGAGGCAAAAGTTGTTGGCATTTCAGAGCTGCAGGACTTCACATTTACTTGATAAGTGCCAAAATTGGAATCAAAAGAATGTAAAAGTCAAGAGATGAGTGGTAGATGAAAAGCGGGATTGAGCTGGCAATGTGCACTTGCAGCCCAGAAGGCCAACCATATCCTGGGCTGCATCAAAAGAAGTGTGGCCAGAAGGCTGAGGAGAGTGATTCTACCCTTCTGCTCCATTCTGGTGAGACCTCACCTGCACTATTTGTCAAGCTCTGGAGTCCTCAGCACCAGAAAGACATGGACCTGTTGGAGCATGTCCAGAGGGCCACAAAAATGATCAGAGGGCTGGAGCACCTCTCCTATGAAAAAAGGCTGAGAGAGTTGGGGGTGTTCAGCCTGGAGAAGAAAAAGCTCCAGGGAAACCTTCTCGGGGCCTGTAAGAAAGATGGGAACAGTGTTTTTCGTAAGGCCTGTTGTAACAGGACAAGCGTTACCCCTTGTTTTAAAGGGGTAGATTTTAAGCTAAGAGAGGGTAGATTTAGACTAGGTTTAAGGAAGTGAGGGTGTTGAAACAGTGGAATAGGTTGCCCAGAGAGGTGGTTAATGCCCCATCCCTAGAAACATTCCAGGTGAGGTCGGCTGGGGTCTTGAGCAATGTGATCCAGTTGCAGGTGTCCTTGTGCACTGCAGGGAGGTTGGGCTAGATGACACTTAAAGGTCTTTCCCAACCCAAAACATTCTATGCTTCCGTGAACCCAAACTTAACATCAAAAAGCTTTGCATCAGACATATATAACACAGGTACGTTTGTTAGATGAAGTAGCAAAGGTAAAGTGTCATCAGCACTTGTTAGTTTTTCATTAGAGTTTGGGTAAGTAACTAGAGAGCAGGCTAGATGTTTGGACAAACCGTTTCCGCATCATTCGCTAAATCACAGAGAAATGTTGCTAGCTGCCATGAGTGATATTCACAGCTCCTGCAATACAAAAGAGGACAAAAAGCCATGATCTGACACAGACAGGGAGTATAAATGGCACAAACCCACACAAATGGAACAATAGTTTTGCTATAAAAGCAGTGTCAAGGGCAATGTCAGCAGAGTGAGCACTGCGTGACATGTTGGAAAAGGAGAGCAGGGGCACCAGAGGTAAATATCTCTTCTTGAGCTGAAGTGAGATTAACTTCAGGGGGTTTTATGTCCAAAGGTATAAATCCAAGATTTGGTTGTTAACACCAGACTGGCTCGTTATCATTACCTCTGCTTTTACTTTTCAGGAAGAAGAGTAACCAAGACTCCTGGAGTAACCCGTCTGTCATACAACTCATCTATCAGAAAGGTAAGGGCCTCTTGTAAACCCTGTGTAATATTTTCATGCCCTCAGCAGATATCCTGTATAGTTGAGGGTATCTAAACCAGAACTACACGCTTCTGCTTCAACATCTGATTGTCTTTTCCAATGGTTCCTGTCTCTAAAGTGGGGTTCAGTGTTGTTCAGCTGGTGGAGAGCAGTTGAGAACCCTTGTTTATTAACATAGGAAACTGCATGGTTAGGTTGGCTGTGTTTTGAAAATGAAGTCAGACTGTTTAAAGGACTAAAACCTGGAATTTGCTCATCATTACTTTTGATTGTTTGGAGTTTTTTTAATATATTTTCCAGCTAATGAGACAAGATCCCTGGGTGTTAGTATGTAGATTCATAGAAATTAATGCTCCTTCAAGGAAGAAACAGTTAATCGTTTATCCTCTGACGTTAAATCTATTATTCATGTCAACATGACATGGATGTAAGACTGTCATTACAAGATCATTACAAGGAATTTCTTTATCTGAGACTATGCTGGGAGAGATGATAATTGTTATTGCTAATAAAAGTAACTGCTATTACGTGGATTTTAAAATATAATTACATGGCAGGAATACTTTGCTGCCATTTACTTACACAGCCCATGTAATAACCATATAACCAAATTAGAAATGGATGAGGTGGAGAGTGGAGATTAAATCCCAATTTACCCCTTCTGATGGTACGCAGAAAGTTCTGGCAGGACTGACTGAATAAAGAGCAGAGTTAGCGGGGAGATGTGTTGCAGTAGACGCAGATGATGAGAAGATGAACAAGACAGCTGCTCACACTTGTCTGGCTACTGTTGCCAAGGGTAGAGCTGTGAAGGCTCCTCTCTCTACTGTTGTGTTTATGCTGCTGACCCTGCAGAGCCTCCCTCGCGTTCTGTGCGTCCCTATGGCTGTCCATCCATATATGCCCGTCGCCTCCGTAACACCTTCTCCATCATCCTAAACCTCCCCAGTGCCAACTATTCTACTGATGTTAGGATGCTATGAGGGCCACTTGCACTGTGTCCTGGTTTGAGTGAGACCAGAACTAATTCTGTTCGGTGATTTTACTTTCCAGCTTAGTCTCTTCTAACTCACTGCACTGTCTGAAGTTAGCGCCGTATATTTGCAGACAGTGTCTGCTGCTGGCAGTGATAACATTTGGTGTCTGTAGTTACTGCCAAGGACTGGTATCCAGAAAGGCTCTTGCTTATACTTGCTCCTATGGAGACCAAGGTCACTGCTAAATCTTGTGTGGATATTGGGGGGGTGGGGGTGCAGAAAGTAAAAGGCAGGGAGGAGCAGCCTGGACAGGTGACCCCAAACTGACCAACAAGGGATTCCACCCCATAGACATATTCAATATAAAGCTGAAGGGTGACAAGGGTCAAGCTCTCTTCTTCAGTGGCTGGCGTGCAAGGAGGATTCTGTTCTGCCATCAATCCCACTCCATCTGTTCCTAAATCCAGTTCCAGAACCCAGCTCCTGAATTTGGTTCCCATCTGCCGCTGAGTCCAGCCTGGGGCTTCCCCAGTGTCTGCTCCACAGCACTGGTGGTGGTGGTGACTTAATGTCAGCAGGTGGGTTGGGTTCCATGTATTTGGGTTGGGTTTTTTGGTGTTTTTCATTACAGGTGGTTTACTTTTAGGCTTTTTTTTTTTTCCAGTCCATAAGTCTCTCTCCTTTATTCCCTTTCTTTTCCCCCCTGGAAAAGGAGTGGTGTTAATAAAGAGCATCTGTCATTTGTCTGTTGGCTGGCCCAGCTCTAAACCTTCACACATTGATAGGGCTCAGCAAAGTAACAGGTACATTTCTCCCATTCAAAAAAAATAATTAAGAAAAGAAAACGCAAGATTTATCTGTACCATAGAAAGTTGATATGAGGAATGTGGTAAATAGTAGTGTGATTTGTTATCTGACTAAAGCTAAATATAGAATATATAAATACCATACAGAGAAAGAACATTCTCTACCTGCAATAGTTAGGGTGTAATAAATATTTTCTTTTTCCATGAGTTATTTTGAGTGTGGCATCTTTAACTGATGGAACTGTAATATAAAGTGAGGGCTGGATTCAATCAAAAATATGTCAGGCTCCTGTAACATGCCACTGCTATTAAATGTATTTTTATACGAGTATAAAACTGAATTTTATGTAGCTCTGCCATACACCATTTCTTTACCTTTTCTCTCCGTTTCATAACTCTGGAGGATGTGGAGTGTCTATCAGTGGGTGTCTGCGTGCGCGTAGATCCTGCTGTTGAGAGAAAAAGGCGATTGAATGAGCTTGACGAGATTTCCTCGCTGAACTAGGAGTGAGGGATTTTGAGAACCTGGATAATCCTGTAGGGAACAGGGGAATACATCCCATTCCTCGCAGCACGGCTGTGGTGTGTCAGGGGCAGCTTCCACCTGAGATTCTACTCGGTGCTTTTGTCGGCGAGCCGAAGATGGAACGCGTTTATTCACCTGGCAGACGACGCGACAGCGGGAAGAGTTGCAAAATACAGTGTAAGGAGAGAGAAACCACAGAAGGGGCCTTAAAAAAAAAAAAAAAGGAGATTAGAAGGAGAGGCAGGAAATGAGATTCAAGCAGGGAAAATGCATTTGTGGAAAAGAAACAACCCAGAACTCCGTTGAAGCTGGAGAGTAATTTAAAGTCTGATTAAAAGCCTCTTGACATTAGTGGAAAAGATGCACGCTGATTTTAATGGGCCTTGAAACTGATGTCTTTTAAAGCACTTTGAGTTCCTTGAATGGAGGTGGCAATATACAGCAGGGCTGAGCCTTGGGGGGGGGGAGAACTTGCTGTGTGTGGTGGTAGCAGGAAGATCCAGGGAAGCCCTGACAGAGTTCTTTGGAACTGTGGAAGTGGTAACAGCATTTTCACTCCCTCTTCTCTCTCTTCTGACCTATCCCCCATGTTTATTGCAGCTCTGGAGGTGAATAGGGCACAGGGGGGCTGGTTTATGAGCACAAGGTACTTCAGTTATGCACCTGGAATCCCTGAAGCTACTTCTGTTGCTCTGCTCATGTTTGAAAACTCTGCCCTTCCACCCCAAATAATGTTCTTTAAGGGGTTGGAATGAGGCAATAGAGAAAAGCATTTCAGTGATGTGTGGCAAGGGTTTCATTACGTACTGCTTGGAGAATGTATCGCAACAAACTTTGTAGATGCACTTTGTAATAGTTTTTGCTGTACATGAGATATGGAGTCCTCTTCCTTCACAAAGTCTTAAAATAAATGATTTCCATAGGTGCTTTCAGAAGTGGACATTGTAGGGTCTAGGTGAAGTCATGCATTTGAGGTAGCAACTCTTCACCCACGTCTTGAACACTCAATTCTTCTTTTTTTTTTTTTTTAAAATCAAATATACACAAAGCAGGAAAATCATCTGCAGTATTATCCTAACCACTAGCTCTCCTCATTGCCCATTAACACCAATTAAAGCTCATTAATTAATTGCAATTTTGCTACATGCTGAGACATTAATGAAGCGATTGAAAAAATGCATTTTAGAAGCTCCTATGACCACTATAACTCTGTCTGCTCCCTTCAGTGTTACGTGTGTTTAGCATCTCTGCATGGAATGTTTTTGTACCCTTAGTGCACAGGACACAGTTTTGCAATATGTATATTGTCATATTTCTCAAAAATGTATTTTATCTGTACTGGTTTGAATGTTTTTATGTATTTCTGTGTTAGCTTCTCACTTCTCTTGTATTCATTTTTTTTCTTCCATTTTCACCTTTCCTCTTATATTTTTCCTTTTGTTTTTAGTCTCTAAAGGAAAGAAATGAAAAAGACTAAAGGAAAAATAAATGGATGAAAGGGAAAGTGAAATATCAAATCTATTTGAAAAACGAGCATTACAAAACTCAGTGCAAAGCAGAGGGAAAAATATGATGTGCTCCTTTTTTGCCATTTTTGCTAAAATGCGGGAAGAAAGGAGCAAAACCAAGTTTCAAGTTTTAATTAACAAGCAGTATCTTAATCAACATACACACATATGTAAGTTTTTAAACTTTGTTAATTGGAAAAGTAGTGCTGGACACCAACGTTGAGCTTCACTGAATCCAGACAATTAGAAAAGCCAGTGGAACTGTTCAGGGCTAATGAGAAACTGCCACTGTGCAGGAATGTCTGCCTAGATCCTCCCGTGGTGTTCATACACCAGATGTTTCCAGTGAATTGGTCGCAGAGCATTCTTCAAAATCTACATCCCCCCCTAAATGTTAAAGGCTTGACTTTGGTTTGTACTTATTGTCATTCTACAAATGCAAAAGGCGCTTTATTCTTATCTTACATCAAAGCCCTCTCCCATTTGAAGAAGCACTAGCAAAGGTAAGATGCTCAGGCTTTCCTGACCAGCCTCTCCAGCCATCAGGGCACCTGGCTGAGCGGTGACCGCAGTGGAAAGTTCTCACCATCACTAGCAGGACAGGCAAGACCTGGCCACAATTCCAATGTGTTTCAGCTCAAATTTCAGTGCAGGCAGAGATCTGGAAAGTCTGAGTTTAAAGGTTCCCGTATAGTGTCGGGAGAATAAATCTTGTTTAATTTTCAGCACGCCTTGGAATCTCCTTCTCTACTAATATATGGTCAATATTATTATATATATATAAAAAGCAGTGTGTGGCCACTGAGTCATCTGACCTGACCTTTCTCTAGCCATTCTAGATTATTCTTTTGCTTCTTAACTGAACCCTTTTAAGGACTGGTGTGTTTTATTCCTTTTTCCTGGTTCCCCTTTTTTTTTTTTTCCTTTCTTCCATCTCCCTCTCCCTCTCCCTCTCCCTCTCCTCTCCTCTTTTTACTTTTTTGGTTGTTTCTTTTCCTCATTTGCACACCATGTTTATTCACTTGATAGTGATGTGGTTACTCAGGGAACGACAGTTGTTATGGCACCAATATGATTTTGAGAAACTTGTTCATCACTTATAGCTGCTTCAGTTTCTATCTTAAGAAACTTCTTGGCAGTGCATTTAATATTCAGACTTTCAATTTTGTCTCCTTTTTTCAGTTCATTAATTTGAACAGTAATTTCAAGCACAACTGCAATCATACACTGTCTGGGTAAATACTCTACTGATAAATCCAATAAGTAATTTTCCTTAGACTAGCTACTGCACTTACATTATACATATTACCACAACCTAAGATGCACCTGCTGAGCTAGAAGCTAGAAACTGATAGATTTATTTTCCTTTTTTTCCAAACAAGCTGTTGGTTCGACACTCAAACCATTATCCCAGACAGATCTTGTTACTTGGGATTTAGGAAGTTTCTAAAACTTACTGTAGTGGTTTTATATATAAGCTATATTGATCAACTTTTAAGGCTTTGGGGCTTCCTACTCTTGCTTCCTGTCCTGTTTATGTTTTATCAGCTGCTACTGTGAGTTATGCAGACCGAATACCTCAGATTAATATCTACAGAAAAATAAACATTTGTATTTAATTTACAGTATTCAAATAACAGATGAGGGGTTGTCCCCTAGCTCCCCTACAAAACAACTGGAAACTTTAATGCTCCATAGCTTTACTCTGAGGACAACTTTATGCATGATGGTGACACGTTTAGGGCAGTTTTGGCTCCAGAAAGAGGATAGATTAATATCTAATGCTTTGAGGGGATGGCAAATATACTTCTAGTAGGTTGACTTTGACACCACTGATATTGCTGTATTCCAAAGTAACATCAGACTGTAAGAGCAGCAGTGCTGGATTAGCCCCCATTGGTACTGAGCTCTGACAGTATTGAATATTTTGGGAAAAACCTGTAAGAGAGCAGCAGCTATCCATCCTTGAATGCTTTCTCATCATCCAGCCACCTACAGCTTTAGGGATTTGTGTGTCAGAAATTAGATCTATGTTTTTGTTCTTACTACTTTCAATGTGCTCCTCTCTGGAACACAGTTGTGGAGAGTTCATTGTGGGGCTGCCCGGAGTTGGCTCTGCCTGATATGGGGGCAGCTTCTCGTGTCTTCTCACAGAAGCTGCTCCTGCAGCCCCCCTGCTACCAAACCCTTGCCACATAAACTCAATGCAACAGTTAAAAAGCTGACGGTTTATTTTCTGTACTATTAAGCAAGGACAAGGCTTTTGTATTTTGTTTTTTCAATATTTCCATTATTTGGTGAGCCAAATTTGGGAAAAGACAAGATAATCCTAATCACTACCAAATGATCCTGAGTATTTGCAGAAATATATATCAGAAAAACCAGGTTTTCAGAGTGAAACCCAAGGTTTTCCTTGTGAAAGCAAAGTGTAAGAACTGTACCTTAAAGGAGCTATTTGAACTTCACAGAGCCTGGTTCATAGGGATTGAAAGAAGTTTGGTTTGTAGGGATTGGAACTGAATCAGCTTATATCAGAGTGCAGGGAATGAATCTTCAGAGGGATTCCTTACATGAAGGCTCTTCTTATCTCTGTAGTCAGGAGGCTTTATCTGTGCCCAGCAAAGCACTGAAACCAAGAAGCCAAGAAGTTCAAGCTGCCTGCCACGCAGAAATCACTTCTCTCTCCATCTGTCATTTAAACGTAGACATCATCTGGTCTGTGCTAGCTTTGAAAGAGCCATCATTATTTCTCCAGGTCGCTGAGCTGTTGCAGCTTTGTGATGGTCTGGAGACTGATCAGCCCTTTTTCCTGAGCCATTCCAGCCACTTTAGAGATAGCCTTAGAGACTGGAGTCATTATCTAAAGCAGAGAAGTGAACAGGAAATTTCTCATCATAAAAATGAAGAAGTGGGAAGGTACCTTCTCCTGGCCAGAAACAGAAGCTTCTTAGTTTGAGAAAGAAAGGGGTTTGATGGGGGGAAAAAAAAGTGATTCAACAAAGATGCTGTGCTTAAAGACATTATCCTGTAAGGAGGACATTTTTCTCAATATGTTTGCTTGTACTGCTTGGAGCAGCCCCAGGGAACAACAGGCATCTGGTTATTGTCAGAGCTGTTAGCTGTGCAGTTGTTATTTACCACTGTTTGTTGTAACTTTCTCACACCATCCCACGTTCCTTATGAATAGGACACCCACTTTCCTTGGGATCCCCCAAATTTCAGGTTTCCCACTGCAAGTGAGAGTTTTGACTTGACAACAAGTTACCAAAGGGTAAAAACTGGGCATCGAGGTGGGATTAGAGCGGATGGGGTAAGCACAGCTAACAGTTTGCAATCACTGAAAAGCAGTTTTTCCTCCCCATCCTGCTTCATCCATGCCTTTCCCTCCCTGTTCTCCCTCATGCTGGCTTTGCTGCCTACGAGACAACAGAGAACACTAATTTGGCAGAAAAAGGGAATGATATTTCCATGGTTTATCAAGCTGTATCTGCTGCCTAAGGAATCCACCTCCAACCTTTTGATCCACTCCTGCAGTGGAAAAGGAGAGCTGCTGAATAATTTTCAGGGTACAACAACTATTTTAATAGACTCTCTGTTATGTCTTTGGAAGGAAACTTTGCATAGGCTGCAGATTTTTAGGCTACACATTTCTCACTGCAGAATATTGTTTAATGACTCTAAAAGACAATTTTCTTGCTATACTAGAAGAAAAAGAAACTCTGTAGAAAGTTAAATACAAAATACATTTTAAAAGCTCAGAAGGACAATTATAAAACCAGCCACAACTGCAGCTTATCTAATTTAAGTATCTTTTATTGAACTGCATGAATAATTCCTACGAAATATTGCACAGCATTGTATTTCTCTAGCAAAAGAAAATTATTAAATGGACTCAGTAAAACTTTTGATTTGGATGGGTTTGCTTACATCACCTCGAAACAGATTATTCTTCAATGAATTATAACAAGGGAGAGAAATCAGTGGGGTAAGCTGCATGTAGAAATTAGCGTCCGCACCAAGAAATGGTATCATTAGGATAGTCTTTCCTTAAAGAATCAATCAAACCAAAATGAGATGGGACCGAGCAGGTGTTACAGAGGCAGTTTATTAAGAAAAAGGGGAGAATTAAAGGAGGTAAGGGATCTTTTACTGTGGCCTTGACTTAGCATGTATTCAAAGGTCAGCTGAAAGTGGCAAAGAAAATCGATTTGTCACATGCTGCTCTGCATGAGAGTGTTTGCTGTCAACCACCAGGAGTGAAAATGCTCCACAGACAGTGGAGACAGTATTAAACACACACTTTTGACTTTTCTACCCTGCTGTAATGCTCTTCTCCCCTCCCAGCCTCCTCATGTTTCTCCCACTCCAGCAGGCCATCCTTTTTAGGTATCTTGCAACAATGAACATCAGTGTTTGGGTGGGTTGAAGTTTGGGAGAAGGAAGAAAGGGAGTCTGATGGTCTGTCTTTTGTGGATTGTGGTTTCTAGGAGTGAGCGTGTGTGAAGAAGCATTTACATTTTGGTTTTGAAGATCCGTGCAGATTAGATATTTGTCTAATATTAGACATTTACCTGCACAGACACCACCTGCTGATGGGAACTAGAGGAATAAACCTTTGTTTTCTTTTGCTTCCACACGTGGCCTTGCTTCGCTTTTCATAAAACTGCCTTCGTCTTAACCCACGAGTTTCATCTTATTTTCTTCCCCCTGGTCCAGCTGAGGGGGGGGTGAGAGTGACAGAGCAGCTTGGTGGGCACCTGGCATCCAGCCGAGGTCAAACCCCCACAGCCCCATTGCTTCTTGGCTCTACGAATGACCAGAGGTCTAGCACAGGAATCACCCCGGAGATCTCGCCAAGGGTCACTCTCATCAGCAGCAGTGGCTGCAATAATCCTTCCCACCTACCTGCAGATGTCAGATCTCAAGCTGTCCTATCTCTCCTTACAGAGAAGGAAGCAAACAGAACGTTTGCTTCCTTGAGAGGCAACAGGAATCTCCCCCAAAAACTGCTGACACGGCCTTACCCCAAACCAGGTGGGGTTTTGCCATCACTGTGTGCTGTGAATCAACGCTATCTTTGTCTACTGATTTTAAGGCCATAAGGCACAAAACATGGGGTTAGAGGACTTCTGGGACTGCTCCTTCAGAGAGATAGAGCTGCCCAGGATTTTATTTTATTAACAAGGGTTTTTTTAAGTTGAAAACTTTGGTCTTTTGCATGGATATGTTTCATAGGGCATCAACTTGATTGTCAGTCCATCAGTGAAATCACCTCTTCTCTCTCTGTGTGCTGACTTGAGGTGAGATCAGGGCTAATCCACAGCTCACATAATCCGCGGGATCCTTTTTGGTCTCCAAGTGCCCAGCTGAGTTTGCACGTATTCATCCAGATATTAATTTTCTTCCTCTCCTGGACACTGCTTGGAGGGGAAGGAACATGATTTGTTGTTCCTTGTAATTAAACAGTGATTAATTTTGTTATTAAAATGCTCTCTATGAACGGCATTAATAAAATATCTAAAAAGAAAGTCTTCTTAAAAGTAGGTTTGTTTATGCAATTTGGCAAACACATTTTTCCCACAGAAAATCTTTTGCTTCTGATACTGTGTGTCTCTGACTGCACGTCAAAGACAGGACTACACATTTTTAGAGAGCAGGGTATCAGTAATCAAGAGCTGTCATGCAGATCTGCTGGAAGAATTTTGCTTTTATTGTCTTTTCCTTAACAAGCTGGTACCTAGTTCGTGTCAGTGGGACTCACTTGATACGATATAATGAGAGATGCAGTTGTGCCAGTCCTGTGTGAAGTAAAAAACGGGTCAGAAAAGTTTACCAAGGTTCATGCTAATGAGTTCAGAACCCAAAGCGTACCAAAAAAAAGTGTCTCTCCTCAGATGTTGCTGTTAGACAAGCAGCTTTATTCTCCTGCCAGTTTTACAGCCTCCCACTCAGCATCAGCTTCATTTAAAAAAGGAAGGTACCTGGTTCAGTACAGTCTCCTGTAAATCCCCATGGGTTAGATGGAAGAGCAATACTTTCTACCTACAGCTAAAGGAAGTGAGTGTTAGTTCTGAGTAACGACTGCACCTCTAGGTAGAGAGGTGTCTGTTGTTTTGTTTGAATTTGTCATCATGCAAGAGACTGGTAGTTCAGGGCATTTTACAGCTCTCTGACTTCTGTTCTTATTTGCACTGTGGTGGCATCCTAAGTTTCTGAGTGTATGTTAAAACCATGTATCCAAAGGGAACTGAGAAAATCCCCCAAACCTCGTTCTATTCTATTACATCTCAGGGCTTTGGGGGGCAGGGGGGTGTTCATCTTTCAGAATTCTGAGCATTTAGCTTACATTTCAGTCAAAATTTCTATTTCTTCTTTTTCACAGGGGAAAGATGGTGGTTAACAGACATATTTTTTTCTTTAAAATCCAAGTAAAAATTATCAGATGTTGTAACTAAAAGGCTTGGTGTAAAATTACAAAGATGAGTGGCAAGGTCCTCAGGATAGAAACACTGCTGTGCTGTGTGCTGAGCCAACCTGTGCTGTCATCCTTACCAAGGAGATCTGACAGAAAAATACCTACCCTGATGTGAATGCAGTCATTTAGACTCTGACCTCAGACCCTGTAGTAGAAGACCACTTTTATTACATATCTTACATTGATTTTTTGTCATTAACTGATCAGCAGCTGGTTCTATCCATTTTTTTCTCTTGCACACACAGGATGCACATACCTATGTGGGTAATATTCAAGTGTTTGAGAAGAAAAAAGATGTATTATATACCTTTAAGCATTTAAATTCTCAGTGTGGCAACACCTAAATTCTTTGTGAATCCAGGACAAAACCAGGGAACCTGAATCAAAGCTTACCTAAATAATTCTCCTGTCTTTGTGAGTGTGCAAAACACGTATGTACATTGTACTCAGTTTCCTTGGGGGAAAAAAAAAAGAAATAGAAAATATTTACGTGTTCCCTCTTTACCTAAAATGGGAGAAAGGTCCCACTAGTAACAACGCTTTGTTAGTGACTTTAATTTTCAAGCCAGCTGTGAAAAAATGGTACAGTAGAGTACGTCAGCATGCTTCATCACCCCCACAACCAGATGACAGAAGGGGAAAAAGAAATAGTGAGGATGTGTAACTAGCA
Organism: Actenoides hombroni; assembly: GCA_024336885.1. NCBI lineage: Eukaryota > Metazoa > Chordata > Aves > Coraciiformes > Alcedinidae > Actenoides > Actenoides hombroni. Next base: position 2,112,064 of record WUAM01000124.1, read on the forward strand.
CAGGAGAAAGTTCTAACAGCTCAAGTGATCTTAAAACTCAGCAAAAAAAATGATGGGAAAAGCCTGGGGAAACAAGACTCATTTTGTCAGCTTGGTTTCATGGTAATTACAGTAATAATAAAACTAATTACATCACGTAGCACCTCTGTGAGGCAGGTGAGAAATGCTGGCAGGGAGGTGATGTCAAGATAGCAGCTGAACATGCATAATAGCCAGATTAAGCTCTTCTTCAAACAGCTTCCATCTAACCATGTACAAAACCCTAAAAAGGGGGAGTTAAGTGACTAGAAAAATGACTTTTCTAGAAAAGCAATCATAAGATGCTTGAAGTGATTACTGTTTGTTTGAAAAAGCCTTATAACTACGAAAAGAGGCACAGAGAATTCCTGAACGTTCGCAGTAACCGGTTAAAGTGATTGTGCTGAGAGCTTTGATTAGCAAACAGTCGAGGCTAGGCAATGTGGTTAGACAAGACACGATGATACCAGCGGTTGCTTATGCTCAAAGGAGAAGTCCCATACCACTTTGTCCACTTCCCTTCCTTCCTTTGCACTCCGATTATACTTTGAGTTGATTTGAGCATCCATCCAGCTTCTTGGCTTCTGACAAAAAATGCTGACTGAATGTTTTTCTGGTTTTGGTGGGTTATTTTCCTGCCTGTTTAATGATTTCAAATCAATCAGAGGCAGTGCTAACAGGGAGGTGTGAATGTGCACCTGGGAGCAACGGCAGCAGGAGTGGGATTAGAGGGCAGGAAACACGGGGGAACTGAGTATTTTCTGCATCAGGTAATGAACAGACAGGCTCACCTAAGAAAGCCTGTCTCTCTTCAAGAAGAGACCATGTTGGTCTCTTCTCCCAGGTAACTAGTGATAAGAAAAGCGGAAATGCACTTAAGTTCTATCAGGTGAGGTTGAGGTTGGACATGAGGAACAGTTTCTTTGCTGAGAGAGTGGTGAGGCCTTGGAACAGGCTGCCCAGGGAGGGGGTGGAATCACCATCCCTGGAGGGGT
>WUAM01000124.1:2122404-2138154 GCA_024336885.1 Actenoides hombroni
CGGTGCTAGAGGGAAGTGCCGCGGCTGCCGAGACCCTGGGGCTGGAAAGGGGGAGTAGGAGCGAAGGAACCTGCCTGGGGCTGGAGAGGGGGAGTAGGAGCTAAAGCACCTGCCTGGGGCTGGAAAGGGGGAGTAGGAGCTAAAGCACCTGCTTGGGGCTGGAAAGGGGGAGTGCAACTGAAGGTACAACGTAAAGGCCCAGCCGGCCAACTGAGCGGGTGACCCTGCCTGGCAGGGCTGATCTCCTCCCTTCCTGCTGCTTCCCTTCCCTCTCCAAGGTGCTCCCAACTGCTCCCCTTTCACTGGCACCTGCATGCATCTGGTGACTTGGGCAGCTAAGCTGGGGGAACTGAATGAATCACTTTTTAAGAAGATGGGTCTGCCTTCAGCTGACAGGGAGAGACGTCCCTAAAAGAGGACCCAAACCTCAGGAAAACAAGTGTCTGTGCCTCGAGCTGGCCTTGGAGAACAACCTTCTGGCTGAGGGGGCCACAGCCACGGGAAGCAGGGCACGGTCAGCAGGGTCCTGGAAAAGAACTCGGGCATTGCCCAAGTCCTGGGGGCAAAGCCAGGTACCTCGGGACGGGGGGCGAAACGTTCCACGCGCAGCAACCAGGCCCCGAGCCAGCAGAAAAAGGGCTGGCACAGAAACGTGCACTAAGAAGCTGAATTTAAAGCAGGGAAACGTCTGCGCCCAGGGGCCACTGCCCAGAACTTGTTGCTAATATTAATGACCCTTCAGGCTCCAAACAGCAGCAACAAGGGAGAAAAGCGAGGTTCACATCCCCTTAGGCTGAGAGCGCAGAGGGCACGGGCCCCTTCAGCTCCTCTGCCCTGCAGAGAGGGGCACCCTCCTCTCCTCTGCCTGGAAAGGGCCCGACTTGCAGAAAATCCCCCCGACAGAGCCGTGTGCTCACCCCCCTCTGCCCCTGCCTGCGTGCCGCGGGCGGTACCTGCTGTCAGACAGCAAGGCTGGCAAGGCCTGCGGCTCAGAGACGGGATGGACGCCGTTCCCATCGGGTCGTGGCGCCGCGGGCACCGCTCTCAGTTTGCTGTCTGCAAGCAGCTGGCCTGGGAGGAGGCACCAGCTCGATGACAGAGGGGCTCTCAGCTCCTCCTGACAAACACTCACGCCCGGCCTACGCCAGTGCCTTGCAGCTCCCTAGAGGACGCAGCAAAGTGATGTATTTTCTTTTAAAAATACTCCTTGAAAGAAAAGATCGACCCACAGCCAAACTACAGCCTTGAGGCAGAATTATTTGTTCCAAATGAATCATCTCTTTCAGGGATTTGCTTCGTTTTCCTAGGTCCTGTCCTCCAAAATGTGCCCCGTGGGTCAAAGGACCGCTGTCCTTTCTGCTTCCTGACAGCAGCCCAAGTGTCCTCTGCCTGTCATCTCTCGGGTACCGAAGGATGCTGCCTCTGAAAAGAGTGCCACGTTCCCAAGGAGCAACCTGCTCGTTGCCAAGATGAAGTGTCCTCTGAAAAGGAACCTTTCCATACACACAAAATAGTAGTTCCTTTTCGTTCCTGTTTCCTGAATAGAACTTTTCTCATTGCACCCAGACCCATCGTGCCGAGGACCGACGGCGACTCTGGGAACAAAATGACACTGCTGTTTATCAAAATCAACTGCATCTCTCATCTAAACACCCGACAGAAACATTATCAACCCCCAAAGCTCTTTCCAAGGCACCTTTCAGGTAAATGGGGTGTTTGACAATTAATTCTCCTCAAGCCTCTGAACTCCTCTCTTGTACACTGGACTGGGGAACCCTCAGAGGAAGTGAAGGTGTGCGGCGAGGAGAGCTGGATGGGACTCACTCTCCTGCTTCCCTAGGATGTGTTAAAGCACATACTAAATTCTCTCCAGGACTGACAGTCAAAGAAGCCAATGCTTGTTTTACACTGCAGCACACACCTGGTTCTGGCGAGTAAAAACCGCGGCTTGCAAACGGTCTATGAATGAAACAGCCCCATCTCCAAAGCCCCAGCACGCAGCCAAACTCCCCAGCACAGGGAAACGTTAGGATGTCATCGCTGGCACGGGCCAGGAAAAGGGGCCAGGTTTAAGACGGGTGTCTGCAGTTCCATCCCTCTCCACCAGCACCGCGGAGAGGCTTCCTTACCTTGAAAGAGACGTGCTGCTCCATGTGACGCAGGAGCTGTGGCTTCTGGGCAGCTGTGTAGTCACACACTGTGCATTTGAACTGCTTTCCTGAAACGGGGATGGAAGACGGGACAACGATGGGGTTTTTGTTATTTAGGTTCAGAAAACTCCTCAGAAAGCTGGTTTCCAAAACGCCAAGAATGGCCACGGGACAAAAGGAGAAGTGTGGCAGGCACTTGGCTCTGCAAAATAGAATAGAGCTAAGGGCAGAGTAAGGAAGAAAAAAGGCTCAAGTGTCATCTTTACACTCTAAGCCTGGATGCTCCCGGGACAGTCCCTGGGGAAAGAGGAAAAAGAGCCATTCCAGTGCAGCCTGCGTGGAAGGAGGGGCTCAGTCCTTTGCCCCTGCAGGTCTGCAAACCCTGCACACCCAGACCTTTGCTTGGTCACCTTCCTGTCTTTTTTACCGGCTTCTGTCCCGAGCACCGAGTTGTCACGAGACAAAGGCATTTACATTTGCTTGGCTTTTCCACTGCTGAGGTTTTTGGGTGCATTTCTGACGTGGGCCAAGTCTGTGCTGAGACTGCTCCCAAAAGCCCAAGAACCGAAAGGCAGATGGGTGAGTACAAAAGAGAACAGTCTGTATGGTGCTGAAGAGGTTGGGTTTCTCTAAATTCTGGTTCTTGCTCAAAGAAGTTACAACTGTTTTACACCAAATGTGAAAGTTTCCATAACAGAGAGATCATAAGAACCTTAAGACAGCTGCTGGTATCTAAATAAAACAATGAAAACCAGGTTTACTGGCTTATCTCTCATCCCAAACAGCCTAAACCTGGACTAAGGAGTTGCTTTCCATCGTGCCACTCTAGAGAAGCCCATCTTCTGGAGAAGAACAAAGCAATCAGAGCACTACTTCATATTCCACTGGTTCAACTGACCTTGCAGGGCTGATATTTGAAGAAAAATTTCCTGGATTCACAGGTCAGGAAGACCAGACTCCTGAAGAGTGAAACACCTCCCACAGCCAGGGGCTCAGGCCCAGCCAGCACAGGCTGTGCCTTCTGCCTTTGATCCTGGTCTGTGCGTTCCTGAACCCAGCACCAGAACCCAGCTCCTGAACACAGCTCCCATCTGCTGCTGGGCCCAGTCTGGGACTCTCCCAGTGCTGTTCCACAGCAGCAGTGGTGACGGTGATGTAATTGCCATTGGGGGGGGGTGTGTGTGTTTGCATTCAATACTGGGTTTGTATATACTTGCATATATTCCATTTTAATTATTATTATTTTCATTGTCATTCAAGCTGTCCCAGTTCCCTTTTCTACTGGCTGAGTCTCTCTCCCTCATTCCCTTTCTCTTTGCCTTTGTGGAGGGAGGGGGGTTAACAGAGAGCGGCTGTTATCAGTCTAGTGGCTGCCCTGACCCTAAACCCTGACAAAGGCACATCCTTCAAAATCTGTTTTGCTCCAGTTTCAGTACAGTGCCCTCTAAGACAAAGGTCCTAGCCACTGTCTGTAACCCCTCATATCGGTACTGCCGTACATCTGAATCTACATATGTGCACACACAGAGGCACACGTGCAAGCTTTCTTTTGAAACAGCTCTTCTGTACAAGCAAGAGCCCCACATCAGCATGGCATCATCACTATGGAGTTGTTTCTCCCATAAGGCAGTGACTGTGAAGAAGCCTTTCTTCATGTCTTTGTTATCGCCCTTCATAACGACGCATATAAATACAGCACTAAAGAAGGTGCCAGTTTTCATTACAGTCATCTGTTATTATCTGCCAAATGTACCTCCTTAAGAACTGCAGGTTCTCAGAGGCAGACCCTCTGTTCAGAGTGCTCCTGCTCTGAAAGCTGAGACCTTCTTCCTCTGTTTTCTCACCCGCGTTAACCCGGACTGCAGGATGGTCAGCCAGCTCCCTGCCTCCAGGAGTGAAGTCCCAGTAAACTTGTCACAGGGAGATGTCAGCAGGAAGACACAACTCCATTCTCTAGTTGGGTGATCAGCAGGCATGAGGAAGTACTGTCCTTTAAAACTCACAGGCTGTTAAGATCTGAAGGGAATATCCAGTTTTACTCTTTGCCACAGACCTGCGCTCAGGGTTAGGTAACTGGGCAGCAATGCCACTGTCACCACCGAAAAAAAAAAAAGGTTTTTCTTTTCCTCTTTTCTTTTGTAATACATGTAGACCAAAGAAGCAGTTCTCATTATTCCTCAGACCCCCAGTATTTGTTTCTGTTAGGAAGAAATTGCATAGAGTTATCTCACTGACCTTCTCTGCCTCCTTTAATCCTCCTCTGAATCCATCTCCGTGACTGACTGAAACCTGGTCCTACATTGAGAGCGTGGGTGTCTGCAGGCAGCTCTAGACACTCCCATCCCTCCAGCCTCCCTTGCCACGCAGCCAGAGCTGGTGATGCCCAGCAGCTTCTCATCTCTGCTTCCCATGTGCCAGAGACAACAAGGCAGGCAGCAAACCCCTGTAGCCACACCAATGGGCCACTTGTGACACAACTGAAATAGGCAGATTGTGAAGACGTGGCTTTCCTGTGGAAATGGGGGACAGCCACGTGTTCCCTCTGGTGTGCATGCTTGATAGAGGTGCTTTAGTGGGTGTCCAGCTTTGCTTTTGCACTATCGAGAGAAGTGGAAAATAAAACAAAACAAAACAAAAAAACAAAACCCAACCAAACAAAAAAGCCAAAAGAAACCCAGGAAGCATAAGATTAATTGCAATCTGGAACCGTATGCTGTAAAACGTAGGCAGTTGCCTCTGCTCTCTGAAACAGAGATTGCAGGGGTGCTAATGGGCCCACTGAATTTACACTGTCTCTGAGGGTTGAATTCTTTGGCTGCTATAGGCTCAAAGCCCAGCTACTCCATTGCATGCACACCAGTATAAAAAGGTCTGGCAGCTACTCAGAATCATCCTAGGGTGATAACATCAGTGCTCCTTCCTGAGTCTTCCCAGGTTCTGCCTTTTTTGCTCAGAAGAGAAATAGATTTTTATATATTCCTTGCTTCCACTGCTGTAGTGAGTAGCACCAAGCAAGAACTCTGTCTTTTTTTCTTCCCTCTTTATACTAGAAAATGGCACATCCTTAAACATAAATCATCTTCCTAGAGCAGATGTAGGGTTGAACTGTATTATGGCTTTTCAGGGACCGGAATACTCATGCATTGCACTGGCCAAGTGTTCCTGATATCGACGCAGGTAAACAGCACTGACTAAAGAAACCCGTGCCAATCACAGAAGGATTTGGCCTGTCTTTACCTAAGGAACTTCTGCCAGCTCACATTTGCCTGTCAGGTGTCAGCCCTATTGCCACTCTTCCTACTGAAGCTGTGCCAGCAGAAGTCAATATAAAGATGCCTTTTTGGAAGTGAAGCCATTCCTTGATTGACAGGAAGGGATATCAGATATTTACATGCCAGGCTGACCACATGACCATCCAAAGTGCAGCTGCACGTAAACAAGATCTCCCTGTAAGGCAGACCTCAGGCTGTGACAGTCTAGGTTTTGCAGAAAGAGAAAGGTGTGAAAAAGTGTGAAGAGAAATCCAGGACTCCTGCTGCCTCACAGGTCTCCCTTAAGCACAAATACACGCTCCTGGAAGGATAGAGCATCTGGTTTTTGCAAGCTCTGTGGCACGGTAGTGTAATGTAACAGTGGGAAGGTCCATCCCTCCCCTCCTGTTTTCCTATACCTCTTTTCAGGCTGCAGCACACATCTGCATGCCTGGCCCGTCCCCATGCTGCTCATTAGCTCCCGAGCATTGCATTGTGTCTCTGTCTGGAGTTTTGTTTGTTTTCTGATTGCCTGACGCAGACTCTCCCGGGAAATCAGAGAGTACAGGTGGACTTTCTCATTGTTGCTTTGTTGTCATGGTGGTAATCTTTAAAAAAAAAAACCCAGAAATGCACAAAAATAAACAACAGAAAGAGCACGTAACATCCTTGTCAGAAGGAAGAGGCCTCTTTTGACTCTGAGAAATGTTCTCTGGGTGTAGAATCAAGTAGACTAGGTGCCTCGGCAGGCAGAGGAGACAGGAAGGGGCCGGGGGACAAGAAGTGCTGTTTATGTTAGCATTACGTGAGAGCACGTGTCCTTTGGGAGCAGGCCGTTAGTTCCATTTTCACACTTAGCAGGGGACTTGGGATTTTGGGGTGTGTACGTGGGGGGGATTTCATGAGGTCACGGACAGCCCTCCACCTTCCTTTAGTCTGCTGCGTTTATTCAGCTGACCGATCCTTTCAGAAAGATCCATTCAAGAAGAGGCTCCGTGTGCTTTCAAGATTGGGAACTGCAGCATAAATTGATGAAAACTCTTGAAGGCAAAAATAGACCCCAGAAATGCAATGAAAGTCTGCTTTCGTGTCATGCTAAAAACGAGCCTCTAAATAATTTCTTCGGCAAACCTTAGCTACACCTTGAATTCTTAACCACAGCGAAAGGTATGTGGCCTACTTCAGAGCTTATCTATCAATATCTTTTAAGGCTGAGGCCAATAAACACCACAGTCAATAAAACATCCTGAAAGCACTTTCCTATTGAGGAATGTACATTCGTTTCTCATTTAACCAATATGATAGATTCAAAATCATCTATTCCCCCCCCACGTCTGTGGTTGGAAGTAGTACGACCCGTTGCTCTTGGCACTACAGGACTACTGTTGTTATAACAAGTCACACGAAAGAACTACGTTTTTCTGTTTATTAGCCATTTTGCAAGATGCAGTGAGATGTTTGCAGTGTGAACTCAGGGTGGGAGACTGTCTCATTTAAACAACAGCACCTGGTGATATTTGTGCCTCCTAGAGAACAATGAGTGCTCTTCCCTAAAGTACCTCCAACTCCTAGGTTGGCAGTGAGGCATACCACACAGAAAGGGTAATCAATGGGCTGACTCAATATTTCTAATGCAATTCACAAGATGAATCTATTTGTGATTGAGCTCAATCTTTGAACACAGAGCTTAGGAGGAAAATGTCTCAGGACTAAAGGAATGTTAGTTTTATCTTCTCAGAGATACATCTGTAAATACATGAGCTATAGATAGACCAAAGGACAGGGATGAGGGCATTAACTCTTCAGATGCTTGAAGAATAACGGAAAGGACACGATATGTGGTACTGTATACAGCAAATGTTATCCTTCCTGCTGTGTGTATGAGCCCATGTGAGCTTTTGCGTGTGCCCGATGTCCCTGGTATTTGTTGCTTTCTGGTTGGGTACACAAGCAAACAAAACAACCTGTTTGAAACAAAGGTTGAAGTTCTTTCCTTGACATCACATCTCACTGTGATTTCTGAGCATTATTTCCAAACAAAGCAAAATAAAGCAGCCTGTCAAACTTCTCTACAACTTTCTAAGTTACCTTGGGATCTGTCTTGGAAACCTTTGAGGCTGATTGCAGTGAATCACTTTAACAACCAGCTTAGCCACTGAGGAGACAGAGCTGTCAGTGCATGAATGAGAGCTCTGCAAGACAATAATGCCTGTAGTTTATATTGACATGACTGGAGAAAATGACATAAGCCAAATTTCTAGTTTTAAGGTGCAACTTTAAGGGCTCTGCTTTTGAAATATTAGCTTAGAAAGTTTCCCAGCCTTGTGATGTACTGCTAATAAGGTGGGAAGACAATAAATTAAATGAACAACTAATATGCTGCCAGATATCAGTATTCACAGATGACTGCTACAATTATTGCTAGGTAGTTTGGCACAACTCCAAGGCTCCTAATGTATAGTCTAGGACACTCAAAACAAATGAGCAGCTCCTTGGTTATGTGCTGCTGGAAGCACTGCCAGCTTTGCACTTCCTAGGCATACGGCATCATGCTCCATCAGAAAATACACCTCACTTCTGATACAGGTATCTCAGCTGTGAGCAGTGTGAAGATTGATAATCCCGGATGGGAAAAATATCCTGAGTTGTTTACTTCCAGGTGACAGTCTTGTATTGATTTGAACACCATGGACAAATGTAAATCTGGTCCTGGTTATTTTAATCGTTCTTTACTATTGTTCTTTGGTTTTAGTAAGATTTTGACTTGGTTGAACCTGTAAATTTGGGTGTCAAAGAGATGTAAGAAGGTATTTATCCTCATTTGGGCAAGAGGATCTTGATTCCATGTCTGAAGGAGGAGAAAGACTTTGTGTTCAGTGCATCTCTGTATAGGCAAGGAAACGGGGTAAAGTAAGAGATGGAAGCTGTGACCTGCCACCACTGACAGCCAAAAGAGACAATTGTAAGTGTGAAGGAGAGTGTGAGCTCACATCCACACACCTTCTGGCTGTTCTACCAGGAATGGATGAGTGACAGTTACATTTCCCATGGGGAACTCTTTGTAAAGCAACTGCACTAGTTCCCCTCAAGCCAGGCGGGCTGAAGTAGGCTGAGCCTTGGGTCCCTGATGCAGACTTGCTACACCCATGCTGAGGAACACCAGGTAGTCCTAAAATGAGGTGTGACATGGCCACACCCTGACCCCAGTCCTACCTGCTGATGGCAGGTACCAGCCCTACCACACTCCCTGGATTTGAAGAAAAAATAACAGATGCACTTGACTTGGGAAGAAGCCATGCTGTGCTCTGAGTACAGGTCAGGGAATTGAAGCATACTACAGGTTATCCTCTTATATATATATGTATTTCCGAATGTTCATATACACTTCTATATGTCCTACTGTATTCCTGCTAACGACAGGCATCACTGATTCTAGAGTATAAATTCAAATTCAAGACAAAGGGGAAATACCTTTCAAGCAAATCCTTCTCTATTGCTCCTGTGGGGATGAAAAACTCCCAGGCAAAGTCAGAGAGATAATGGCTTGTATTACACTAGAATTGATTCTCCCAAGACATGTTGCTGATTTAGATGAGATAATAAGAATTTGTTCTACATTTGCATATAAACAGGCAGAATTGAGAAAGCAAAGCTCGCTGATAAATTAACAAAATGTCTTATTTCCATTAAAAACATAATTACCTTTCTTAGAGGATCTCAGGAAGGACAAGGTAACATAATTTCCTGCTTGAGGTCTAGAAGGTCCAGCCTAACCCCCTTTGATATTGCTGGTTGTTAGAACAGACCTTCATTAACCTCTGTTGTGTCAGAGTACATGTATTAACAAATACTGGCTTCCTGAATAAAAGACTTTTAGTTTTGAATAGATCCTTGTTTATCCTCTTGGTCTGATTCTGGTTTGTTATTATTATGCAAATATCTGGATGACATCAAAGTCATAATCTTTCTGCACCTAATGCTAGAAAGATTTGTGGTAGTGCTCAAGTACTGTAGTGGTGACCAGCATGGACAAACTGTCTGTAGCCAGGCTTATACTTGGGTGAGTTTCTGCTCAGCCAGGTCAGGAAGGTACATTTAATACTCTGGGAAATTCTGATTAGGGGCAAACAACATTTTACACTTTATATTCTTATGACAAAACTCATCTTCCTGCCTTCGGGCACTGGGAAATGGGGAAGAATTGCAAACACAGAGTATTACTAGAGAAAGAAGTAGCAGAAGCTTTCACACTAGTTTGCTTAATGAGGACTATGTGTATCATAGTATGAGTACACTTACATAGGTATTCTCTTTCTGTTCATAAAATAAGTTCTGGGCACTTTGTATGTAAAGATAAATACTACTAGTTCTGTGACTATGTTTGTATGTGTGAGTTTTGACACTGGTACCTTTCTAAATAAATAAGAAATTAGCTATTAACCTGGCAGCTAGATCCGAAACAATGTGGACACAAAAGGATTAAATTAGATAACATTAAATTAGATTTGATGAGACTAGAGATTAATTTAGAGTGCATAAAATTATTTCCCCTAGGCACAAGGTGAGAGATTAATCTTACCTAACCTTAACTGCCTAAAAGTTAGCTGTCTGGACTATCATTTAGGATCATACTACTATCAGTGGAGAGATAAATGATGAGCACTTCCAGAAGGTCATTCAAGCCATTCTAAGATGTTTGTCTCTGGAGATCCCAATGTGTGTCTTTTGGTTCTTTGTTCAGAGTCTAGCTGAGCAGCTTAGACTCAATGCCTGACTTGGAGCAAGTGTGATTATAAACTGTCGTATTTTCAAAGTCTTCCCATACAGCTATGATCATTCATGGATTTACCTGAAATGCTTACATAGCATTAACCCTTTTCTCCAGTTGGAGAAGAAATAATCATCATTTTGGTCATAAATAATAGGCACATTTTAGTACAAAGGAAAACTTTACTGATGTATCACTTGGACCTCAAAAATTATGTCCCTAATGAATGCTTTATAAAGCTGCTTCTCTTCTGTGACACAATTTACATTCTGTGTTTACACGATCACATAATTTGGGAATATGAATCTTTATCTTTTTTTTCTTTTTTTAAATTATGTACACCAAATAAATAGAGGTGTTATGATACTCTTCAGTAACAGTTCTTTGGTTAAGACCTGCACCCTGAGAGAGCCTGAGGTCATACTTTTTAAACAGAAGAGAGGGACTGAGGAAGCCCCCCAATCACATACAAATCATACACTTCTCCTGAAATCAGAAACTGGGAGCGTATTTATTTATATTTATATGTTCTTATTTTTTGTTCTAAGTACCCACTGATGATCAGTATCAGGAGTAAGGTATTGAACTGTATTGGTATAATGCAAGCAGTTTAATTTCTTATGCTCCACTTGGTGGTATGGTGGAGTTCTTTTGTTTGCTTGGGTTTTTCTCTGTTGCAAAATGTAAATATATACAGTTCCCTATTATTGTTAACAGAAGCATTTCATGTTCCACAGTATTTCATGTTTAACTTCTGTAGTGAACCTGGTAATGTCAGCAGAAGTTCAGCCCCTATAGACTCTGCCTTCTGTAATTATGCCAGACAGCATTTTAAGAAATGCTGAACTTCCAGTAATCATTAGGCTAGGAGTAGGAAGAAATTCAGCAATGCATAGCTTGCTTTTTCTTTTTTTTTTTTTCTTTTTAACTATGAACCCTGAATGATATGTGGTTTTAAGGAAAATCTGGCTTTAACCCATCTCCAGCCAGAGTGAGGTCAAATCAAAACGTAAACGTGGAGGGATTACGTGAGCAAGTCACCCTTTCTTAGTGAAACCTGCTCTGTTTCTGCCCTGCTGTCATCAGATGCAGATGGAGAAGCTGTCCTGCTTTATCCCATTGTTTATGGTGTGGACCCAGTGGCTCACATGGAGTCTTCTGGGTGGTGTAATTGATTTCAGGCCACTGTCTGAAACACAACCAAGAATTCAACTCTTTGCCCTTCAGCACTCCTGATAGATCCACTTAGGCTGAAGTTCGTTCACTAAATATCTTTATAAAAGGTAATATGAAATTGTGGTTGACAGTAACTTCAGAGGCAGTTATTTTTGATCAAAAAATTTAGATTAAATGTGAAACAAAGTGATAAAAGGTGCTGTGATGCCCGTGCTGTAGTGCATGTCTTTTTTCTCTCTCTCTTCAGCAAAATAGAGTCTTTTGTTGATTTTACAAGACCTTGGGCATCAATCAAAGCTGTGAGCTCTTGAGGCAAATGCCTGGAACCTATGAGTAAATAAGAAGAGATTCAGGGCTGATTTGCTGCAATACTTTAACCGTGTTTGAGATGAACAATGGAAAGTGCTAGAGAAGATAAAGAGAAGGGAAGAATAACTTGTATATGACAGAGTAAGGGGGAACCAGACTAAGGCAGTGACATGAGGAGAAAGAGTTTTTGGTGGGAAGCAGACCCACTGCATATGACAAAGCAGGGACCACCTTCTTTCAGAAATGTCTATTAGATCCCTCATCCCCATTCCACAATTCATGATAAGATGGGAGTGACCCTCTTCAGTCTACCCTAAGATACCTACAGGGCACCAAAACCAGGTAAAGGGAAAATTTGTTACATCATTGACAGGACTTTGCCCTGTTTGGCTTTATAGATGGATTTGCTTGTACTCTTCTATTTTCTCATGCCAGAGCAGATCATTTTCCAGAGCTGCCTGGGTTTAGTTTTAGGAAAATTCAATTTCAAAGTAGTAAGAAAGAGACAAAGTTTGCACTGAATTGTTAAATTAAGTCTTCTCTTAATAGCAGGTAACAACATAGATAACAATATGAATAACTAAACAGCATCAAAATATTTCTTGAAGTTCTCCTCATCGAGTGCTACTACTGTCAATTCAGGGGATACCTTTTTCATGATTTGTACTACTCTGCCTTTAGACATGAAAATTAGGACTGCACTGAGTGTAAAAAAACCCCTAGGGTCCTGACTCATGGTCCTTAAATGAATCCATGAGCTTTCAGGCTGCTGTATTTTCAGTTGAAGTGAATGCCATTGTGAAAATATTTTTACTGGATTAAATCCTTCTCAGAGCTTTAAAGACAAAGCAGGTTTTCCTCTTTTCTTGCATGAAGTGATTTTGTACCCCAGAACAGTTTGGTGTAGCACTACAATCATACAAGGTAGCAGGCTACGTGGGAGACCACACAGTTTAGCATTTCTACCTACCTCACATCCTCTGAATACATGTGGGTTTAGGGGGGGAATGATGTGGGAAGGAAATGAGGAAAGAAGTTCTCATGAACTATTCAAAATCCGCCCCCCCCTTCCTTCATTTTCCAGAGTAGAATTTTTCACTCAACCTGTGACATCTGTCATACAAGTATTTAGGTTTCAGGTGGTTATTAGAGCACACACTATATATGCGGTGGAGATTTAAACAAAATGAGTAATATAATTTTGCATGATTTCACCAGATAAAAGTATCTGCTTTAGGATGAAACGAATTGTGTTCTAATCTCCAGTAAGTATCTGGATTAACTCCCCACCAACCACAAGATGAGCCTAGGGTCACGTGTTGGCATAAGCACTTATGTTTGTAGATGAGCACGTTTAGTCAGATGGACTCCATCCCACAGAAGGCTGGAACCAGGGAAGAATCCATCAGTAGCACTGTTTAGATATCTGGAAACTCTCTGTATTCATTTGATGTGACAGCTCTTCTCCTTCTGAGGTACTGCTAAAATAGTTGTCTTCTCCCTCTACTTTTCCTGCAAAAAAAAAAAAAATAAAGTAGGTCTTTAGAAATCCTTTACTTTTGCCTGGAATGTCAGTATGGATATGGTTACAAAAGTATAATTTAGATGCTACTTAGTAGTTGCTTTACTAACCCAAATGAATACATCACAGCATGTAGAGCTGGAGGCAACATTAAGCAAACATCTATTTCCATCCAGTTCATTAATTCACAAGAATGTCTACACTACTGACAGGCATTTCCTCCTTTCAGTTCCTAAGAAAAAAGACCAAAGATAAAGATTTCACAGTATCTCTCTGTGGGCTGTTCACACCCAGCAATATCTTCTGAGACCCCAGACTGTAGCACCTTTGAAGAGTGCGAAAGAAATGTCCTGTAAAGCAGATCTTTCACTTTTTAATGCACAAACAGAAGACTGAAGTGAAATTAGCACAGGTGATGGACTACATGCTATATACCCAAGAGCCAAAATAGGGTGAGAATAATGTGGTAAAAACCCAAGAACTTCAAGAAGTAAGAAAATTGTTAACTTGGAAAAAGTCTGATTGATTTACCATTTTGAGCAGGAACAGAGAGAGACACGCAAGGAATAATTTGTGCCATGACTGGGAGCGATGGTAAGAACAGCCACATTTCTGTCTGATATGTATTTGAGAAAAACATGACCCTTTAAGGAGCTTGGTTTTAGTTGTGGTCATTTGCCACTTGTATTTGAATGCCCAAAGATGTTAGAATATGTAGGATGAGGATCATATTATTTATCACCCATAGACTCTGGGTGATGTGTGGTGATCCACGGGACAAGAGGGACACCAAACTCTTGACATGTATATTATCTTGCTGGACCCTGCCTGTGATGGTGAGATGCTTACTTAATTTTCTATATATATGTAGTCGTAAGTCATTAATCACTGGCCTGAGATTTTTTTTTCCCCCCAGTAAGTCTGCCTTATGAAAGCTAATCCACCAGGTTTTGGGAGTTCTTAGGTAAATTACTGCAAGCGTTTAGTCACACAATTAGTTAGAAAGTTTTCCTTTCATCCATTTTTTATTTTTATTTTTTACCTTTTTGAATAAATTTTATTTATTTAGCCATTCCTTAGTGGCCACAGAAAATAATCAATCGCTATCCCTCTTAATACCCCATCTTGCAAATGGAAGTGTAGTTCTCATTGTATTTCCTCAACGCAAGTGAAACAAATAAAAAAAACCAAAAACCTGAAAAAAAGACCATAAAGAAAGAAAATAAATAAGACTCAAGAAAATCCAAATGAAAGCTAGTGCAAGACTCTGCAGTAGAACCCAGGTTTTCTGGCCACCATACCCTCATCCTCATCTCATCCATCCTGGCTTTTGCTGTAACAGATTGCTGTCTGAGTCCAGGTTCTTTCTATTCTGCACACAAATATGAGGAGCAGTGTTTGTGAATTTAGTATATTACCAGGTTTAGTGCTAAGCAACCATTCTCTGAAGGTAGAGTACAAAAGCTTTTTCAGTACGTTATCAAGACACCAGCCTGTATATTCTTATCAAAGACTGTCTTCAGCATCAATAACATACTAATATTAAACTACACTTCTCCCATTCTATATGAAGACAGGCATCACACGTTCGTAAAATGCAGGAGGTGTTGGAAGGAGTCTGGCCAGTCATTCACTTTAAACCTTTCTGATTTTACACCTTCTGTCTCTATAAAAGTCTTTTAGCCTTTGTTCCTTCCCTTTAAAAGTCTGTTGATCTTTTAAGTCCCACTCCTGGAAGTTTCAAGAACTCCCCTGGGGAGCCAACACATATGCACAGCAAGTCTGATGTTTGCTCCAGTTCCACAGAAATCACAGACAGATGTGCTCTTTTATTTCCTTTGTGATGTTAAGATCAGCTAATCACACTTGGGCATCTTTGTGAAGCTGTTCCTCACAGCCACTCATTTAGAGAATTGGATCTTTGAATACTGAAAGCTTTCTGCAGATGGAGTGCCTCTAAAGCTGCCTAGACATAAAGGGATGGAAAGTGTGAAAGTGACATCTTCAGAAGATGTCCCTTCTAGAGACAGAAATCTATTGTGCACCTGGACACTGACTTTCTCTCCAGTGTATCTACCTTGCTGTTAACCCCTACTAAGTAGAAACGAGGAGAGTCTAATTAACAGAAGGATACAGATATGGAGCAGTGGGTGAAAGCAATATGGAAACATAGAATCATTAAGGTTGGAAATGACCTTCAAGATCATCAAGTCCAACCACCTATTAAACATTCTCAGGACCACTAAACCATGTCCTGAAGTGACACATCCAGATGTTTCTTGAAGCCCTCCAGGGATGGTGATTCCACCCCCTCCCTGGGCAGCCTGTTCCAAGGCCTCACCACTCTCCCAGTGAAGAAATTGTTCCTCACGTCCAACCTCAGCCTCCCCTGGGGCAACTTCAGCCCATTTCCTCTTGTCCTATCATCAGTCCCCTGGGAGAAGAGACCAACACCCCCCTCACTCCACCCTCCCTTCAGGGAGCTGCAGAGAGCCAGAAGGTCTCCTCTCAGCCTCCTCTTCTCCAGACTGACCAACCCCAGCTCCCTCAGCTGCTCCTCACCAGACATTTTCT
>WUAM01000124.1:2141217-2161538 GCA_024336885.1 Actenoides hombroni
CTGGAAAGAAATGCTTCCTGAGATCCAGCCTGAACCTCCCCTGGGTCAACTTCAGGCCATTTCCTCTTGCTCTGTCCAGGGAGAACAGATCAACTCCCACCTTGCTACCCCTTCCCTTCAGGCAGCTGTAGAGGGCAATAAGGTCTCCCCTCAGCCTTCTCTTCTCCAGGCTAAACAGCCCCAGATCCCTCAGCCTTTCCTCATCAGACACATGCTCCAAACCCTTTACTATCTTTGTAGCCTCTGGACCCTCTCCAGCACCTCAACGTCCTTCTTGTAGAGAGAGGCCCCAAACTGGACACAGTTTTGCACTGGTCCCAAGGGCAGCAATAATGGCTGATGTTGCAGCCTTGTGAAGTTCTGGAGCCTTCTACCAGAAACGTGAAGATATTAGTTGCATGTTGTGGGTATACGAAGAAAGTCCAAGATCATTTTTGCAGCTCTAAAAGGTGCTGCAGTGAGGTGGAGGACTGCTGAGGACAAAGGGTGTCAAAACTAGCTCTCATCTACTGTTTAGTGGGACAGGCCCCTGCAGCAAGCTATTCACAGGAACCGAGGTTTGGTTTAGATGAAATGGAATGATTCACTACAAAATATGACCTGAGAATACACCAGCATTTATGCAATCTGCAGGATGAGAACTGCAAGCTAAGCTCTCTGGCAGGGTAAACAACTTTCCTATCAGCAGTACAGCCATCCTTGGAGTTGAGTTTATATAAGGTTAGCTTATTTTTATTTCACTTGTGTGAAATGAAAACTACAGGGAAAAAAAAACAGGCGAGGGCTCGACTTTATTTCTGCCTCTTATAAACCAATTACTGATGGATCCTTAGCTGTGGTAAACTGCCCCTTTATCTGGCTTAGCACGTGATCTACTCCTCAGTACCCTAGAGCTTGATCTAATATTCTTAACACTAAATTAACTTAGAATGTGAAATTAAAAGAGAGGGAAATTATGTACTTACAGTGACAGAAAACAGATCTTAACGATTTCATACCTCTAGCCTAAAAGTCAGTGCAAATCTTAAAAAAAAAAACAACCCAAAACCCTGCCCAGAGAAGTTAATAATTTTCAAGGAAAATGAGTAACATTTGAATTGCTATTTAATTTTCATTCTTGTTTTCCTGAAAGCATCTATCTTTCTGGACATGGCAGTGCAAAAGACCAGTCTTACTTCATCTTGATGGTAGAAAATGGGTGGGGTTTCATTTTAGGAATATGTCATAATAATATAATGTCATAATACTTATGTCACAGTATGTTTTAAAATAATGGACCTACCCAGTGTTGAAGGAATATGAAAGGAACAGTTTCTATTTGTGTCATCTGCCAAAATACCAAATGCCAATGAAACAGGGAGCTGCACTAGTTCCTGGGGGTGACTGCTTATTTCCCAGAGGAACAAAAATGCGGAGGCCACAATCCTCTGCACACCTAGTTGCACATTTCCTTGTGTCATGTCGAGGTGTTGCAGCTGGATATCTTCTCCTTTGGTTGCATTGTGGATCCACTGCTACGTATCCTTGCCTATTTTCACTAGATAGGAAACCAGGAGAACAGAGTGTGTCACACAAAGACATACCAAGTTCTTTTGAAGGTCTAGGAGTTGAGCATCCCTCAGAGAAGCGTCTCAAAGCCACTCTCTCTGAGCTCATTAGAAGCAAATGGTCAACATAGTGGCCTATCAGTGTCACAGCACAGACTGAAGAGCTGAGAGATCAAGACAGAATTAGCACTAGCAGAGCCAATGCTTCTGACTTAGGTAGTACCTGCTGTGCAGTTGAGAATCAGCTCAAATTCTGTTGGCAGAGTCCCACCTAAGTTAGTCGTAATACGCACAAAACTCAGCTTCAGGTTGCTGAGCCAAAAATCACACTACGAGCCCCAAAAGAGTTTACAGCTGTCTTGTCTTACTGGAGACTCAGCTCCAGTCTGTTGCATGGGATACAAGTGCTCCAACCTGAATCTCTAGTGCTAAAACATTAACTACTTCGCCAAGTTCAGCTGGGTTCAAATTTTATTACACTTCCCCAAGACTTATAATAAATACCTTCATTAACAAGCTGCTCGAAGTAACTGCACCGTGGCAATTATTAAGCTACTTAATTCAGAAATGTGAGATCAGTTTATACTCCTTAAATATTTCAAAGCAGCTTCAAGAGATGAAAATGAAATACTTGTGTGTTTGTTCACTGCTCGCAATATTTCTGCCCTCTTTCACACTAAATGCAGTTCTCTTTAAACACCGACTTGGAACTAGACTATTTATGAGCCATTTTAAATGTGGTTAGAAGAATGTTTCTGGGTTTCCGTTATTATTTGTTGGAATCAAAATAACTGAAAGTCCATCTTGCCCTGCCCAGATTTCTGGCTGAAATGCTGTGTTTGAGTGAAGCTGACAAACATAATTTTCTTTACACCAAACAATGGTGAATACAGTTGGCACCGTGTGTCCACCTCAGCCCCTTGGATAAATACTGTATTCACGAGAAGTAAAATTCTTGTCTTGTGAGAGACTCTGTTAAGGTTTCTGGACAGGGGAAAATACTATACGTGGTTTGAGTCAGTAACGTGAGGGAAGGAGACCTCACATTTCTACCTGCTGCCTTAGGCACAGCACTCACGCTGCAAGTGGGAGCAATGCCTGAGAAGATCTCACCCACTTCATTTTGCCTTCACTAAGCAACTGGCTTGTTCAGCTTCTCTTGTTGACACTATTCTAGATATATGTATGTAAGTAATTAAAACTTTTCCAGGGTCAGGGAAGGAATTTTGATCGTGGTTGAAGAAAAGGAAGAAGATATATATGTATGGTTTTCAGCTTGGCTGCATCCCGTGGTTGCACTTGCTCTAAGAAATACCAACGAGTGTTTTCTGGGCATCCAAGTGTGATTTAGATATTGCTAGCGTGTTTGCATGGTCCCGTGTTCCCAGAAATACAAACTGAGACTTTTTTTTTTTTTACTGTGAGGGTATTCAAGCACTGGAACTGTGCAGAGAGGTTGTGTAACCTCCATCATTGGCAATATCAGAAATTGATTGAACACTGGAAATATTTGAGTATTGGAAATATTTCATGACATTGTCCTGGGCAACCTGCTGTAGCTGATCCTGTTTTAGGTATGGAGGTAGGACTACATGATCTCCTTCTAGGAGGTCATCTTCTAGGAGATCACGTACCTATTAGGTAGATAATGTAGATTAGCTATTACCTCAGCTATTTTGTGACCTCTGTGCCTACCAGCATGTGATAGTTGGAGAGTCCCCTGATTGTTGTGGGCTTTGCAACTAATCAACTGTCCCCACCCAGCTCTTACCTTATACAAATACATCACCTGCTCTGGATGGAAAACAATTCTGTGTTTCCACTTCAGCATGCACAAGGGGAAGTGACTTCTGGATTTTGGTCCCTTATAAATAAGCCTTAAAGAAGCAAGAGACAATTTAATGCCAGCCTCAAACACTATTCCTCTAGGGCCCTACAACATTTATCACCATTTAATTTGGAGCAGCATTTAATTTGGAGCAGCAACAACAACAAAGAAAGGATATTTGCTATTGTGGCAGCTGTGAGTTTCAATCATTAGATGAGTAATCTAATGAAGTAAACTGAGAATGGGCAAACTAATAAACCCCTATTGTGCAGACAGATACTAGGTGAACTGCTGCTGCTGTCACTTCTTGGAGATGCACGGAATGATTAACAATATTTTAGTGGGACAGGTCATACCTCAACAAGTTAAATCAATAACAGCACCAAAGTCACTGCTGAGTCTCATTTGTACTGAAGGACTAGCATAGCTGACCTTGGGCCTCTCTAACAAGCGTGCTGTCATTAACAGAATACATAATGAAGGATAAAAACAATACTTCAGACAGCCTTAGAAACTAGCTTACAAATTCAAGCCTCTTCATGCAAATGCAAGGACTGGATACAAAAAAATTATGAAAGACGCTCTGGGTTCTTTTATGCTCTTACCACCAGCTCTGTACAAATGATTGTGAGTGCACGTCCCACTCCAAAGCTGAGTTATCCCAGTAAGAGTGGGAACCTTGCTGTTCCTTTTGGCCCAGAAATGAAGTAAGATGAATCAGAGCTATATCGTATCCCTTGTTATTTGTGGACAGATTGAGGTGCTCTGTGCATTCAAGAGGCAAATCCAAGTTTTGATTAATCTTTTTCACTACCCAGTCACATTCAAGGGCAATATAATTCTCTTACCCCACTTAAACAGAAATACAGGAGAAAATCTACAAAAATAAACTTATTTCCTTGTTTATTCTGTTTGGTTTTTGGTTGGGTTTGGTTTGGTTTATTTGTTGTCGTTTTGGGTAATTTTTTTGTGGTTTTGTTTGGTTCTGGGTTTGGGTTTGGTTTGTTGGGGTTTTTTTCAGTTTGTCTTTTTTTTTTTTTTTTGCTGTTGGGTTGCTTTCATTTCGTTTGGTTTTGGTTTTTAATTTAAATTCCCCTACAGGAGTTACCTTAGTGATGAATTTGAACCATACTTTTCCTGATACCAGAGTAAATGATACGGAGTGTGTGATAAACAACTGGGCAGCTTCCAGCAAAATCTACAGCTTCTGCATCATACATCTCTTGTGGAAAAAAAATACAAGAAGACTGGTTCATTTTATAAATGCATTTTTTTTTACAATGATTGCAGAACTTTATAAATTAAGCCCTATTTCTTATTATTTTACCAACAGCTCTAACACTGTACCCATCTTTTATCAGTTTCAGAATATGCTGTATCATTGCATCTGTGGTCACCTCTGTGTAAAGTTGAGGGCACTTGCAAAGTTCACGTAAGTACATAAAGTTTTTTTATGGCATAGTAATTTTTTAGCGGTGGAAACGGTACAAGGTAGAACCTTGTGGAAGGAGAAGGCATGACTTTTCATCAGATTAAGATGTGGGTTTATATTTTAATTTTCCCTTCCCTGTTTCAGAAAAGTTACACTTTCTTTCTTAAATGGAGTCAAATACTCAATTGATATAGAAATATGTGTATGTGCAGCCTTTGGAAGACAATAACTGAAGAGGGTTAGGAGACAGAATAAAAGAAAAGAAAGGAAAGAAAAAATTACTTTAAAAGTATTGATGTTTTTGTAGCAAACTGCAAAATTACTCAGAATCAGGCTAGATATGCAAAAATGTATATCTCTGATTTCCTGGTGATTGACTGAGCTTGACTTTACAGTTTGGCAACCTATGTGGTGGGTTTAGTTTGGGGAGAAATGGAAATGTCAATAAAAAAAATAACAATTATGAAACTCAAAGTGAAACAGCTACTGTTTGCAGGGCAAAATACAGGTGAAATTGTTACCTTTTTTGGCATCGACTTTACCAGAAGCAAAAGGATCTCCTGTCATTTTGAGGTTATTTAACCTTTTTGTTTAAGCTTGTTACTTCTGAATTAGATCATTTCTAAAACAGATAATGCTCTTTTGAAGAAAACAGTCCCAAAGCTTTATTTTACTACAGTTGAAGGCAGTCCTTTGAACAGCTTAGAAAAATTGGTTTTCCTGCTGTTACTTTGTGCATTTGTTTGTTTTCAGCTGAATCAATTCTACAAAGCCTTATCAAGTCTTGTTTTTTTTTAACCTGCTTCTGAACTTAAGGAAAATAACTAACTGGCTTCTTATATTTTACACATGTATTATTTATAGGGTATTATTTATATGGTATTGATACATGTCATTACTTTAATATTCTTGGTATATTATTCATTGCTAAACATCTCCAAAGATTTTGTTTCTCAAAATTGAGGAGAAAAGATAAGATGCTATCAACCTGGTGCTGACTGGCCTTGGCTTTTAAGTTATTTGCAAAATAGTGGGATAGCTGAGCCAGGAAAGCTGGTCATATCCTGTGTTGCTGTATAGACCAAAGAAGGATGGCTGGTTGAGAAGCCAGTCCCAGCTTCCTCAGCCTTTCTTCATAGGACAGCAGATTATCCAGTGTCCCAAGGGACACTAAAATACAAGCATGTTGATTTGATGTTGAGGTACCACGTTGATTTTTTTTTTTCTCAGAGGTGTTCATTCGAGCAGGACAGGGTTTGTTGGATGTTTCAGTGATATGGAGAACATTTAAGTACGTTAAAGTTATCCCCTGTTGAGCACCTGCAGGCAGCACATGACTGCAGTCCATGAGTTTCAGCTTTTATCTCAAGCTTGGTGCCTGGGAGCTGGTACTACCATTCACTCCTTTCACTGTAAAGTTGGTTTTGAGCACTCAGGGGCTTGCATGCCTTGATGGTGTCCCTTTGAGTGGCTTAAGAATTTAAGTGTTTATAAGAAAAATCAAACAAGTTTTGTTAGGACATTACATCGTGCTGCAGTACCAGCAGAGCAAGTGGCTCAGTGAGTCGATGAAGCTCAAGGGGCGAACAAATGGATGCTCTCTGATAGGGGAACGCTAAGAAGATAATACATGGCAGGGAATCACTTTTTGCTGCTTAAAAGAATCATAGAATTATTATGGTTGGAAAGGACCTCTAAGATCATCAAGTCCAATCTTCATCCCAACATCTCCCTAACCACCAGACCAAAGAAGACAAGAAGAAAAAGGAGAGAAATGAAAGTTAAGACATTCTGACTACAACCCATCTACACTTCATTTTGTGTTTTGGGCAGCTGTATAGCAGTACACTCTTCAACTTGCTCAGGCCTTCACAGATAAAGTATGGATATACTGAAAAAATGAAAACATCTTCATTTTTGCTTCCATGGAAGGCAAAGCTCTTTCTTATATCCTTCCATATATCCTTTCCAGCTGTCTAGCAACTTGCATACATGTAGAACCCAGTGAAAAATAGACTTATTTTAATGCAGCAATTTTTTGACATGCTGCAGTTAAACAGGAAACACATTGATCTTTATTCTTTTACAGTGGAAATAAATTTAGTGCATATTTTTACTTTTATCCTAATTCCTGAACTGTCTGACTGCTGCTGGTGAAATTGCTATGAAATCCAGGTCATATATGTGTCTAAATAAAAAGTGGGGGGTTGACTTTATTTCATTTTTAACGTGCAGCTGCAGCAAGGTACTTTTTTATTTTTTAACAGGCAGCTCCAGCAAGAAACTTTGAAGGCTCAAAAGCAATCTTGTTTTCATCTGTAGATGTAGGTACCAAACTTGAAGCCTCAGTCTGAAAATGTTTTTCTTCATGGTTCAGCATAGCTGCAAAAAATACAGCATTTAGAAGTCATTTTTTACTGAGGTAAATGTCAGGAATTTTAAATCCTTTTAAGTTTTGTTTGGCTTGGCTTTCATTTACTGATTTTTAAAGAAATCCTGAGCACCACAGAACCCACACGGGATAATCCCATCACCTAATGAGTTGGGATTAACTCCGGCCATACTTCAAAACTGTCACATCCCTGGGAGCTGCAAGACACATACCTCAGGGAACTGGGATGAGGGAAAGGCAACAAGCCTTCCCAGCATCATCCACAACCTCACCTCCCTTTTGCAGGTGTGCTGTCCTCATGTTGGCAGACTGTTAACATCAGGCATCCCACTGGGCTCCCCCTTCCCACAGAATGGGTGAGCTGGGTGGCCTAGGTGCCTCCAAGCTGTCTTCCACCTGGGAATGAAAACTATTTCTCCTTGAAAAGAGCTGTTGTAATTTTGGAAAGCCTGATGGTTCATCAGAAATAGGTCAGGAAGTAGAAAGTTTGGTGGTAGTTGAAGAAAGAGGGAGCTTTTCTTGGTCCCACTTATTCTAAGGTCTGTGGAACAGCTTAGTAGGGGAGAGCACAGAACTCCCCCTTCCCCTTCCCTTTCCCCTTCCCCTTCCCCTTCCCCTTCCTCTTCCCCTTCCTTTTTTTTTCCTTTTTTTTTCCAAATTGAGCCCTCAAACTGAGATTGCTGTGATTTCTTGCTGACATTTTTATCTTTTATTGCATTTCTCTCTATATGATAAACACCCAGAGTACTGAAGGGGTTGATAATACATGGGTCTAAATACATTCAAGTATGATTCATGTGCAATGGCTTGGACTAGCAACAGCTCTAATGCTTTTTTGCTGTTAGGAATCTCTAAAGAAAATTTGGTATGCATGAGCCTGTAAAATGCAACTTAGGTTTAAGAGAGCAGCATCACACAAAGGCTACTGTACACAAACTACCATCGTCTCACGCAAGCCGTACGGCAAATACTCATCAGCCGCTTCCTGAACAAAACCACAGGACCCTCAGGGTGCCAGGACCTTGTAATTTTCTCTTGTTTCCCTTTTCACATTTAGCCCCAGTTGGCAGAGGCTTGTTAGACACCGATGAGTTTAGGAATAACCAGGAAAACCACCTCTGACAGCTTCTGTTGGTTTTCAGCTGTTTCCCTTGTACTGTGGTGCCCAGATGGGTACAAAAACCCAACTACGAAACCAGTTCTTTGGGATGAGTTTCAGTCATCCCTCCCCAGGCTAACCTGGGTACCACGCGGGCACAGATGTGGTACCACCATGAACTTGTGAACTCTGCAGCACATTAAATTTGGAGGGGAAAAAAAAAAAATGACATACAGATTTGGAACCTTGATGCACATAATTACTCAGGGAGAACGCCAAACAAACATTTCATCAAGGCTCTGATGAGGATAGAACTCCAGGTCCCCAAGAGCCATTCCAACCTAGAAGATTAAGATCAGAGTGATTATTGCTCCTGTTAATGACCCAAGACCAGAACGGCTCAGTCATGAGTCAGAGCCTCACTACATGAAAATATTTCTCTATGTAAAATAAAAGGAAGAATTTGCACTAAAGATTCAAGGCCTGGATGCATGCTGCTTACTTGCATTCGTGCAACATTTCAGGCTTCTTCAGCAGTCATTAGAGAGAGCAAAAAACACTTGGAGAAGGTGATGCAGGGATTCAGTGAGATCTTTCAGCCAGTGGAAGTGCCTCCCTGTCTTATTTTCCTACTGAGAGATCCTAAGGTACAAAGTACCTCAGTTTAGCAGTTGAGAACAACACTTCAGAAGGCAAGATTCAGTGAAATTCATTCACACCTTACAGTGTAAGATAGAGGAAAAGATGGATGTAGCTGAAGAAGATAGTCTAGCAACACTTACTGGTGTAATAAACAGTTAAACTTACTGGTGTAATAAATGAACTGGTATAATAAACAGTTAAACTCCTGTCTGGAGAGCTACACAGGCTTCTACTCTGGATTGCTTTCCAGGTATCATTGACTTATTATATTAGACCTTCCACGTTGCATAAGCACATTTTTTATTATATTTCAGATAACCTAGATCTATTTCTCTGGGGTGCAGGTCATCCACAGAGCTTACATTTTAGCTGCTTGTGAATGTGGATACCTGAGGAGATTGAAGCTGTCCAAACCAGAACTGAATCAAGCCCAAACATCATAAAAATCCCACACATTTCATCTGTCTTTCCGCTATTAGGTACGTGGTAGGATTCATAGCAGAAGTGGATTTTAAGGTGAAACCTGAAGGCAACAACCTAAGACTCAGGCACTATTGTAAGAAAGATCCCATACATATGTTTGAAACAAGACCATGTTAGTTTTTCATGGCCAGTAGGTAAGTGTTCATGACAATTCATCTTAAGGTTGCTTTGATGAGATGTTTCCCAAGGTTTGCCTTTCAAAATTCAGTGAATTATTCATGAACACTACAGGTTGATTTCATCTCTACGAAAAATTCATGACCTCTTTATTCACTTCTTTGCTACTGTCAGGCTCCTCAGGGCTCAACAACTGTTATAATAAAATGTCATCCCAACTACTGTGCATCATGGAATATGGACTTTTCTGGAGCTAAGAAATGACTGAATCACATTCTGATTTTACCAGTATTAGTGGATACGATACAAATTAAACTAGATCTGTCAGTATATCAGTAGTAAAGGTCACAGATAATTCTGACACACTCTCTGAGCCAACTGCTAAAGGAAAACAAAACACAAACACCTCAAGTTTAACATCTGAGTAAGTCCTCATTTCTAGCTGTTTTGGGAGTCAGGATGCATTAATTACAGGGAGAAAAGCTTTATGAACGTCTATTGCAAGATGGACTAATGCATTTGGCCCCTACACCATTGTCAGGCAGAACTGTGTCTTACTTCATGAAAGTTATCTCCCTTTAATGGCTGGTTGGAGAAGTGGAGAAATGTCAAGATGGCCAGAAAATCTGTGCTTTTGAATGTATGGCTGTGGTTTCTTATTTGAACAGGACTTACTTGTGATTGCCTAAGGTCACATGAGAATGTGAAGAAAAGAAGAGGGCATTTAGGAGAATTCTTATTTCAGCCTTAACTTGCTGCTCTTCAGAATGTGTGCTTGTGACTTAGAAACTCCCACTGTCCCATCTCCTCCCTCCAGCCTCCCTGCCTCTGCAGCATTCTCACCAACTGTTGTCATTCTCAGTAAATAAAAGTGGTGATTAAACAGCAATACTGGAGGAACTGCTGAAGCTTAAGCCTCCTCATTTGCTTGAGAATAAACCAAATAAAATAAAAGTAATCACGTTCTCAACTCCACACAGCAGTGCAGGTTTGGTTTGGGTTTTGTTTCGTTTTGATTATTTGTATTTATATATATTATATAAACCAAATCAGATAGAGAAAAGAAAAAAAAAAAAGGTAATAACTTTAATTCTCTTCTGTAATGGCTGAGCAAATTCAGATTCTGGTTGGGAAGTGATAAGGGTTTCCTGTCCGGGTGCCCTGTCGTAAGCAAAACAAACATTTGTTAGACATGGAGACCTGTGAGACAACAAATCCACATGATGCTCTGGAGAGCTCTTGTGGAGATAAAGGTACATTTTTATTTACTATGAAACAAATATTCTTTCAAAAGGCCTTCTTTCCAGACAGGATCATTTCTGCAGAGCATAAAGTTGAGAAAAGTGCCTCAGGCACCAAAGCTGATGTAGGCTCAGAGCTTATGCTTCTGATTTGTGATCATACTCACACATCTTTGCCATCCACTGTAGTTTGTTATTGTTCAAATGCTATGATTAAAATAATTCTCATTTCTCCATCACACTGCCAGTCTTTGGCCCCTAGTCTGTCAGCACTTAAATAGCCAGCATCTAAAATTTAAGATGCAAGTCATCTGACTAAGCCATTTACTGTATGCAGCTTGCTTGGCTGACAGGAGTATTTGAACTCCAAATCTAAAATTATGAGGTGCCCACACCTTTGGGTGAATTGTGGCCATTGCAACACACAGTCTTTGAAGATCAGGATCTACTGGTTCTGTAGTTATGTGAAGTAAGTTGTGTTTTAGGTGCTATGGTTGGAAAAGACCTTTAAGATCATCAAGTCCAACCATTATCTATTCTACCAGGGCCACTACTACACCACATCCTTAAGCACCATATCTAGATGGCTTTTAAATACATCCAGGGATGGTGATTCAACCACTTCTTGGGCAGTCTGTTCCAGTCTTTGATAACCCTTTTGGTAGAGAAGTTTTTCCTAATGTCCAACCTAAACCTCCCCTGGTGTAACCTGAGGCCGTTTCTTCCTGTCCTAGAGACAGAGAGAAACCAAAGGGCCTGATTCACAAAAGGATCCAGGTTACTAAAACCCACCTACCCGTTGTGTCATTCATCTGCAACTTCAGCCCCGACAACGTTTTTCCAGTGCTTCCACACTGGATTCTTTCAACACTTTTCTACACAAAACTAAGTACTGATGGGCTAACGCCGCCTAAAGAACCCATTCCAGTGCATCTTGCAGATCATCATAAAATCAAAGTCTCCTTCTCTGGAGCCTTTCCAACCCTCCCTGGATTTGTTCCTGTGTGGGCTGCCCTGGGTGACCCTGCTCTGGCAGGGGGGTTGGACTCAATCATCTCCAGAAGTCACTTCCAGCCCCTACCATTCTATGATTCTAAGACAAAGGTAATAACTTAATTTCATCTCTTTCCATTATTTCTATCTAACACCTTTGTGACTTCTTGTATTGTGAAACATGATCTTTTTTTCTGGTATTTCCCCATTTATGTGCATATATTTCGTACTGGGCTTTAACTTCTTTTTCCTCAGGCATCTAGCACCATTCACTCGACCATGCGGACACAATTTCTCACGAGTCTAGTCATTTTGAGTGCATTAGGAAGCATCCAAAATCACTTGGGGGTCTGCAAAAAAATTCCTCTGCTTCACCAGTTTTTATTAAAATCTCATGAGCCAGCATTGTCTGCTCTTCCCCTTAACTTGGAGTGACTGCATTACCATGAGCAGCATGATTACAGCATACCTTTTTCCCAGAACCAAGATTAATATTAATTTCATCAGTTCTTTTATCAATTAATATTAGGAAATATGGTTGAAAAGCTTCTCTTATTAGGTCTCATACTGTCTGCTGTCTTTGAGCGCTCTGGGACAACCCTTGACAACAGTAGGATGATCAAGTTGAACAGTGGAAGTCAATTCTGAGTCATTTGAGGCTGTTTGCCTCTTTCAAATCCTGTTTGCTGTGACCAGCTGGTGTGAATAAAGTGTCCCATGAGTTTAGTGGGACTGCATTAATCTGCATCATCTGAGGATATTTAGCTTCTGTGTTACACTCAACTGAACTTAAAAGAAAAAAAAAAAAAAAAGGCAATTTTTTTGTTGTTGGTGGTTTGTTTTTGTTTGTTATATTGTTGGATTTGCTTGTATCTGTTATCCACTACAACTGTTAAAATGATTGTTGTTTCAGAAGCTCAACATTAACTATTCACATACTAGAGAAATCATCACCCATAGTCAATGACACATGAGACCTTCTAGAGTTTTAGGATGACAGTTTGGTGCAAAAAGTATACCAGAGATCGAGGAGTGGGCAGTGTATGCAAAATCGTGACTCCTGCTGAAATTAAGTGGCATTTTCTCTTTTAATTTGGCCGTAATAAAAGGTCTCCAGGAAAGACACTTGATGAGTGACAGTAAGACTTCTCATGTTGTGTATAGCATGTGTATTGGATGACCTTCATCTGCTGTTCTATTAAAAGAGCAAAGTCATTATCTTCTTCGACAGAAAAATGTGATATATAAAATCACCTGCCACCTGCCTCAGAAAATGCATCCTCTGGGCTCTTCCTTGGAGATGAGACTCGTCCTTGTTTCTCCTGGTTTTAAAGACTACACTGGGCACTGGAAAACAACATAAGGCCTTAAAATCCAATAAGGATTATCCCTTTTCTCAGATAAAAATCACAGGTTTTAAGAAAACCGTTATTGTGGCACAATTATGGTTTGAATTATGGACGAATTAGTGGGCAGATTGTCAACAGATGGCACTTGTCACGGGGGGTAGATACAAGCTCGGAACACACCTTCAAATTTTCAACAGCACAACTTTTAATTCCCTCTGGCAGAAGTGTGTAAGGGCGGTGGAGGAATTGCAGAACTGGAAACTAATGCAAGAATCGATACGGACTGCGAGGACAACTGTCTCCTTTGAACAGAGTGTTACACTTAGGCATGGGTGCACACAAATACGGCCCCTCCCCAAGGGATGCAGTTCCCTATTTATCTGCTGTATGACTGTCCACTGATAGGTTCAGCAATCTGTTGGAGGAGGGGTTGCTGTCTCTGTGCTGTCCCAGGAGTCTTGAGGGCTCATCTCTTGAAGTTACTATGAAATCTTGATGGGTTTTTGTGCTGTGTCTGGTCTCCCTCACAGGAGAGGTCTCTGTCTCTTACCTTTATGCTGTCCCTGAACCATCTTGACTGCTCTGCCTAATTGGGATTAATGCAATTTATTGTTTCTAGGCAGATACCTTTCCCTGGTTTAGGCTAAACAATGAGACAGTTTCGTAAAATTTAATCCTGCTGTGCTGTTCAGCACGTTACCATTCTGATGAGAGGGCAGGAAAACTTCTCTACAGCACTTAGGAAAAAAAGTGTAGTTTAACCCATGACATGTTATTGGTTGATAGTGGCCAGGAAACCAGCCTGCAATACCTCACTGCATTCCACTCCATACACACAAAGCCTCGTGAGAGAGCTGGCAAAATATTCAAGGACACAGGAACAGAGCAAAATCAGCGTGTTTATTCTACACTTCTGTTCTGATTACATTTAATTTTGCTTTGCTTTAGTTTTGGGGTCCTTTGGGAGGTGGGGTGTTGGGTTTTGTGTTGTTTGTTGTGTTTTTTTGAAAGGATAGAAAGCCATCAGGTTGATCGCACATTGGACAAGGTGAATGGTGTGTTTGTGTAGAGGTGAATCCATGATGACGCAAGAATCTGTCAGAGAACACAGGAGGGAGTTCAAAATTTATGTAAATATAAGTACAACGACCACGACTCTCATTATAAAAGTCTGAAAAAACAGCTTAAATCTCCTTGTGCCTACAGCTTAGAATCAGGGACAAATACGGATTTTTGCAGCAGTTTGTAGGTGTACTAATTAATGAATGGTATTACAGTAGCCCTGGTTTGGCTGCTGAGCCACTAACTAAGGAGTCTGGTTGCACAAAACGTTCAGTTAATTTAAGCAGTTTACAATGAATCGATGGGAAGCAGTTCCAGGTACCCAGCGTGGTGCTTCAAACATGTGATGGCATGGAAATTCTGCTTTGAGAAGCCTTTTCAGCTCACCCTGTGTGACAGGGAGCATGTACCGGTTTTGACACCTAGCCATGCACAAAGCCTTGGCTTATTTCTAGAGCAATACACACGTCCTGACCTTCTGACAACGGTCCACATCTTTTTCTTCTTTTCTCTGAATCTCCACTTGTCATCAAGAGGCTGAATGATGGAGAAGAACGTGGATCTGAGGAGCTCCCTACCCTGAGGTTAAAAAGGGTTTCTGTGCCATCTCTGTGAAGCTTCTGTTGGCAGAAGATTTGCTTAAAGCATTTGAGCAATGGCATTAATGAAACAGAGATATTACTCAGCAGAAAATGCAGTTATGTTTTCCTGAGGGTCTAAAAACGATGTGGTACCAAATACGTGTATATTCAGTTACAAATTAATCTGGTTTTCCACGTGTAGTGACTGAGTAGAAGTCGTTCTGTGAGACCAGCCCTAGGGGACAACGATAAGAAGGCTGTTCTTACTGTAAAGAGAAGGGATAGATTAATAACTACTTTGATTGGAAAACATGAAAAACATGAAAAACTTAATTCTTTGCTCTTCAAGGTGCTGTTGCTAAGTGATCAGTTTGTACTTCAGGAGAACGAGATCATTGCTCAGTGTAGTAGTGTCTACCACCATGTTTCTTTTCAGCTTCTGTAATCAGTATCACATTTCTTTTAGGAGAGGAAGTGAATTTTGATGTTCTAGAAGGTTTTCTACATGTCTGAACCCTTTCAGAGGTACCTTTAAGTAGCTGATAGAAGCAAACTATATAATCTATGAAGATAGTTACATGTTCCTATCTTAGTCATGGTGTCTTAGAAGGCAGACATTATGAGCTATTATGTATGATTGGCAGGTACCATGACTGGCATTGCCTAGATTGGCTGGACTATGTTATGGTGCTTCAGGTGAGGTCTGTTCCTTTATGAGTATCTGGTGTGTTTGATACTGACTGGTGCTGCGGAAAGAAGGTAACAGACACTAGAATCTCTTTGAAAAAATTATGAGTACTTGGCATGAAATTCCTAAAACATGGACATCTGAAAAGGAGCCCTTTGGTTTATGGATTCCCAGACCTGTGTTGGGTGATGACACCCTACATTTCCATTGCCTAAATATACAGAAGCATTTGATATTTTGTGTTGTTAAACTCCTCTGAAGGCTAATGCTCAGCCAAAAGGAATCACGTGTCACAAGTGGAAATTATTCTGTCTAAATACTATCCTATGAGCTTGCACCTATAATTTTCTGCTGACCCACTTCAGCACACTTCATGTGTAACTCAGAATTTCAACTTGAAAAATAGTCACAGAAAAAAAAAAAACAGCTAGGCAGGAGTCACAGTGATGAGTTGTTTGGGCAAGGAGGGTTGAAGCACAGGAAGCAAATTACTGTTCCATAAGAAATGTTATTCTGGGATGCAATCAGCTAAAGAGTGCTTGGGATGAGGAATTTTACAGAAGCAAAGATTTTAATACTCCTGCTTCTCTGGAGCATTCTGCTAGAGCTAAAATATTTGTATTGATAAACTCTGGGACTTCCACTCTTGTTTCTGTATTTATAATAATTGAGGAGCAACACAACAAGACTTTTCAGTAATTGATTCATTTAGTCAGTCAGCGTTACAGTGTGGGATGGGAGGTGTAGGTTCAAAGCCAATATTTGTAGGTTTTTTTCCCTGAACTAGAAGAACTGAGGCATACTTTCTGCACTCCACAGACACGCACCCCAAGGGCAAAAATAAAAACCAGCGACGAAACCCATCCTCCATTCTTTCAAATTTTGAATATAAAGACGGCTACAAAATGAAGCTGAATACAAAACTAATTGCAAATTCTGATCTTTGGTTTATTTCCTTTTGCTAAAGTTATGATTCTTATGTATATTTTAATGGGAAAACAGCAAAAATTAAGTAATGATTGAAAAATTGTTACAACACACTGTGTGTGCATGTTTAATAAAGTGCCTTATTCCTAATACTTCTCTCCTGAAGTGTGGAGATGGGTGACAGAAGTGATAAACACACTTCTTCATCAAGTCTCAAGATTGACCCGTAAATCAACTCAGGAAGCCCCCTTCCTTTCTGCACTCTGCACAAACTTCCAACCTGATCACGGATGCTGGGTTAAAAGATATGGCTGTGCAGCGTGGTCACATCAACTGCTGTCGCTGGGAGAGGCAGTACATGAAAAGAATAACAAAGGAATAGAGATATCAGGACAAACCTCAGGACTCTATAGTATGTCAGAGAAGCAGGTCATGCAGGAAAAGCAACGTGTTCGGTACACGTGTATGGGAGAAAAATAAGGAGTTAGAAACAAAAATTATAAAAATAGTTTAAAAATTAAACAAGGAAGATGATAGATAGATAGATAGATAGATAGATAGATAGATAGATAGATAGATAGATAGAAAAATGGAAAAATTGTGAGAAAGACACCTCATTTTGAAGATAAACATGAGAACATGTTCCTGGTGTACGTTACTGGGATCTAGGAGTGCTTGAAAATTAAGCAAATGTGTATGTGGTGGTTCAAGGTCTTAGCAAAAAAGAGTGAGCTTGATGGAAAAGGGGATGAAAAAGCAACAAAAGAGAAGGGAGCTCTGTGAAAAGGCAAAGACAGGAAAAACACAGGCTCACACCAGCTGCCTAGATACCAAGCACCCCGAGGACTGCAGACTGTTTCTTCTGCTGCCTCTTTACATTGCTTTCTGAGGTCATCCCTCTCTTCTTTATGTTAACAGCTGCAGAGGTGAAGCCCTGAAGGTGTCAGTGGAGACATAGGGGAAGAAACAACATGCAGGCAGTGGCTGCAGCATTATTACAACACACTGAGGAAGCAGCTGAGCAAGGCAGCTGACACACTTGGTCATGTTTCTCCAGGTTTTATCATTTTCTGACAAGATCTGGAACAAAATCCATCATATCCGAGGGCAAAATGGCTTACTTTGTGACAATCTGTTTTGCTGTACCTTAACCAAACCCACATCTGGGAGAGGAAAAAAAAGGAGAGGTCTCTCCTTGAACTTACTGTTTACAAAAAGACATTAACAACTACTACCTCGAAAGCAATCCCACCTTGCAGTCGTGAGGTTTTCTTGCTTATTTGCTTTGGTTTGGTTTTGTTTTTTAATCTCCCACTTAATTCTAACCTGTTAACTCAGGGGGTTGGATTTACATAATTTGTTCAAGGAATCTTGACAAAGGTGTTTATAGGAATTTTAGTACCAAACTAATCTAATTAACACCTCTATTAATGCTGTCTTGAGTTTTGTTGCTATTTAAATTGCTCTTCACGCCAAACCTTGACTATTTATTATTCTCCTGTTCATGGGAAGATGCACACATATCTGAGTTCCCTGTCTTGGATTTTGACAGCTAATAATAATAAAACACATATATATATAAATAATTTTTAAAAAGCAAGAAAATAATGAAGGAAGAAAAGAAAAAGGCTAGAAATAGATGAAGAAAGGCTAATCCTGGATGCAGAAAGAAATCCAAACAGCCATCACAGAAGGCAGATTTCACTGAGGATTTTTGATATTAATTTATGATATGATATTAAGATGGTAAATCAGGAGTAGGAAGACTTGGTTTCATACACTGCAGCTCTACACACCCTTTACATCATGGTTAATGGCCTTGTCCAGTGCCTGTATCTCCAGCTTTAAAAGGGAGACAATATTCCCCTTTCTGTTAGGATAAATTCATGAATACTTAAGGGATCCTGATGGCTGAAAACAAAACAACACCACTTGTTAACTAGACCTCTGTGTGTACTGGTCTGATAACAAGATGACTGATATCAAGCAAAACAATCTTATATTAAAACAGAACTTTTATAATAAGAGCATTCATAGCTACACCCTGTAGAAACAGAAATTATACTCTCCACTTCGTGAAATTGGCTCTCTGACCTCAGCTCACACAGAGCTATGCAAATCCATCTCTGAAGAGCATCATGACCTAAAAGCCTACCAGTGTTTGCCAACCCCTGCATTTAACCCAGGGAAATCACTTCACCTGGAGGATTCCCATTATGCATGCACTGACTCCTGATGGCAAGTGTTCCTCACCCAAATTAGGACTGTGTACAAGAAGGCTTGCCTATACTCAATATTAAATATCATTTAACCTGGACACGTGGTCATTGTGACCTCCTCTTAAGTGATTTGCTAAACAAAACATTGGAGACTTGTTTTGTTCTTAAGACTGAAGGAATTATTCAGACCAGGGGGGTAATCTGGTGAATAAATATTCTGTCAAGTCACAGGCTGTTTATATCACAGCTGAGGCTAAACCCAGCTGCAGCAGGAGCGGTCAAACATCAATCCTTTGTAAAGGCTGGAAAAGCCAGAAAGGTAGTAACTGTACACACAATTATTCCAGAAGTATGCAAAAGTATTTTCTGAATAAATCTAACATAAACCAACATAGGATTATATGCCACTGTCAGTTCTTGGAAGAGAACAGAGAACATATATTATGAAGTGGCAATGCCTTTGCTTCCTTCAACTGCAGAAGAACAAATCCTTTCAAAAGATGGGAATAGAGTCATACAGAAGATGCATATGTAACAGCAGGGCAGGACTATCAGCTACTGCATGCCAATGTTTCTCCAGTTCTGCCTATCATGGGTATCACATGACAAGGGTAAGGACAAAAATGAGGAAAGGACACTTGTCTCAGTCACTGACACAAATTAAGGCCAAGATGGAAATAATGATACTTTAATGATCAACTGTAATTCTGATACCACAATATCGTTACAGTTGGTCAAATCTTTAAAAAAAAAAAGATAATTAAAAAAAATATTTGCAAGTCTCCATACTATTACCAGGGGATAAAAGTAAATTCAAACTTTGAAAAAGAAAAAAGTGTGTGTGTGGGGGAAGGTGCCTCCTTCACAATTTCAAAAAATTGGGAGTCTTGTAAAATACTCTTTGTGGAAAAAAGGTGTAACACTTTGCTTCTAGGAGCTACCTCACCAGTTAAGACATGAGCATGTACAAAGGCAACTGAATAGGAAACGATCCATAGATCAGGGCTGGTTCTTGAATAAATCCAGAGCTTTTAACATGTGTGCGACTGCAGAAATTGTGGCTTGCCTAAGGAGACAGTAGATAGATTTGAGGCAAAAACACACGCATAAATAGTTTTTGAGTTGCCAAAAGATTGTCTAAGAACAAAAGAAAAAAAACTCTTCTGTAAAAGAACTTCAAGAAAGCAAAGCGAAGAATAAAAAGGGAGGAAAGGCATCTGTTAAAAGTTTTGTAGTCTAACCCTGTTGAAGCTCAGGGGAGTACGAGGCAATTTTTTATTTCAGGATCACATAACATTTTCAGTGTCAGACACAGAATGTAATCAGCAGAAACGTGTCTTCCTGTCAGAACTGTGCAACTCTAATTATCAGGCGTTAATTATATCGTATGTGCTATTATACACCTCAAAACTATCTAACACATCAGTCCTCTGTGTCTTCGAGTACCCTAAAAACTGACTTTTCAAAATAGCTGCTACTGTATGTGTCCATATCAAAACTTCCTATTGATATTTCATCGCACCGAGCATGCTCAGCACCTCCACAGTTCAGATCCTTGATAGCCTCAAGCTAGGACTGAGACCTTGAGGAGCCAAGTAACTCACTCTTGTGAGACCCAACCTGGAGTACTGTGTCCAGTTCTGGAGCCCCAGTTACAGGAAGGATGTGGATGTGCTGGAACATGTCCAGAGAAGGGCCATGAGGATGCTCAGAGGGCTGGA
>WUAM01000124.1:2161638-2187641 GCA_024336885.1 Actenoides hombroni
TTAACAGCCGCATCGAGTGCTGACTCGGGAGTACCAGCCAAGGGCTGTGGTTCGTGGCTGCATCCCGTGCTGGGGGGTGCGGGTGGCAATAGAGGGCAGACAGAGGGGGAAGGCAGTGCACAGAGAGCCCTGCACTGAAATGTTACACTGATTAATTTCATTTTATTGGTGAGAAACATCCCATGGAAAGAAAGATATCACATCTGCTAACCTCTAGTCAATTGGAACCTCTGCAGTTAACCAGGACTGCTGATAAAAAATGAAAAGTGGCTTGGTGGGCACTTCTGCCAGCTCCCTCTATACCTCTGGATCTATCCCACCTGGTCTCATAGGCTTGTCTGTGTCCAAGTGGTGTGACAGGTCACTGACCATTTCCTCTTGGATTGTGGGGGCTTCATTCTGGTTCTTACCACTGTCTTCCAGCTCAGGGGGCTGGGCACTCACAGGACAAGTGGTCTTACTTGTACAGACTGAGGGAGAGAAGGCATTCAGTACCTCAGCCTTTTCCTCATCCTTTGTCACTGTATTCCCCCCCACATCCAACAGAGGATGGACATTCTTCTTATTCTTTCTTTTGCTGTTAACATAGTTCTAGAAACATTTTTGCATGTTGTTTGTGATGGTAGCCAGATTAAGTTCTAGTTGGACTTTGGCCTTTCTAATTTTCTCTTTGGGAACAAATAAGGTAGGTTCAAAATGCAAAAATAAAGGTCTTTTAGGATCTGACAGCTTCCCCCTTGATGCTTGGATTGTTATTTTAGCTAGCTGGATTTCAGGGCACTTCATATATTCTCCTGTGAGAAGGTGAAAGAACCAGAGGGAGGATAAATAGTTTTATCATTTTATTTAAGCTCAGGGTTGTCCCCATGAGGTGCTAATCTTATTCACTTGTAATGATCAATCAATTTATGATGCAAGAGGTAAAGCTGTGGGTGTGGGCTTTTAAATCACAGAGCATTACGCGTCTGGGAGCAGCTTTGGTTCTGTAGGAAAGTACTGTAGCCTCTTCAATTGACAGCACGAGCTATAGAAAGCCATGTGAAATCCTCTTTCAAGCCTGTCTCCTTTAATTACATTCTTTGGGAGGATTTGCAGATAATAGTTCCCATTTCTTCCACAGTAAATCACTGAGTATGAGAAAGCTGTGCTGCCTTTCCAGTGCCCAGGACCAACAGAGCTTTCAGGCTCCTTTCAGAAGCTTTGTCTCTTAACAGAAACATTTTCAAAGGAAGTGTATGCTGCTGTTACATATGTTGCTGTATAGAGCGTTGTTGACTTAAAGACATTGGGGGGGGAATTGATTGTTAAGAAATCAATAACAGTAATGTTGCATTTTTGTGTCATTATTTTTTTGCTTTGTGTTGCTTTACCACTTTCCCGTAACTGCTCCGAGACTTTTTTGGTCAACAGCTTAAGAGCAGTTCACTGAATTTCTTGTCACAAGCTATTCCTTAAAAACATAACAATGTAAAAGTGCTGTTTCAAATCAAGAGTCCATCTAGACCAAATTCCTCTTTCTAAGTGGGCATAAGCAGACATCCTTACCTGCAGTGTTCTCTTAGCCTTTGTCTGCTCAGGGCATTTCCTGAGCCTAACAGAGAATACCAACCCTGAGAAAATCTCTTCTCAGCCTTTCCCTCCATGGTTCTGACAGATGGAGGTGTGGCTGCATCGCTTCAGTTGTGCTTAAACTCAGGCTTAATGATGAGTGGTCTCCAGGGATGTTCTTCTGGAGTCCTTCCATCTCCAGGAAGAATTTCACGGGGCTTTGCCAGTCACGACTGCCATGGAGGTTGGACATCTGAGTGGAGAGCAAGAGTGGAGTTTGAATTTTGTGGGGTAATTGGGCAATACCCAGATGCAGCCATTGATTTCTGCTGGACAGAGTGCAGGGTGGATTTCTGCAAGTATACGTGGAATGTAAGATTTGAGGAACACATGGTTTGGTTTGTTTGTTCTCCTTCCTTTCCCTTCTCTGTAAGAACAAAGCAGGAGGGACCCCTAGCACACAGCCAAGACCTCTACCACTAATGACTGGGAAAATAATAACCTCTCCCCATTTTCTAGGAAGAATTATATTTCCATTTGGTACAGACAAATTTTTTTTTTTCCAGTTTACTTTGATCATTAAGAAGACACTCAAAATTTAAATTTTAAAATTCTTAGACATTGGGATAAAATTGAACTTTGAAATCTTTTAAATCTTTTAACAGTTGCAACAACTCATACACATATATGACAAAGATTTTGCAATCAAGTGGTCAGAATAGACTGAAGATTCAAGTCTGTGTTTAATTCTTTATTAAAATAGTAAGATTTCTAACAAAAGAGATCAACTGTATTTGTGTAAATAAAGAGTGCCAGCTGAAGTTCAAAGGCCAACATTCCCATGCTTTGCTTTGGGTTGTCTGAAGTAGATCTCTAAAAATGAAAGCTCAAACACTGTGTAATCTTTGGCTCCCTCCTCTTCCAGTCTTCCCAGTTCTCCTGTCAGGTTTTATATTCACAAGCATCCTCAGATTCAAGGTCATGCAGCACATGGCTTCACACTGTTAGCAAAATACTGATGTGGTGATCTGCAGTCAAGCCATGGTGGCACTTGCTTTCAATTCAGAAAACAAACAAACAACAGCAAAACAACAACCAAAAACCCCAACAACCAAAAAACCTACAAACCAAACACACACAAAATGTAATATTTTTCTCTTTGGAGCTGATGAGGCCAAGAGGAGACAGAAGGTCAAGGGCTGTGTGGTGCAGATGTAGATAGTTTGCTCTAAAGAGAAATAACCCTGAGCAACATGGACGTGGGGCCATGTCCCTTTTCCTCAGCACCAAGGCAGGTTCTCTGTCTCCCGTTTTATGTAGCAATAAACAGTCACCAGAAGTTGTTCACAAGGTAAGGATGCCTGGTAAGAGCTGTCTGAATCCAGCTTTCTCTTCTGTATGCCCTCAGCATCTGGGTTCCATCAGCAGTGTTCCACAGGCTTGCCCAGAAGTGCCATCTAGAGACTAAGAACGTTTTTCTGACAAGGTTGCCAACTTGTTACATTTTCACAGAGGAGGTTTGAGTTTTATCCAGCAGTTAGTTTTTGATGGCTTTAGGTTTTGCTGGTTTTCAGGAGGGGATGCTGGAAATTGGAAATACCCATTTGAAATCTATTCGTTAACTCCGTACAAAAGTGACAGTTAATTGGAAGAATAATCTGCTTTAGTTTTCTAGGTTATTAACAATAATTTCAGTGTTGTTTTTGACAAGATGACAAATCATTAGCTGCCACCTACTCACACCACTTTGACCAAGGGTTTTCTTATGGCAGAGTGGTAGGATCCTGAAGGAAGTGAGAGAAGTGGTTAAGGATACTGTCTCCAGGCAGGTATTTCATGCACACAGTCAGCAAAAGAGAAAGAAATAGCATGGTCCTGAGGATAATGAAAACTATTAATGAAGTTAAATAGGCAGTAGTGTGAGATGAGAGATAGGATAACCAGACAGAGGGCATTGTAGAAGGTCTGTGCTGGAGGTTTGCTGTTAATCCATGTGCTGAAAGAGCAATGTGTTGAAGAGTTAGAGCACAGTGATGGGATTCAGGGGATGTCAGTATTGTCCATGGCTTTGCTACCATATGGTCTTCATCAAACAATGTACTTTGTCTGTTTCTCTATTTAATTTCCACCCTCGGTTGTCAATTCTTATTTGTATTGTAAGTTTCTGAGGGTGGGGATCATTTCTTGGGCTGTGTTTGTAAAACATTTAGTTGGTGTTCCAGCTCCAGGTCAGGTTTCAGGCTTCTAGGCACTGGTATGTATATATAAATGATACCTATCTGTATACTGAAAACAATAATAAGTGGCAATGCCACTAAAAGCCTGATTTTTAGGTCTTTGCAGTGAAGGAAACAGAATCTCACCCTACACCAGGTGTTACTTTGGTATGTCTGTAGTATTCTCACCATTGCATTAGTCCTTGGTAAAAGAGTCTGATTTGTAGGTCTTGATATCTTGGTGTGAAGTAAACATTTCACTGTAGCCATCCAGACTCCTCCTGATGTTGACAGAGGATGCTTTTTCTTGTTGGCAACTGCATAGATAAGACCTTCCAGAAGTTAGTATTTCCATAAATATTTTGGATACCATCTTTCACTGTGGCTTTTTGTTTCTCAGTGAGACACTTCCACCTCCCGGTTTTGTTTTAATGCTGGCAAGCTAGTACACTTCCAGGCTGCAGGGGTTTTGGTTTGGTTTTTTTCTGAGGATGGCCGTGTCACTGCTAAAGGCTGGATGTTTGGAGAGGGAGTGAACAAGTAATCTTGTATTCTTCTGTACATTCATGCTTGTGTTATAAAGCTGCTCCTTCAAAATACAGAGGTGGGTCCCATCTTGTACACAGACTTCAGATTTCTACATCTCAGTTTTCCCCATAATCCAAAAATATGCAGGTAGACTTTTCTTCTTCCATTGTGGCTGCAGAATTCACTGTTCTCTGTGCAATATTGGAGGTTTAAAATGCTTATTACCTACTGGAGTGCAAGTGAGTCGTTGTTAGCAACAGCAGTTTGTATTTTGCATGCCAGAACTATGAACCACCCTAATACTTCAGTGGCACAATGCCCTGGTGGATTCAGCAGGGGTGCAGAAAGCCTCCCAGAGACTTCATCTCTGTAATACTAAGGCAGCAAAAGGGCTATCAACTGAAGCGTAGTGCCTTGAGGGTGGCTTTTAAAGTGCTTTGCTACATGTCACATCTTGACCAAAGCTGCAAAGCCACAGCAAGGGTAATGCAAGAGGGTACCCCCAGTTTATGGTCTTGTTACACGCTGTCCAGGGAGGAAGGTGGGGGACTGTATCTGTCACGGTGTCTGGCAGGAGGTCAGGAAGTTCAGAGGTGATGGGTGGAGGCAGCAGGTCATGTCTTGGAAACCAGCAGGTCTCCCTAGGAAGTGCTCTCTGCAATACATCTAGAAATGAGGCAGTTCCTGTACTAGTAGCAGGGATGTGCAGAGAGCTCGGAGCTTACACGTGCTGCACGGCTTTGCTGGGCCCTCGGGGAAGCATCTGAGCAGCTAACCTGCGCCACGCTGCCAGAACAACAGTGCCAGCATTAATGAGCTTAAAGCCAGGCTGGGAATGTCCTCCTGCTCTGCTCCTGCACCTTGGCGAGCTGCGTTTACACGTCCCCCAGACCCCATCAAGTCTCTGTGCACTGACAGTACAGGTTCCACTTCATCTCGTTTCCTCCTTCTCTCTCTGTGGTGTGTAGAAAAGCAGCTGGTGGGAGAGCTGGGTCTGCTACTTGCTGCCAGCTGAGAGCTCCCTTATGCCACGGAGAGTGATGGACCTTTCACTGGGTCTCTGAGCTGTGTCAAGTGGCAGGAAGAGAAAGGATTGTGGCAGAGGGCTGCACACGCTGCCTTCCTGTCGAAAAGCTTCAGCTGGAACAGCGGCTGAACCCAGGACCGAGCAGGACAACCTCCCTGGGGTGTTAGGGATCATGTGGTTATCTGAGCTTGGGACAGAACCCTGGAGAAGAACACACATCCTGAGAGGAGCCGGGCAGAAACTTTCATAGATAGGAAAAGAAGTAGGTAAAGCAAAGGCTTTGTGATTTTGATAAGTGTTCTGCAGTTCTGAGGTGACTTTCTCCATCCTGATCTGGGTGGCTGTTTACTCCCCTATTTCCAACCATCTGAGTTGGTTTTATTCTCTCAACTTTACTCCATACCTCTCCCTCTAAGTCCCTTCCTATTTCTTTAGCTTATCAGAGCTAAAAAAAAAAACCCAAAACCCAATCCAAACCGAAAAACCCCACGAAAAAAACAACAACCAAGAAAACAAAAACCTTCAAACCAAAAAAAGGAATGTTAAAGTAGATGAAAAATGGTGTGGGGAATGCTGACAGGGCAAATGAGTCCCCGAGGAACACACTCTCTCTTAATGCTTGTACAACTGATAAGTTGGGTGCTATTTAGTTGCATTACTCCAGGCATATTTTCAAGTTATTTTTAGAGACAGTTGACAAAATACTCCCCATTGCTTTCCATGAAATGCACTGGGGATATTTTACCAAAACAATTTTTGCTCCCATCTTTTCTGTCCCTACCTCCTACAGTGATTGAGACTCTATCTGTTATCTAGTAGCTTAATTTACAGTAATTTAGTTCTGCTTTGCTTTTGATGGCTTAATTACTCTGTAATTATTTTTGGCTGTGGGAGGACACCAGGTGAAGGCAAAAGAATGAGCTGTTATAAATTATTTGTCATCTAGTAAAGTTAAAGTTTCACTCCAAAATCAAGGTCTTCCTTTGCTTGACATTACATGGAGAGTGATAATCCAAACAGATAAGGGAGCAGGGAAAGTTGTATTACAATTAGCCCTGTTTGGACTCAAGAGGTGATCAAAGATGAATCAATTTACTGCCTGTCAAAAAACCAAGCCTGTTTCAGAGATAATATTCCAGTCCATCCTGCCAGGCCTTTCTTGACCTCGTTGCAGCTCTGTTTTCTTTGGTTAATCTGTGACAACAATTTCTCTAATTACCTGGGGTGTCCGTAACAAATCTGATTGTTTGACTTGTGATAAACACAAATCAGAGTTTTATGTAGGTGCCAGTAACAAGTTACTCTCTGCAGAATGCATTGGCTACATCTCACACAGTGATGCTGTGTAGAGAA
Organism: Actenoides hombroni; assembly: GCA_024336885.1. NCBI lineage: Eukaryota > Metazoa > Chordata > Aves > Coraciiformes > Alcedinidae > Actenoides > Actenoides hombroni. The sequence goes on from WUAM01000124.1 coordinate 2,168,311, forward strand.
ATACAGGCCTTGTAAAATAGCAGAGGTCTTGAAGTGAGGATGGGATGCAGCAGAGAGGAGGGCAGGCATGGGGTGGTAAGGGATGGGGCAGAGACTTGGCACTGGAGACCTCCCAGCTATAAACAACTCACCGATGGTCATCAGGTAAAGAAATGCAGACAGGAAGCTGGACAAAACTGATTCTAGGGTAACAAAGAGAATAGAGAAGTAGGACCTAAAATACACAAAAGGCACCATATATAATAAATCCAGGTGGAACATGAAGCTGTAGATCAAAGGAGGTGTAAAAATGTACTACAGAACATATAAATACCACCCAGGTGGGGATCCTGGAGTGCAAAGAAACTGCCAACATCGTGTTACTCCCCGAAAAAGACTCTGGATGCTGACCACTAGACATAGCATTCCCACCAACGTTACCAGCAGGAAAACCCTAGGATTCAGGGGAGCAGTGGGAGGGTGACCATAACCCCAGAAATAGGGGTAAAAAACCAGAATAGCATCTGTATAACAACAATTTTACCTGCACCATCTTTCTGTAAATTAGATCTCGACTAATAACATTTGATTCTTAAGATTTCAGTTACACTGACAATCATTTCTTGGCTTTACATTGTGTCTGAGGTGCGTTTCATTTTTGCCTCTAAACAAGAATTCTATCATGTGCAGGCTGGATAAATATCCAAACATAACAGAAATTTCCCACCTTCATTCTGGTAATACCAAAACTCTCTGGGGTTGAAAAGACCATGCTTTGGGGTTGGGTATGTGTGAAGCTCAGTGTCAGATGAATAACAAGTATTCTTTTTTGGGTGAAATGTTGCAGATTTAGAATTTGTTTTCCAGAATTACATGAAATCAAGATCTTAAGAAAAAAGCTACACAAAATAATCGTAAAAAAAAATAATAATTGATTTGTCGTCAAACTGTATTCATACCTGGGAACACCTCCTGTTCGGGCTGATTCTTACATTTCATCATGCTGTTAATTCATGAGGGTGCTTTTCTTTATCTGTTGTTGTTGTTTTGGTGACAGGTTCCATCTTTGAAACTGGGAATGTTCTCTTGAAGTCCTCAACTGTGTTTAGTGCAGAGAAATGATAAAATGTTTGTTACTGTTCGTTGCAGAGAATTATCGACCTGTAGCCTTTGCTGATGTCATCCACATAAAGGATGTTTGAGAGAAGCCTTAGAAGCAAGGCAAGGAGTCGGGTGCAGATGGAGCCAGGCCTGTTGCACATAGGAACTGTCTCTTAATGGAGTTCAAACGTAATTGCAGTTGGTTTAGAAGATCCTTAGCTTGATAATTTTTCATCACCCATCAGGAACTGAGTATTTCCTTTCCCTGTTGAGCTCTGTGTAAGCACCAAGGAATGGTTAGCAGATAGAAGGCTAAAATTGCACCAGGGTGAAAGGTGTTCTTTGCCTAGCTTGGGAAAGGAGTTAAACTTTGAGGGATTTACCTTAAAGAGGATTGTAAGTGTTTCATTAGTCACAGGGAGGTGCAAAGATCTTGGCAGCCTTGGACACATAAGTGAAAATTAAGAGCCAGTTGATTCTCCATTTAGATATTAACTGAAGTGTTAAACTTACAAGTCTGGCTGTATTGAAGTGTCTCAAGTCATCAGAGAGAGAAGCCTGCCTCAGAGATCTGAGATCTAAACTCTTCTCCAGGCATACTTCTCTTTGCATGGACTGTAAGCAAGGTCTAAGATAACCAACAGAGACAGCTTCTTAAAATGCTAATGTGGGTTAAATTGGTTGGCTATCAAGTGAAGTTGGGGTAAATGAAGGCTGTGAGGGTATCAGCAGTGATCAACGTGATAGATTACATGCTGAAGCCATTACAGAGGTTGAAGCCTTAGCATCATGTACCAAAATAAGTGGCAGTGTGATCTCTAGGGTGTAACCTCTCCTGTGATTGAGCTCCATGCCTTTTACAGGCTGATACAATGGAGTTGTCTTCAGTTTGGAAAGAACGTCCCCTCTTGGTGTTGTATTAACCTACCTAAGAGGCTTTGGTCATTCTGGACCCTGAGGTTGAATCTCACTGTGATCTGTGCTTGTTCACATCCTGCCTGTTTAGAGCATAAATAAATCTTGCAGATCACCCAGTATGAGACTCCAATTTTAGGAACGCTGGAAAATGGGGTTTAATGCTTGTTAAAGTGTATCCAAGTTCTTTGATTCTGCCTTTTGGGAAATGCACTAATATTTAGCTCATTTTCACCTTATTGAGGAACTATACCAATAGATGAAAAACAGATGTAAACCCAATAGATGAAAGAAAAAAAAGAACATGGGAATTAAACTCCCATTTGTCTGAAAAGCTTTCATTAATCATTTCCCTCTGTTTCTAAAAGATGTCATATATGTATTGAAAAAGAGATTTATTGTAACCTGAATCAAATAACCTGATTTTTTTCATGACCTTACCACAGACAGTCTTCCAGGGGCTCTGGATATGTGAACAATGATCTGTGGCTGCGTTCAGTAGTGCAGAGCAGTGATTAATACTGGGTCCAGGCTCTCCACGCTACACCCTCTACCATGGCACGAGCACTACGTTCTGGACTCCAGAACAATGTTGTAAATGTACAACTGTAGTAGTGCTTGGCATGGCAGCCAGGAGGAGTTGCTAGCTGTAATTAATTACCATATATTTTAATGGAGTTGTGGTGTAATTAAGACAGCAGGAACTGATTAGTCTAGGACCGCAAACTTAAACACTCTGAAGTGTCAGCTCAAGCCAACGATCACCAGTCGTGGACAAAGTTTGTTGGCTCCTGAACTGAATACGAATTTCAGATGTTTGAGTTGCCTGAATTCTGTCTCCACTGCAGGAAAAAGCAGCAAAAAAATTGTAACTCAGTTTTGGCTTTTTAACAGACTTTTAGGAATGTTTCTCCAAGACATAGTAGATGCACGATCTCATTCCTGCTTCCACCTCTCACTGTCTTCAGCCTGCTAGCTGTGGCAGTACTCGAGTTTATTGAAGGTGTCTCACTGCTGGTGCTCATCCTTTTGTCTGCTCTGTCATGCTCGGAGAGATGCCTTCAGTAAAGGGTTTTACAGGATGTGAGATGAAAGAGCTTGTCTGGAGTGACTCTCTGGAGATACAAGTTCCTTGTCCTGCGCGTCAGCGTTCATCTGAGCTTCAGTACTGCTCTTTAGTAACACGAGATCCTTGGCACTTTCAGAGTTTGGGTTAGAAGGGACCTTTGTAAGTCATTTAGTCCAACCCCCATTCATGCCTAAATATCCAGGTTCCCGTTTTTGAGACATAACGTGCTGTTTGAATTCATGTATCACACCTGCAGTACTGAGATCATGGGTGCATATTTGCAGCCTTATTTGTTGTTCACACTACTGAATCGTTTTCCTGTGCTCCCAGACTGCAGTGCCGCAGCAGTGGAAAGCCCAAGAGCTCTGATCTGGTCTATTTTATCACACTGATGGAACAACAGTGATTAGAACATGAAACAGTACCCCACAGCTCTCCAGACATCCCACCCAAAAGCCCATGTCTCTGTCCTGAGTGCCGTTGTCTTACACTGGAGGAACAGCTTACAAAGTGTCTGGTTTGCTGCACGAGAAAGGAAAGAAGGAAATAATATCTTGCCCCATTTCTCAAAGATAATTAAGGCACATAGATCAAAAAAGTAATGCTTGAGTTTGAGAACCACTGATTTCTTAACTGTGAGAAATTAAAAGCACTACAAACTTGTGTTAATCTCGATCTCATTCAGGGTCACAAGGTCTTGCTCGGAATATTGTAGTACAGTTAAATGTAGCTGAGAGGCTGTTTAATCCTTAGAGGGAACATAAAAATAATAATAAAAACCACATAAAGATGCATGCTGAGGGAGGAAATTGTGGGTTTGGAGATTTATGGAATGGATGAAAACAAGAGTTCAAGTTCTTTTTATTTTTCACTAGCACTGAGGCAGAGCTATTTTGGTGTAAAAAACCTAGTAAGAAATATACAGGGCTAAGTATTAACTTTGAATCTGTGTATGACTTGAAGTGATTCCAGGTTTCACCATAGCACTGCTGGCTCTGATCAGGTTGGATCCAGTTCTTTGTAGTGGTAAACTGTGATTTTTTTTAAAATGAATTTTACAAAAGACAGGCTAGAAACAGAAGTTAGCTGCATCCTTCTGTTTTGTTTTACATCGTCTACCGTAGCAAGATGGTGCTTTTGAAATGATTTTGAGGACCTTTTTTCAGTAAGTCCGTGTTGCAGTCATCGTTTGGCTGATAAACACCCTTCTCCCACTGCCCTGGGGCAGAGCAGGCTAGAGACAGCAACAGAGGGAAAAAAAAGTACAAAAGGAACTTCCTTCTAATCACAGTTTTCACATAAACATGGCAGGATTCCCATTAGCAACCTTAGCTTCACCAAATTGGTCTCTTTGTTCTTTTATATATTTATATATATATTTTTAATATATATATTTTTAAGGGAATGAACAGTGAGGTGAAAATATAAGTGGTGAGGAAGCACTGGCATCGCTCATGCAACAGCTCCCAAGCACAGCTCAGCTGAACGCTGGGTGTAATCCCTCACGTAGACTGCCAGTAGAGTCAACACAGAGCAGGAAAGGTTGCTTGGAGGAGAAAGAAACCCTCCATTTTTCCTCCTCTGTGAAGGTTGGGTAGTGTCTTGACACCACACAGGCGTTCCTGGGATGGGAGAGCTCCTTCCATCCAGGTTTCTTCTCGTTCGTGGTGGGAGGGACAGCCAGCTCAGGAGCTCTGCATGCAGTGTGTTATTGCTGCCTCCTCATGCCATCCACGACAAATGACTCAATAGCACGGGGGGGGGGGGATTCAGTTGACTGAGCCATGAGAAACCAATTTCATTAATAATGGGAATATGCTGAAAACCTTTCTGCTCCACCTAGTTTTAAATGGGTCTGTTTTCCAGCATTCATCACATTTCCTGCCGTATCCAGGCTGACAATTTTATACTGTGTTGGGCTTTGTTGTTTGGGGTTTTTTGTTTGGTTGGGTTTTTGTTTGGTTTTTGGATGGATTTTTTTATTTGGTTGGGTTTGGTCAAAATCTTTTCAAATACTAATTTTTTTGAAGAAAATAGTATTTTTGCACGTAACAATATGTGATACAGCTCTCATGTTTCATCTACTTAGGTGATTATTAAAGCATCATTTCTGTGGCAGTAAACGTAAAAAAAGGGAAATTCACTGCCACTATTATTCATTAAAAATAACGATTTTTGGAAGAGCTCCCTTTCTAAGAAAATCTTTCTAGCATGAGTATTGATGTCTTGTTTTTCCCATTATCGTGGTACAGCTACTTACTGTTCACTTCATGTACTGTAAATGATGAATTGCATTAAGCATAAAATAAAAAAATCATCTAAACAATTATCTAAATACCCTTTAGTTTAAAAGATGACATTGTTATCTGCACCAAAATGCAATTTTTTTTCCTTTTCTCAAGGTTTAGTAGTTTCAGTTTTTTGAATGCCTTCTTAAAGAGAAATAATTATGCTATAAAGTTTCCTGCTAATTGAGTAAGCAAAGGTTTATTGTCATGACAGCATTCTCATGTGGAAATCTGCAGCTTCACAGCTTGCACTGTTTCAGTTTGGTCTGTCCAAGCACATCGTGGTCTTATCTCTGTGAGGAGTAGGTTTTGTTCCTGGTGTCGTGGGTGGTTGTTCTCCATTCCGTGTAAGAGTACCTTTGTTTTGGTTTCTGTTGACACCCTCTTGCAATCCATTTCCTTTCCAATCCACACAATCTATATTATCAGCCTGCTCTCTTCAGTCAGGTAGTTGTGATTATTTAAAATGTATTTTGTTATTTTCCTGTGTTTTAAAGTAGGCAGATTCTGTTCTCAGTTACACCTTGCTTAAACAAAAGGAAACTCCATCAACACCAAACGTGCCACCCTATATAGGAGTGATCAGATAGAAATCAACTCTTTCTGCACCTACTGACATCTTGTTTTAGTCTAAATCCTGTTTGAAGTTTGGATATGATGTGGTCCTTCTAGAGCATACTGTGATTTTATTAGAATTGAAGGAATTGATTGTAACCAAGCCTAGGTTTTTTTGTGAAGTGATTCCAGCAGCAAAAACGAACCATAAATTTCTGCTTATCCTTACAGCCTTCCCCCGTTCTGTTTGGCTGAGTTCTTCAGGGTCTTAGCTGTCACTTCTGTTAGAGGCTGAGCAGCAGGTTGGTAATGTTTCTAATCAACACACTGAGATGTCTTAACAAGCTTTGAAAAGCCCCTCAAAGTATTTGCCTAGGTTTCCCCCCCCCCCCCTTTTGTGGTTTATTGGAACATCTCCAAAAATCTGGGTTTGTATGTACACCTCTTGGAGCAGAAAGCAGAATATGTCCTGCCTGCCAATGATAGACAATGCTTCAAAGAGCCACAAATCCTCCTTTGGAGGTGTGAACTATACCGGTAGGTTTTGCAGGCAATAACCAGGTGTTAGGAATAATGATATTTGCAGTTAGCTTGCTCATCCAAGGAAAGAACAAAGTAGGCTTGGCTGTGAATCGTGCCGTGCGCTTTCCAAGATGGAAGTCAGCTCTCGGTTAAAGAGGAGTAAAACTGGGAAGACCAATTCAACACGAATTTGTCTGGTGATTAGGATGAAGACAATAACCAAGCACATACACATGGCATATGCTACCAATACAAAGAAAAGCTGTAACGAGGCAGAAGTTCGAATGGAGCAAGCTCAGCATAATATTTGAGGCAGTGATATTTATACCAACTTGTTTACGACTTAGAGCTACAGAATTACCTAATCTCCATCTGTTTATCTCCGAAACAGAAGAACAGAAATAGAGTACCAGACATGCAAACCGTTTTTACTGGCATCCGTATGTCATTCCTGAGAAAGGAGAAATCAGAAGTGCAGAACACACACACACCTCCTCGAAAGAACAGCCGAACACCATCGAGACCTGCTTATCACAGCTTCCAATTAGGGTAAAAAGACTTCAGCTGGGTCCTTAATGTAACTGTTCAAGCGTTGCATTTCACTACCAGCTATGCATAGAATTGTAAAAGACTTGTAGGCGAAGGAGGCACAAACACGTAAAGCACTAGTACCTATCAGCAGAGGAGGAAAGGCTGGTGAAGGGGCTAGACCTTCTCAGAGGAAATAGGTGAAGTGTTTAAAACAGGCAATACTGAGAAAGAAGTTGTCTGCTCCTGTTTCCCTGATTGACACTCCACTTTGAAAAATTAGGGAAGGTTTTTCTACCTACATGTAGGTAATGAAGAGATGTGTATTTCCCTTTCATGTAAGGCCTCTCTGCACTGTGATGTTAGGATGAGACATTACCTCGATATAAATGCAATCTGCAGTGCTTGTAAAGTAAAGTAGATCCCAAACTACAGTGCTTGTAAAGTAGATCCCAGGCTACCAGCAATGTCTTCATACATGTGCAGTAGCCTGGTCTTAGTACTCGTAGTACACTTTCCTTAGTACTTACTACTTTCCATAGTACTCGGTGAAAGGAGAAGTTTTCTTACCAAAGTGTTAAATCCCATTGTTTAATCATAGAATCATTTAGGTTGGAAAAGACCAAGTCCAACCATTAAGCTGACTGTCCCAAGTCCACTGCTAAACCACCTGCCTAAGCATCATGTCTCCATCACTTCTAAACACATCTAGGGATGGCTATTCGACCACTTCTCCAGGCAGCCAGTTCCAGTGCTAGAAAACCCTTTCAGGGAAGAAACGTTTCCTAATATCCAAGCTGAACCTCCCCTGGTGCAACTTGAGGCCACTTCCTCTTGTCTTATTGCTTGTGAGACGAGACTGGCACCCACCTTTCTCCAACTTCCTTTCAGGTAGCTGTAGAGAGCAGTCAGGTTTCCCCTCAGCCTCCTCTTCAGACTAAACAGCCCTGGGTCCCTCGGCTGTTTCCCATGAGAGTTGTGCTCTGGGCCCTTAACCAGCTTCCTTGCCCTTCTCTGGACCCTCTCCAGCACCTTTAACTAGAACTCAAGACTTGTCAATCTCGCCTGACTTCCAGCACAGATATCCCCATTTGAACTGGTTATCTGTCCTTCTCATCAGGAGAGCTCTGAGCAGTTCTGTTCATGGAGTTTAGGATGCAATTCCTCAGAGTTCCCCATCTGTTTAGGATGAGATGCATCACACCCTAAATTCCATGGTCTATATGACTAGATCTTCCCTGGCACTGAAGAGAACTGCAAGTGACTTGCTGAAATGCTCCTCAGCACCCACATCTATTCCAATGAATCCTGTTGTAAGGGATGCCTCCTGAACAACTCAGTATTATAAATGTGCCAAAAACTGTGCCAAATCCAGCCTGATAGGACTGAGAAGATCACCAAATGGCTGCTCTCTTTGCATCTTGTAAAGACAGAGAAAGAGGACTCTTTATTTTCTCTGCAGTGTGGTAGAAGAAGAGATGAAACATAAATTGGGAGGAATTACACTCTGTAGCTGTGTACAAACAGGCTGGCCCTATGAAAATCTGAGGACAGGCGACTTTCAAAGAACCAACATTTTGTTCTGACAGTCAGGGGGGAATTTTTCACCTTTGGAATAGGGCTGAATAATTTTTGCGAGTTTTACCCCAGATAAGCAGCTGCCCTTAGCAAATGAGGCCAGCATCACTTCCAGCAGGCGAATGCATTATCGTGTCTATGCCCATGGCATAAACAGGCTCAAAATATTGCTGAATAACATAGGGAGCTCTGAGATGGACTGATCCAAGGATGTGAAGTAACATACGTCTGGCAAGGAGAGGGTCAATCCCTTAGCTGAGATACTTGGGCACCTTGTGGCACGCAGCGTGGCAGATTGAAGCTGTGTTTGTGCTCCCATGGCATTCATACTGATCCATACCCAATATCCCTTGAGGTTTCCTGATAACCTGGTAACAACTCAGAGCTGAACATATATTGAAAAACCATGGTCCCATTTCCTTCAGGCCATATAGTCTTATTGGTTACATATACCAGAATAATCATTTCATCTCTGTTTTCATCTCTCCTTTTTCCCCCCCCCTCGCCCTTTTTCCTCTTAATTCATGAGGTAGTAAAAGAAATTGGAAGACACTATTTTTTCAGCTGCCATGTTCACCCTCCTTTAATGTGCCTATGTTTTGAAAACTAGACTCAGGAAGTGAATACCAGTGATTGTTGGTATTCATTAATGCTGAAAAAAAAAAACATGTATATATACACAATTTTTTTTTAAATGAAGCTAAGCTGTGGCTGGATGTACAGGGACATAAATATCACCCAGTATTTAACCAGAGCTCGTGTTGTCTTGTGTAAAAATCCAATAAACCTTCCTCTTTAAAGGCAAGTTATTTACAGTGGTTTTCCTCCCTTAGGGGATACATTTACAAGCTCAATGCCAATAATTCTAGGCAGGAAACATTGTGATTACATCTGAAAATAGTGTTCAGCAACAGATGAATTAGCTGTTCCCTTTGCTGGCAGATAACTCTATTTGTGTTCCCATAGCTATTGTTTTAGTTAAAAAGTAATTTTTAACAATTTGCCAAGGATTAGATGAACACGGTGTCATAGGAACAGAGACTAACTTTGGCTGGAAGGGATTATCTGGATGTCATATGGTTCATCCTCCATCTCAAAGCCAGTCTAGTTTTGAAGTCAGATCCCCAGACATCAAAATACCAGATTCAGGAGTTCCAGGCACCTGTCAGACCCGTAACTGTCATCAGGTGAAATTCCAGTTTTAGCACTCATTTTTAGAGAATTATTTTTGGTTTGGTACCCATTCAACCTCCAGTAAAGGATGTGGAGAATTGAGTGTAAGGGGCGCTGGTACTGCAAGGTCTGGAGCAACTTAAACCTCTGGCTTAGTCTCCCAATAATTCTGAATTTCCAGGTTTGTTTCTGGAGTGTGGTTCTGATTTGTACTTAGCAAAAGGAAAGTCACAAGTCCTGAAGAACAGCCTGAGAGGAGGAGCATGAAGTCTGGAGTGAATATTGGTTGGAGTTCTGAGGGAACCCTTCTCTGTTGGATTTGGGTTTGGTATCGTTCTTAGCATGCAAAGCTTAAGGATGAGATAACGATGCCTAAAGTGCCACTAAACAAAACAGTTTGTTGTTCACACTCTGGATGAGAAATGCACATTTAGGTAGCCTGAGAGTCATTGGAGACCACCTACGTGACTTCATCTGCTTTCATTCTCCTTCTATCCAGTTTCCAACTGTTGCACTTGGCAATAACTCTGGTATGAAGGTACGCGGAGTGTTTTGAGCTGAATAAGGGAGTGGAGCATCTTCCTTCTGAGGAAAGGCTGAGGGACCTGGGTCTTTTTAGCTTGGAGGAGACTGAGGGGTGACCTCATTCATGTTCATAAAGATGTAAAGGGTGAGTGTCAGGAGGATGGAGCCAGGCTCTGCTCAGTGACATCCAGTGACAGGACAAGGGGCAGCGGGTGCAAGCAGAATATGGGAGGGTCCGTAGAAACACAAGGAGAAACTTTTTCACAGTGAGGGTGACAGAGCCTGGCCCAGGCTGCCCAGAGAGGTTGTGGAGTCTCCTTCTCTGGAGACTTTCCAACCCCACCTGAATCTGTTCCTGTGTGACCTGCTCTAGGTGATCCTGCCTTGGCAGAGTGGTTGGACTCGATGATCTTTCGAGGTCCCTTCCAACCCTTAACATTCTGTGTGATTCTGTGAAAATGCCTCTCTTACTCTTCTTTCCCCTGGAGAAACCCCAGGGCAAGCAAGAGCAAAGAAAGACAGCCAGTGAAGCTGGTGGATGTGACCTAAGTCTGGCATTGAGGAGAGCTGGGAAGGTCTTCCAGGTTTTGTATCTGCAGGAAAGAGCCAGGTGTGAGCTTTACTGGGAAGGCCAAGCAGGGATTTGAACAGCTTTCCGAAAGTGGGAGACCTCGCCTACCCCTGCCGTGGGTGGATGGGAATCATGTGTGTGGGGTCCAGGGTGGGTGGGTCTGGGACTCTCAGCCTGCTGCCCTCCCCACCTGCACCAGTTGCTCCCGTGCTGGGGAGAGGGCGGTGGGATGGAGATGGTGTGCTACTGTGTGTGCAAGGCTTGGACCCCTGGTGATGGTGTGGTGACGTTGGGTGCCCTTGAGCCTTTGCAGGCACACTGTCACAATAACCAGAGGGCACTGTCGCGATAACCAAAGGGAACCAGTGGTCGTGACATTTCCCTGCCAGCGGGGAGCCCACCCTGCCTGCCTCCTGCCCTTCCTTGGAGGAGGTGTTTCATGACTACCATTAGTTACGTACTTGATGAGGGAGGAAACAAATCTTTACTGAATTGGAAACCTTGTGAAAAGGTCACACTTCTGAAAAGCTGTGCATTTTAAGACTGCTCAGCTCTGCAAAGCTGCCTTTGAACTGGAAGAGTGGGAGTTTAACACCCTTTCCACAGCTCCAAGCGTATTAAACCCACAAAGCGGGGAGCTGGAACCAGCCGTGAAGTTAACTCTTGCTGGGTACATGGCCTTGGGAGAGGAGAGAAGCCCAGCTCTGGTAGGTCTCCAGGAGGAAACAGCATGGGTGTCAAATGAACCCTTCTACGAGGCATCAGAGTATCCACTTGGGAGGGAGATGGTGCAACCGGGGAAAACTCGTTGCTCAAATTTGGTGAAGTTAAAGGGCCATGTGGGGATGTGGTTCCTGGGGAACCATCCTTCCTCAGTGCCCATGGAAACACTCAGCTCTTTCGTTAGAAGGTGGGTAAACGCATTTCTTCTTGGCTTTGGTCACTACATCGTGCTCAGTTAGTCCTCTTGTCTTGGAGACTCCCGTGGGCAGGCCAGAACAGCCCACCCATGAGAGTCATTTACTTTTCTGTGGTTAAAAATACCTTTTTGCTGGCCCCTCTTCTTGGGCTCTTTGGACACCTCCTCTTTCCTCATCCCTCTAAATTGCCCACTTCCCAGGGGACCAGCATCATCTCTGCCTGTGTCTTCTCCGCCGTTGGCAAGATGAAGGTTCACTCACCCCGATGAACGTTGATAGTGAAATTGCCGTTCATCATCCGCTCTGCTATTAGCATAGGTGAAATCCCTTCATTACAGGCTATTTGTTTGAGATTGTAGGTGCTAATGGCCCCATTCAGGCACTTGCAAAATCCCTGATGCGCAGGAATTGATTGCTATCGATCAGTCCCGGAGCACCGGATGTTTTGAAGAGGCTTTAATACTTGCTTACAGGGCAGCTGGTTCCTCCTTACCTTTTGGACCCTTTTGAGATATATGTATGTATAGATATAATATAGACTTACTTGTAGTCAGGACTTGGTCAGATGTGCCAGGCACCGGTGCCCTTGCCCTCTCAGCTGGAAGTTGCCCTCTGTGCCTGCACTGGGAAGCACAAGTAGCTTAGCTCACTGCTCAGGGTCTGCTCACCTCACCCAGGGCTGGGGACATGTCAGCAGATACGTCTTGCTATCCTAGTTGAGGGGGTGTGACCTTCCTCAGCCACCCAAATTGCCCGGGTTGCGATTCTTTTGTCTGCATTCCTAGTACACAGTGAACTGGAGAACTGCAGGGAGAACATTTGCTTGGCCATCTGGAGAACTTGGTCTTTTGTGGTCCCGCTTTAGCTGAAAACAGTCACCTGCTCCTCATTGCTAGATGCTTTGGGAGTGTGACATGGGTTCTCCTGATGAATATTTCTGTGCAACCCCCAAGCCATAACTGAGCTGGTATAAGGTGGCAGTGGTCTGGGTTTTAGGACTGGTGGGCAGCGGGAGAACTGCAAATACTTCACTGACCATCTGAAAAACCAAAGTGTGTCTTGTTGACTGGTCTGCTCCGACACAGGGGCTGAGTGTTCTTTTGCAAATGCAGCATCCCATCTCCACTATCTGGCTTTTACTTTCAGAGCTAGTCCAAGAGGGGTTTTTGTTGCAATTCCCAGCGTGTGTAAAGCATCCTCTGCTGCTGTGCCCTCACTGTTCCTTCTCAGCTGGGATGTTTCTCAGGGTCCTGGAGGAGGACAGGATTGAGAGGGACAAGAGGCACTGCAAATAGGCAAGAGCTCAGGGCTTTGGGAAGAGCACATGGGAGGGTGTCTGAAGTGAAGACCTGCTCAAAACCAAGAGGAACGAAAAGGAGGAACATGCGTGGATGGAGTCCAAGCAAGTTTGACCTCTGCGAGTCTCTGCTCAGCATCTGAGCCATTGGGCACCGTGTCCAGAGGGACCTTTGACTCCTGCCTTGCGAGCTGACGTCATTTTAATTAAATTGTGTCTACCTGGCTGGGTTCCTGCTGGCATAAGGGATCGTTCTGAAGAGTCAGCTGGGCTGCACAGGCACCGGTGTCTCACCGCTTCTTGCGTCCAGCACAGATTTTGCCAGGACGCGTTTTCATTCTCATTGGCAGGAGCCCTGTCTTTTTCCTGCATCCCAGTGGGGTGGGAAGCAGGTCTGGAGAAAGGCAGGGTGAAATGCTAATCCAGACACGCCAACAAATCCCCAGCCTATGGCTGTAATGTGCCTGTGTCTCTGAGGCCGGGAGTCAGCCCGTGGCGGGTGAAGACTTCTAGCAAGTTCATAAATCCATCAGATGCCTTTGCAGGCTGCGCGGCGCGAGGCGGGGAAGGATTCTTCGCGGCGCTGAGTCACCTGTTTGGGGCCCGTTGGCAGCCGGCCGGCCGAGCTGCCTCCACTCTGCGGTCCTCCCCGTTCAGACACCAGTGACTGGAGGAACTGCTGATGGTGGAACTGCTGATGCAGCCCGCGGCGTCTGGATCCTGCCGTTGCCATCTGCCTCCCTGACCGAGCTGGAGCGGCTGCTTTTTTTAACCCGAGTTTGCTGAGTCTTGGCTAATTATCTGCCTTTGGAATCTGTAACATAGAAAAACGCCCGCTAAGTTTGGGGTGGAGTGGGGGTGCTCGGGCACTGTACGATCACTGGTTTGGTTTTTCTTCTTGTCTCTTCTTTTTTTTTTTTTTTTTAAGTCTAATTTGGGTGAAACCAGAAATGCTGTAGTCTGATTGGCTTGATTTCTAACTTTGAACTCTGATGGCTCTGCTGTTTCCAAATAATAGAATCATCAAATCATCATAGAATAGTTTGGGCTGGAAGAGACCTTCAAGATCATCAAGTCCAACCTTATTCCCAGTCCTATCAAAACCCACTAAACCCTGTCCCTCAGCACAACATCTACCCGGCTCTTAAACCCTTCCAGGGATGGTGACTCCACCACCTCCCTGGGCAGCCCATTCCAGTGCCTGACAACCTTTTCTGGAAAGAAATGCTTCCTTAGATCCAGCCTGAACCTTCCCTGGGTCAACTTCAGGCCATTGCCTCTTGTTCTGTCCCTTGTCCCCAGGGAGAACAGACCAACTCTCACCTCTCTACAACTTGCCTTCATGTAGCTGTAGAGGGCAAGAAGGTCTCCCCTCAGCCTTCTTTTCTCAAGGCTAAAGAGCCCCAGATCCTTCAGCCTCTCCTCATAAGACACATGCTCCAAACCCTTGACTAGGGTTTGCAAATGCAGCAAAAGGAGATGTTTCTCTTAGCTGTGACCTTACCCTGTGCAATGGTTCAACACAGTTTCTTATGGGAAGGAACTGTAGGTCATCCCCTCTTCCTGGTTTGTTGGGTGGTGATGAGCTGGGGAGCCCCACAACGTGCTGGCTTGTAGCAGGTTGGCAGTGTGATGGGAATAGGTGAATGGGGATGTCCATGGTGGGTCCCAGGTGAGACCTGGTTGGAGACTACCTCTGTCTTGGTTCCCCTTGCTGAGGAAGGAGGTGGGCGCTTTGGGGGTGCTCTGAGTGCAGAGGAAAGGTGGGTGAGCAGTTAAGGCAGAGGGGCTTGTTGCTTGAGTCTGGAGTAAACCAAGATGAACCCTAATGGAGGAGGCTCAAGGTAGTTGATTGTGGAAGAGTTTTTCTATCTGAATGACTCCTGAGGGTTTGAGGACCCATGTCAGCTTCATATTGTGATCTCTCAGTAGGATTGAGTGATTTGGAGTGTGGCAGGGGTGTGTCTAGGTGGGCTAAGAAGTCCACTTGCTGGGGGAAGGGAACAACATTCACCATGGTTTTGACCCCAGGGTCAGGTGAACAGTGTGGTCAAGTAGCCTTTATTGCTTTAGAAGGAGATCGGTGTGTGAGGTCCATCTGGCACTTTAAACAAGTGCATTTCTTTGAAAGCAAGCAGGCTTTTTGGATCTTTGGGGTTGAATCACCTGCTTGGACCCATAGCGATCCTTCCTGCTCTGTCCCGTTTCTCAAGACTCTCTGCTGGCAGTGGGTAGGAGGGCACTTCAGACAGAGAAGGTGACTGAATTAGTTTTCTTTAGGGCTGGGCCTCCTGCTTGCTCTGGACATGCTGCCAGAAATTGGTCTCGTCTTGTCTTAACACAGATCTTCAGCTCATAAACTGGAGTGATATTTAGATGGTGCCTGAGCGGACAATTAGACAGTGCCTGAGCTGCAAAGCTAGTAAGAGGCCAAGCAGAGCTGATGCTTCACCTTTGCTAACTGAGCAGCAGAGTAGCTAGCTGAGACACATCCCTTCCCTAAACAATTTTGGCATCCAGACATTTCACAGCAGCTAAAATAAATAAGCCCTTCTCCATTTTGTCCATCAGGAGAAGTCCTTGCTCTGCTGGGGGGAGGTGTCCTGGAGCTTAATTCCCTCAGGGAGCTGGCTGTGAGCTGCCTGGTAGTGGCTGATGCAGATCCTTGCTCCTTTTCTCATTGCCACAGCACCCAGGCAGAGGGAAGGTGCTCTGCCCCACTGAAGGCTTGAGGAGGAACAGTCTTCAGAGAACTGTCCTCCTCTGCCTTTCCTGACCACATTCTCTAAGGCTTCTGTTTCTGTCTTTCTTAAAAATCTCCTCCTGGATTTCTTTGAATAACTCATTCTGTTTGGGAAAGGGCTCTTGATGTTTGTCCTTCTGGCTCCCTGCCTTTTGGGATTGGTCTTTGGGTTCCCCGCTGAGCCTCTCTTGCAATCGTGACCTCATGTTGCAAGAGGATCTGTTGTGATGTCCCTGTGTGCCTGGCATCTCAGGAGACGCAGGGAGTGGGAGAACCTGGCCATTTGCTGTCCTTAGCACTTGCCTGCTTTCTCCTGAGTATCTCCTGCAAGCAGCACAGTGGAGAAGAGAGTGGTGGGATCTGTGGAGCTCGGTGCCCTACCACTCTGAGAGGGTGCCCTACTGAAACTCATGGGGGTTATCAGGGCTTGGGATGCTGCAGAAACCAGGCTCTTTCCTGATTTAATGATCGTTTGATATTCAGATGGGCATTATTATCTGCAGCCTTACTCATGCAGCCACCAGAGAGTTGAGGGGTGGACTTTACCCTCCAGGGTTGGGATGTTTATGCTGTTGGGACTATTTTCTTCCCAGAGGGAGCGTTGCCTTCCTGTCTGTGCCCCAGCTGCTTTCTTCCCTGTCAGGTGAGTAAACAGGATGGGAGAGACAGCCCATTCCCCCCAGTCCTTAATTGATGACTTCTGCTCTGGAGTTATGTTCTCTGCCATTGGGTTAAGAAAGGGACCTCGTGCAATTGCCAAGTGAAAAGCTTGTCTCCTGCTATTTTTGAGAACTTGCCTGTAATTGTGCATCCCTGCTGTGGAATGTTAACTGAAAACCTGCACCTGGCAGGAATATAACAAGGCAAGGAGTTGCAAGGGCCTCCAACGTCAACCTTCTGTGGCACCTTTTAGCTTGGCTTGTCAGCTGTTGAGTGGTAGGAGGTACCAGAGGAATGCAGGCATGTTTTGTTGATGCTCTTGTGATAGGGATTTAGTTGCTTCCTCCCCTTTCTTGCTTCCTCCCCTTCTTAGAGGGCCTGGAGATGAGAATTACTCCAAAGGATCTGCAGAAGTAGTTGGGCTAACAAAGTCCAGCCTGTTTTTGGGAAGCTGATGTTCATGCATCTCCACTGGGAAAATGAGTAGAGATCTGCAAACAGAAAAGGGTTGAAGGTGTTATGCTCTCATCTCTTTAGCTTCCCGTGGTGTCCAGTCAAGCCCTGGGTAGTGCAGAGAGCAGCTCTGTTGCACAACTGAAGGTAGATGGGCAGCGTAGCCTGAAGGGGCACAGTGTTAGGTACGTGTGAAATTCAGCAAGGCTTTTTTTCCTGAAATCATTGTGCTTTAACTAAATAGTGGCTCTTGGGGACAATATATTCTTCAAACTGAAGAAGCTCAATTGGTTGATAAAGTCTCCAGTTTTGGGGAGTATCTGGATGGGAGATCACAGGGAGACAGCAGAACCTCAGCCCTGTTTCTGCTGATGGGCTAAGGGCTTGATTTCACCCCATGATGACTAGAAGTGATCCGTGCCAGGGGGACACTGTCCCCCCAGGTCTGTAGCAGAGCCCAAAGGCTGCATGTTGGAAGGTACTGAGTTTTTCAGGGCAGTTTATAAAGAGCCTCTCCAGATCAGGTTGGGGCTTGTGGTGGTCACTTGCACAAAGCTGGTGACAAAGCCCGTAGTGTGAATGAAGTGGAAAAAACCAGCTCCTCCTTTCCAATCATGCCAGTATTGAGGTGTTCCAGTTCTCCTCAGGATGTCAAGAGCTTGGCTTTCTGCTTGTAATGGTTAATCCTGCTGTAAAAACCACATTCTTGGTCGCCTGGGATTTCTGCTGGAGAAGCGTCTCCAAAATAATAAACGGCTTTCAAACTCAGAAAGAACAAGTGTTATAGATTACACTTCTTCCCCACTTTCTTCTTTTTGTCTAAACCAAATTCATATAGCAGAACTTTAAAAATACACAGTTTAATCTCCCTGAAACCTAAAACCATTGATCTTTCCTGTGAGGCTTTGTGATTGTGTTTCATTTTTGCAGTGTAGCTGTCATCTTGAAAATCGGGGATTAAAGTAAGGCTTTTTCCCCCCTAAAAACCCAATTTCATCTGCTGGTAAAGCTGTGGTGAATCATTGAGTTGGTGCAGGATTCATAGCAATTTTTGTATTAGGAAGCAGAAGTCACTGGTGCTTGTTTGCCACCAAGTACCGACCTCACCATCAGTGTGCTTGGTAATATGTAGGTTGTGTGACCATAATGTTCTGGGGATGGGGAAAAACAAAGACTTCTTGGGATGAAAAATAAGCTTGGTTGCAGATAAATATTTTTTCTTCTAAAGCCCATCCAAAAAAAAAATCAATTTTTGAGCTATTTTAGACTATGAGAAAGCGTGCTCTTCTGCAGAGATGTAGATTGTGTGTTCTAATACTCAGCTAATGTCTTCTTTTCCCGGAGATTTGGTCCCTGGGAGGATAAGTCCTCAAACTAGTTAAAATACTGGAATGAACCCCCCCTGGAGGGAGCAGCTTTGCCCATGTGTCATGCTATCTTCTGCGAAATAGAGAGAGGTACCTTGGCGAACAGGGAAGGAGGGCAGAGCGGTGGGTCCGTGCCGTTTTGCGCTGTCGGGATGTCACCACACCTACGTGAGTCTGCTCGTGTGTCGTAAATTGGCCTGTTTGATCCTTTTTCCTTCCAGCAAGCTAAACAAAAGCTCATATCCCAACTGCAAGGGAAACGTGTTTTTGCCAAGTTCTCGTTCCCAGCGATGCCTTTTGGCGAGGTGCTGATCTCTGGCCGCTGCACAGCTCCTAACCTAACTAAAGCCGCGTGGGGACTGGCTTGAGGGTAGGAGCATCGGGGGCAGGCACGTGGGTGGCCGTGCCAGTGAGCCCGTGCAGCACGAAGATCTATAGCACCATGGCCTCGTAGCATCAGCAGAAGTTGAATCTCCTCCCAGATGAAGTTGTTGCTTTGAAATGCCCTTTATACCTTGGAGGCCGCCTTCTTTTGCAGGAAAGAGGTAGCACCAGTCTGCTCCCCGTCAGAAGCTGCTTTAGAAGCTTGACTGGGAGGTGCGCCAAGGCCAGAGTTTGATGTGGGATCTCTCTGAATTCTTTTTGAGCATTTCATATGTACAATAGACTTGATCTTAAGTTTGCACGTTTGACACTTAGCGTCTGTCTAGCATACGGAATGACTGCGTAAGGTGTCCTGGTTAATTAGCAGTGAGGAAAATACACGGTGCTAAACTCATCCTTCCAGTCTCTTGGGGAGGAGGTGGAACATTTCATCCCAACAATAGGTGTGCTTGCGTTTGGCAGCTGCAGGGGCTTTCTTCTTGTTGGAGCCTGCGCTGTTAACCTCAGGGTAGACATTTGTGAAACTACAGACGTGTTGAAAATTTTTGCTTTATTGTACCCTCTGCTCAATCTTCAAGCAGATACCCAAATTAGATGGGTGTATGAGGATTTCTTAGAATCATAGAATGGTAGGGGCTGGAAGGGACCTCTGGAGATCATCGAGTCCAACCCCCCTGCCCCAGCAGGGTCACCCAGGGCAGCC